>VZZY01022208.1:21755-89953 GCA_013400335.1 Eurystomus gularis | reverse complement strand
GGTCCCCCGCGGGGCAGGCCGGCGCCCGCCTGGCGCTGAGGGCGCTGGAGTGGCGCGGTTTCCAGTCCAGCCCCTCGCTTCCTCCGGGTGCCGCCGCCGGGTCTCGGTGCCTCGGCAGCGGTCGTGGCTTCCTGGGGCTCTGCCTGCGTTTCTCGCACTTCGTAATCGCTCTTTGCGCTGAGTAGCCCCTAAAAGCCTGAGTCAGGGATTAGGGCCCAGCTGGCCTCTGGGAGGTACTGGAGTGAATAAATGAATTAATTATCGCCTACGTTTTAGAGTAAAGAGCGCTAAAAAAAGCAATCCCGCTTTTTTTTTTTAAACAGGGCCGATGTTACTGGTTTACTGTTCAAGTAGCTGCGTGTGGAAACTGTTGTATCTTCTAGTATAGAGCCTCTAAACTTTTTGGTGGCTGGATCCCTACCTGCATCATTTGAGCTGCGAAGGTGCTGCCTCAACCCAGCTATGGAGTTAATTAACTCAGGGTTTTCTTTCGTAAATATTCAAACTTGAAAATGAAGACATCAGTCCTCACCCATAAAGACTTGGCCAGGAGTGCTGGTTGGGGAAAGCTGTGCATGGTCATGTTGCCGGGATAGGATTCTGCTCAAGAAATAGGCTTTGGCGTTCTCATGTCTGGTTTTTGCTAGCCTCGATATATGCCCCTAGGATTAGAGTAATATTCTAATCTTTCCTATGAAGGCAATTGCACAGCGTTTCTTGTTGGAAAGCGAAAGATCCGTTTATGTTGCTGTCACTCATTAAAACATCTGTCAGGTTTCCCATCTGGGTAATTCAGAAGTCAATAACACCTCGATTTTTAACTTGTCCGAGTATCTTGACGAAAGACTTTTATTACTTGGTGATGCCAAAAATGTTGGAAGTGGGGATAATTACTGCAGCGATTGGCTCTGTTTGCTAACAGGGTTGTTAGCTTTGGTAGTAACTACTTGACTTAGATGTCTGCTCAATGGTAACAAAGCAATTTATCCAAAAATTAACAACTATCCAAGCAAGATGTCTTTAGGAGGGTGCAGTAACGTATTAGAGTAAAAAAAAAATTAATGGTAAAATACAGGTTGGAATTCATCTCCATTTTCTCTCCTTTGGTGCCCATGTACTGAGTTTTAAGGGAAGTCAGCTCAAGTAGGGAAGGTTCAAGCTGAACACGTGCCAGTTAAAAGACCACGTGTGTGTGTGTATCAGGAAGCAGGTAATCTCTTCAGTGTTTCTTGGATTTGCTGGTGCACTCAAGTGGCCTTCTGCAGGGTGAGAAACCCCTGCTAGGCCCTGTTACATTGTAGATACTGACATGGATCCCGCAGATCCTGGAATATATGCTGGCTACCTACTGTGGATGGCTACTTTTCATACAATAGCTCAGGCTTGGGGCCATCGTTCTTGCTTCAGAACTGCTTACATGTCACATTTTTCATTAGCGTGAGAGGTCTTGGTAATGTCCACTTAGAGCCAAGGGTCCTCTAGTAGCAACAGTTAGTAAGGAATATTCGTAGTTGATAACACTTGTGTTTGTGTGCCGCTTTGAGCAGAAAGATGGCTATTTACTTCACATCGGAAGCCAACAGTTGATCTTTATCTCTTTCCCTTCTTCCACTTCTCCTCCCCCTTCTTATCTCAGCTGAAATTGTGCTTTGAGCTGTTGGTTTCTTTTACTAGACCGTGATCTTTTTTTTCTTTTCCATATTTTACCTCCAGACAAAAAAGAAATCACCTAAGTTTTGGTGAATCTTCAATTAATGGGTATGTTTGGAGGCTCTGAATGGTTGCCACGTTGCTAATTACGGGCTTATAAAAAAAAATAAAGTAAATATATGATTCTATGCTGCTTAGATTGGTCCATTGACAGTGACTTTGCTGGCAGTTGCTGTCACATTGTACTAACTTCCAGCTCTTACATCTTCACAGAAAAGTTATTGTATATCTTACAAAAGACAAAGAATTCCCCACAGTTTGTCTCCTACAGTGCTATGCCTCTGTTCAGCTTTTTGGATACTTAATGAGTTAGTTTTCCAGTCCATATCAACGTGCTTCTAGAAATACAAATTCTGGCCTTGAAAAAAAGAAGGGAAAATAAAAAAACCCCAAACCAAACCCCACGCACCTATTTTACATAAGATGTTTAGCAAAACTCCATCTGCTGAAGCCTTGAGTAAACGTTCATGCATGGACATGTCCTGTTGTAAACAATTGCAGCCATGTGCTTTAAGGTGACAAATCGCTGGTCACGCTGGGAATAGAGGGATTCATTGTGACCAGAAATACCAAACACTTCCTTGTCTTTTTCTTATTTATCAAAGAAATACTCGGTATAATAAACTTTGTAATAGCGGAAGAGTTTGTGCTGTGAGAGCAATAATTTGTAGCTAATACTAAGGCAGTGTCTCTTTGTAGCATTGAAGATTTCTAGTCTGGTCTGTGCGGTGTTCTGTTGAGGTTTTCCAAGATTTATTAGAGCTGGGGGGGGTGAGATCAGTATTGTGAGAGCACAAAAAGAAGCTAACCTTACGGAACTGCACAAATGGTCACACTCCGGGGTTTTTAACATCCATACCCCAAATCTTAAACAGCTGCTTTTATACAGAATTATGCAAATACTTATCTACTAGGAATGCTAGTTACGGTGACTTTTTTTCATCTTGTCTTCAATGAGGAACAGGTTTTACTTGGGCTTTTTTTTCTTGAATAAGAAAGGATGAGCTTTTTTTTTCTGTTTCTTGAGGGTATGCCTGAGATGATCCCAAATTTTCTTCCCAACCTTTATTTCTAATTGTAATACCATACACCTTGGAGTCAAATACTAGATCTTTACTATGCCGAGGCCAGGATAAGCACAAATTGTTCACTGTATGTGTGATAGGCATAGTTTATGAACAGTTTATTTGTGAGTAATTGCTGTTCACTACTGTGTGTTAGAGGTCTCAAGTGTAGCCTGGCTTCGGGAAGGTTTGGAGAGAAGGTTTGGGGTGGGTTTGCTTGCTTTGTTTTGTTTTACCAGGCCATTCAACATTTCATTTTCTGTTGGCTGTTGTTGCCTGCTGCAGCATCCAAATGTGACTGACATGTAGGTTTTTATGAAGTGAAATAAAAAATACTTCATGCCTATTATTTCTCCAGAAATACTGGAAGAAGCTGATGGGTTTCTGCTGGCCTTTTCTTCCCTGCCATGCCTGCGTTGCTGGGTGAGAGATTAAGAATTGCTTTCATAGTGCCAGCACAGGAGAAGTGTCAGATAGATATTTCTGCTCTGTAATTGAGAGATGCATAATGTGAAATGATGAGAATATTGTAATGCAGAGTACTTCCAAACTAATATTGGAGTAGCCATTGAAGCGAGATGTTTGAAGATCAGCGGTGTCAGGGCTTGAAGAGTTGCTGGTAGCATTCACTGGACTTGTAATACTGACAACATACTTGAGAACACCGAGGGAGCTTCGGGGGATTGAAGGAGAGGTGATGTTATGAGACATACTGGATGAAGCTTTTCAACTTTTTCTGTATCCCACTCAAAAGAGTTTGCTTGGGATTCAAATATGGAGGAGCTGAAGGAGAGCAGGAATTTCACTCACTGACTTAGTTAAAAATAGGCTTCTTTAAGCTGACTTGTAGTTCTGCAGTGAAGCTCATACATTTTGTCATTTAAAACTCGTACTTGGAGATTTGTTTGTGTAAGGCATTTTGTTTGGCACGCGCAACTTCTCCAGGAGAAACCAGAATGACAGCGTGTGCAATGGCATATGATTTTTATTTATTTACTTGTAACGGAGAGCCCCATGAGAATTCTGAAGGGGGAATAGTTGCTGAGATATGTTTTCTGGCGGTATCCTGTACAGATTCCGTTGGCTTTAAAATCCCCTAGTATTTTTATCAGTGGTCTTGAGAGTAGACTTTATTGCTCCAGTTTGCAAATGAGCTCGGATTAGTATAGGAGGGAAATAATGGATAGAGGAGGGCCTAAATCACTCAGTTAAACTGAATATGAAGAGTATGCATTTTTACCAAATCCAGATAGGAACTTATATGTATCTGTGAAGAGTTCTTCCCTTGTTTTGTAGCTCGGTGTCTTTGGTACTCGTGAAGGACAAGGTGAAGTTTCCTAGTCATCGCTGTGGTCACAGCACTGAGTTGTAGACTAGTCTTCTCCAGCTGTGATCTGCAGCCTGGGTGCTTTGAGTAGCCACTCGAGTGAGTAAGCAGTTTGTACACAGGGCTGTAGTAAGTGGTGGTTTAAAAAGAAAGCAGTTGAACATTAATCACGAAAGGTTTCCACACGTATATACACCCCTAACCCCACTTTTGGTTTTGGTGTTGGTTTTTTTGTTTTTTTAATTTTTATTTGTATTTTGGAGTCTAAACAAGACTAGTGCTAGTGTGGAGTAGCAACTTTCTAGGAAGGAAAGATGGCTCAAGCTGCTCTGCTTTAAAGTCACAGTTGCCTTTGCAGTTCCGCAGCAGAAACAACCTGCCCTGGAAAGCATTCACTAGAGTGAGAGGAATAAGGGAGGTTCTGTCAGACCTTTCTGTCATAGGTGCATAAACAGAGGAAATATTTGATACCCCGTAAAGCAGTAGAGGCAGGCTGTGCACAGGGTAGGGTCTGAGTTTCTGAGAAGCAGTGATTTGGAGAAAGAAGTGGAAGAGGACTCAGATACATTAGCTGAGCACGAGCTCCAGGTCTGTGTGAGTGTACTTAGAGAGGGGGAGTAGTCTGCGCTGTTCCGAGTGTGGAACGTAGAATGTGTCTCCTGGTTCTGGCATTGTTGTGAAACGCACTAGAAGGTATCAGGATCCTGCAGGCATCGGCTAACACAAGATTGTCAGGATTAGCTGAGGGGCTCAGTAGTGACTAATGGTCAGAAAATAGCCTTTATGATAAAACTTAAGCTAAGTGTAGTTGAAAAAAGGAGGATGGAGGGATAGCAATTGCAGGCTGACAGAAATAGTGGATCAGTTGATCTTCGATGTAGCAAATGAAGAACAGGATCCAGTGCCTGGAAGAGCCACGTGAATTCGTACTGAAGTGGTGAATGTTTTTAAACATTTTCAGAAGTGTTTTTAAATTGGAACACTTCCCCAGGATCCCTCTGAATTCTGTTTCTAGAAACTTTTAAGCTGAGGTTGGTTTCCTACTCAGTTGTGTTGGTGCAAGCCGAGAAGTGCTTCAGAAATTGAACACAGAACAGAGGGGAGAACCCAACTTTACACCACCGCTTTCCAAGACACAGCTACACCTCCATTTCTGCCCTTTAAGCAGCACAAGTTGATCTTGAGTCTGCTTATTTTGGTTTCTCCAGACGATCCCGTTTCTAGGCTGGGGGGATGATGCTGTGAAACTCCTTGGCAGAGCTACCTTCAGTTATTTGTTGTGCGTTTTCTCTTCTTAGGAAGAGCGGTGACAGAGTGACCAGTAATAACTGGTTTGTCAACCAGCTACTGTTTACACAGAAAATTATTTTAGTAGAGCCCTATTTTGGTAAATTGCTGTCAAGAGTGACTTCATTGGTCACTTGTCTTTCACGCGAAGGCATTTGTGAGTTCGTGGTGTGCAGGTCCTCTTCAGCAGCAGGCAGGAATTAAAACCAAGGGCCTGTCAACATCTTTGGAGGGAGAACATTTCTTCTTGTTCCAGCAGAGTGGTGATGGAGTTTGAGGATTTTTTTAAAGTCTGATTAACTGCATGTATGATTTTTCGAGTAAAAAGGGCATTCTCACTATCATTTGAAGAATTTTTAAAGATATTTGAAGCTCATCTAGCTATGGAGAATAAGTCCATAGCACTGGAATGAAGCTCATCTGCATACTAATAGTGTTCAGCATTAACTGTTGACCTCACGTAGCAGGCATGACTTGTTATAGACTTAAAACTGAAAAAGCCAAGGATCCAAGCTGCATCAGATTCAGCTGTTAATTCTCACTTTGTTTGACCAATTGAATTAACATTCTTTAAAGATGCACATATTTCCTGGAAACTTGCTTTGGTACTTTGTAGTGTGGGACAGTCTGTGCTTGTCATGGTTCTTACCTGGCTTTTGCAGGTGCTGAAGCCACATTAGGTCCGTGTGTATACTTTACCCTTTTAATACAGTGGGAAGCTGTTGTTGCTGGGTGTGGTGGGGCTTTTTTCCCCTCTTCTGCCTGTTTTTCTCACTGTGAACCGCATTTTGGTCCTCAAGCCATGGAAAATTCCACCTCCAAAGCAGTGGGGAACCATCCCTTCTTTTCCTCTCATATCTTTTTCTTCCTCTGAGAAGGTAAACTGTCTTCCTCAGAGCTGGAGATTTGATTCTGATGAAATGCACATACCTTTTCATAAAAATGATTTTGCTCCTGAAAGTGAAGCTTTTAATCCTTATCTTCAGAGCTGCTGCTTCTTGCCATTCAGAAGCTCTCTTAGCTCTTCCTCTTCCTTGTGTTCTACGTTAATACAGTCCCTTATGCTGCGGGATTTTAAGCTTTTGCCAGGCTTGGGAGTGGTTAAGTCACAATAAAAAAATTGCAATTGTGTTTAACTTTGAACAGTACAGTGAATGAGAATAGCAAAGCATAGAAGAAAATCACTATAGACTGATCTTTTTCTGTTTTCACTTTGCACTGTAGTAACACAAGCAGTAGTAAACCAATTTATATTTAAAATTACTTTTTTTCTGAATACTTAATTGCACCTGGAGAGAAAATGACCAAAAACCCCTCACTCTTACAGTACCAAGGGGTTTATGTGGTTTTCATTTATAAATAATATTTTTGTAACCCAGATTTGCTTATTAGGTCTCCTCATTTGTTTATAAAGCTATTTCACAAGGCACAAAGCTTGTACTGTTTCATACAGTAATAGAAATGTGTGAAATCTGTAAATGTACTTGTGTGTCTGGAAGAAACAAGGAGTATTGTAGAAGTTTGGGTGAGCAAGAGCTCCTGCAGAACTTCCCTGCCTTTTGTGTCTGGTGGGGTGCGCTTGGGGTGCTACACTCATATGAAGCGTGGCCAAAAAAAGGGCCTGGTGTCCAGATCTATTTATTCTGAAGAACGACATGATTGAAATTCTTTGCTCTACCATTTATATATTGTTTAGGTGAAGCATCACCTGCACAGCCCAAACTTCAGCCTCTGTTTTTCAGCATAGCTCTGTGGTGAGCGTTACGTGGGTAACAGATCGTGCTCCTTCTACTGGTGTGGGAGCATCCTTTTCCTTTTGGATTTCTGCTTTTATAATGAAAATTAAATCCCGTGTTTACAAGTACTATTTAAAGTGCATGGACTTGAAACTAGTTGTGCAAGAACTTTATCAATGACTTGATCTGGATTCAGAACATAACATCCTTCGCTCTTGATTCTTTGCAGACTATGAGAAGACAAAGAAATGAAGTTGTTGTGGAGTTGAGAAAGGTGAGATGACCTAGAACTGTTCTTACCAACTGGGATTTGGTTAGTAAATGTAAATTGAACTAAAATTTCAGAGTTTTGTTAAAGGATTAAAAAAATATGCGCATACTGTTGCACGTTCTTCTGTAGCACACCAACACCACCTTTGTTCAACTCTCTGTGTCTTTACTAATTCTGTGAAGGTATTTTGGGTTAGAAAGTGAAGTTAACTATACCTGGTACTAGAAGTTCCATAACTTTTGTCCAGAACAACAGAATTTTATTTGTAATCAACAGAATTTTATTTGTAATCTATTGAAGGGATTAATTCTTGCTTCTCCAGCAAGATTTTAAATTTTAAACACTTACAAAAAGCTTATGCTTTATTTTCTGTGAAAAATCAGGTGTTCCTGCTAATCTATAGACTGAAAGCTATTTTCTTTCCCAAAACAGTAGTTCAACACACAAGTAAGAGTGGAAGAGTATGTGTGTGAAGATAACGCTGTTTAGAACTGTTGGAAGGCTAGCTCTTGAGAAAAGGAATCCTAACTTGAATTATTTTACTTCTGGGATGAACAGAAAAGTAGCCTCTGGGAATCGCTGGGTCTTGTATAAGGAATGACAAATAGGTTGTCACATCCGTGGTGATGGATGTGTGCACGTGAAACTTCCAGCAGCAGTAGTTACTGCTGTAGAGAAAGCTGGATGGAGGATTTTTCTGGGGAGAAGCGATTTCAAAATGTTTCCAGCTCCTTCAATGTTGGAAATTTTAAGTGTCAATGAAAGCATGTTTATGATGCTTGTTTAAAACAAAAGCTTCTAGTCTCTTCTTAACACCTTCCACACCTAAATTAAAGTTAGAAATATCAAATCATTTATTTTTCTCTTTAAGAACAAAAGAGATGAACATCTTCTAAAGAGGAGAAATGTTCCCCATGAAGATATCTGTGAAGATTCAGATATAGATGGAGACTTTAGAGTGGTAAGAATTAACTCTCAAGTTCATTCTGGTTATGTAATTCAAAACATTTCTAAATTCTAACTACATTTCTCTCTGTTTTCTAGCAAAATACTTCTTTGGAGGCAATAGTACAGGTAAAAAAAAATTAATTGTTTGAACATTCTGCTTGTCATGGTGCCAAATATGTGAAAAGTCTAAAAATCTCTTCTGTTTCAGAATGCTTCAAGTGACAACCAGGGTATACAGCTAAGCGCTGTGCAGGCTGCAAGGTAAGAACACACTTTTGTCAAATACACTCCTTTTCTTCTAATTCCATCATGCTTTTAAATTCAGAAAGTGTGTGCTAGCTGAACTAGAAAAAGCATGTTATTTTCTGATTTTAAAAGAGAAAACTTTGCCAAAAAGATGAGAATTCCTAGGTCTTTGAAGTAATCGGGATTTCCATTACGCTTAAGTACTAGGATTCATCTTGGTGTGAAACATGATGCTTCTTACAAGTAGAGTAAAATACACAATTAGCAGGACTATGAAGTTCTCAGCTTTAAATGGGGGGAGGACCAGCATAGTCCTTCTTCTAGTTTTGTCGTGGATTAGGCCACTAAAACCTTTTGCTTTAAGAGGAATTCCGTGTAGTTATGTATTCAAGAAGTGATTAAAGTACTCTTAGGAGCTCTGCTTGCACACATTGAGTGTTCAACTACTGTTTCATGAACTAGTGGCTGAGGTTTTTTGTTGTCATAGCAGAAAGCTCCACGTTTGTGTTTGTTTACCCTCTGGGGTCCAGGGGGTTGATTCAAGTGCGCAGGAAGACTTCAAGCTCAGAGAGAATACAGGTGAATTGGGAGGCACTTGGACTTTGGGAAGTTAATGTTTTTGAAACAAAGCGGAAAAACAGTTCCTGTGCCCATTTCCGTTGGGCAACTTGCCTTTATCACAATGTTTCACTGACCTGGGATAGTCGTGTTGAGCACCCTATTTACTATAGCTGATCTAAACCAAGTTAGACTGGAGTACGCTGAATTAAAATGGATTTAAAATGAAATGGGAGTGTCCATGTGGATTTCTTACCATTGTAACTACTTTTTAAAATTGAAAACTGATTTAAAATGAAAGCAGTGCAGTTGAGTGTTGGAAGGGCCTTAAAGTTTATTTAGAGATGAAGACCAACTGCTTCTTAGTCTTGATTTAATCCATACCATCCTTTGCTCTGCAGCTAGAACAGGAAGGAAAAATTTCACCCGAGTCTAACCCCCAAAACATACAACTGGAATATGAGGAACAGAAAACTATTTAGAACCGCTTAAGAAAAAGCGAATCCCAAACAAAAACTCTCAACCCCCTAAAACCTGAAGTTGTTATTAGGTTTTTGTAGTAGACCTCTGCACCTGTGTGAGCAGGTAGGTTGTGAATAGGCTGCACGAGGATTGTTTTGTCACTGAACACAAATCGGTATGAAGATTCTGTAAGTCAATATTCTGTGAGAAAACTGTTCCTTGATTTTTGTAAGCTTTAAATGGTCTTCACTTCTAAAAGGAATCTTCTGTACAACAATCTTCACATAACCTGTGTTCAGATCCTCCCCATTGCTTAGTTTTCTGAGGTGTTCTGCTTTGCAGCTCTGGCTTTCCTTCATCTCTTCTCTTTTCCCGTGTTGCCCCCTCTAACACACCAGCGATACCTTTCAGGATAAAGCAGCAGTGGAAAGTTGCTTTCTGGTTACTGGGTTCTGTCAAGCCTTCCACGTGTTTGTGGAGAGGCTGGTGTATGAAGAGCTGACTTTACATAATCTCCTTCCTCTGCTAGTACCGGTTTGGTGCAGCAGCCCAGGTTGTCCCCTCCAAGAAGCTTCCTTCATTCTCCCTGCAGAAAGGTGAAGCCAAAGGGGTTAAAAATCGAAACCAATTTGTACGCTTCTTTGCAGTAGTACTTTGTGAATCCTTGCTCTAACATTATATCCATAGTCAAGAAACAACAGATTTCTGCCTTTCCCATCAAAGCAGATGGAATCTGTTTATCTCCCTTGTTGGGTGGAGGAGGAAGAAGCTGCGGGAGGGTGTAACTGAACAACTCTGGTGATTTTTACTGACTGGTAATAAACTTCAGAAGCAGTCAGACAAAATATGGCAATGGGCAGTGAAGGTAATGGCTTCAATTTGTCAATACTTCAGTATTTCAGTAACTTCAATTTTGGCGATTAGTTGGTTTTGCGTAAAGTGGAGAAGACAAATCCTGCTTGGTCTTTGAGAGTACGAGGAGGAAACTTCCCGGCCCAGCAGGTAGTGCAGCACTGGGGAGTTTGTCCAGGGAGGCTGTTGGAGCTCTGTGCATGGAGGTTTCTGAAACTCAACCACAGGAATCCATTGGTGACTTGATCTAGTATCAGCAGTAATCCCCCTTTGAGCAGAAGGTTGGACTGAAGAACCTCCAGAGATCCTTTCCAGTCATGACTTCCCATCCTGTGATCTGTTAACTGCTGTGTTTTCTTTTTCCTAAACAGAAAGCTGCTTTCCAGCGATCGCAATCCACCAATTGACGATCTAATAAAATCAGGAATATTACCTATTTTAGTGCACTGTCTTGAAAGAGATGACAAGTGAGTATTTCTAAAACTCAAAACTTTTTAATTGGTGCAAGAATTCGTGGTATTTAGCTAATGTGCCTATGGCATCTGACTTGAAAACTCGTGTTACAACCATATTTATTTTTTTTTTTCTTACTTTGCAGTCCTTCTTTACAGTTTGAAGCTGCATGGGCTTTGACAAACATTGCCTCTGGAACTTCTGAACAAACACAGGCCGTAGTTCAATCTAGTAAGTGCCAGATGTTCTACCTCTTCTCTGGCAAGCAGCAGCACTTGAAGCACACACCTGCTTTTATTCTTCATTTGCTCAGATTTTAAATTCAGTTGGGTTTCCTAGTGGTGAGTAATCTCTTTTGGAAACTGACAGTATTTCAGCAGAGTTGATATCTGCTGCTTGCCAGTTTTTTCAAACTTAAACCAAATAAGAAAAGCAACAAGGAAAACCCAACACCAACAAAAAACTTGAACCGAAAAAGCTCCCTTGGAGGGATTTCCCATTTTCTTGTGAAGAGGGAGGGAGAAGTCTGCATCAAGTCCAGAGGGTGCCTGACATCAGATTCTCTTCCAAGACCAAGTTGAAGAAAAAGTGCTGTCCTGAACATTTTGAGAAATCTAAAGCATGGAAAGGAATTGTTGTTGGACTTGGAATCTGAGTTGCCGAGCAAAACAACCTTTCTTCTGTACTCTGAACGTGCCCTGAGTCGCAGTAGTACTTCTGTTGGTAAAGCAGAGCTAAAAGTCTGCGGGCTTTTTGAATGGGGTGAATAAAACAGCAGAGCTTCTCGGGACCTGTGGAGGAGTCAGACATACAGCAAAACGAGTGTTTCCCTAAAGTTTTAAGGCAAAAATCCGCAAAACTTAGATTCTGTGAGATACAAGTAGCTGTGATGGTTGGAATCAGTGTTGTACTGCAGTGCGTTGAGCATCATATATTGACTTCTTTTAGGGAACTTTTATTTGCTGTAGTAAGTACAGTTTCTAAGATGTGCGGAGGTGGTTAGAAGTTGAAATGTCCGTGTTTGTGACTTAATTTCCATGGCTGACCTTTTAACTTCAGTGATGAAAGAAGGTTGTTTTTTTGTTGTTGGCACTAAGCAGTTACAGGCTTCTCACAAACTGTATGTTATTGGCTTTATATTTAGACCAAAAAAAAATATTCATAAAGTTGTTAGCACCGTCCCCTCTGTTAAATGCCCGGGTGTGTTTCAAAAATCTTTAGCTGGAAGAATAGGTTAATTCTCCACAGCAGATGGGAAGGAGTTTAAAGCAGGTGACTTCAGCTTCAAGGGTATTTTTTTTTAATTATAAGTTTTCAGATTGCATTGGTTGCAAGATCTTCACTACTAGTAGTAGGGGGATGTATAGGGTAGTGTAAATCATTAGTATTGAAACAAATTAACCCACTGTCCTGCCCTCTTACTGCATCACCAGTCAACATAGGTGGGTACCTATTGACTCTTGAGTTGGCCAGTTTGAATGGGTGAGGTTGGTCCTGGCTACTGCTTTGCGGTTTATTATTATAAAAAACTTTGCACGGAATTTCCAGATTCACAAAGTAGAACTAAATTTGGAGTCCTGCCAAGCTTCAGTAAACTTGTGAGACTAACAAATTAAGTGTCAGGTTTATTTTAAGAGCTGCTTTCATAATGTTCTGCAGTGCAGGTTCTGTAAGACAGTGCAGGGAAGGAAGAATTGGTACAGTGAGTTTTGTTTCGGTATCACCTGGGAAGCTAGTAAAGTTCTGACCAATACTGAACCAGGAGGAAAAAGTTTCATGCAGTTAAGAGCTGATTATGGGAACTTTTTTTGTCTGAGAGATGGTTCTTACCAGTTTCATGGGGTTTTGTTTGTGTCTTTCAGATGCTGTGCCACTTTTTCTGAGACTGCTGCATTCACCTCATCAAAATGTTTGTGAGCAAGCTGTGTGGGCTTTAGGAAATATCATAGGTTTGTGCTACTCCTGCCACTAAAAACTAAGTTCTTTTGGTATTGAATGAATCAAGTAGGTAGGATTTTGTGTATTAGAACTGGGAAGCGTTCAGCAATGACACAAGGCAGCTGTTAGCCTGGCAGTTACCCTGTTCTTCACTTACTCCTGTGTCTCAATGGTGTGCACCCAAACCCACGTGCCTACACGCTTTGATTCCAGGTAGAGCAGAAGGAATCGCTGTCAAACAGCCATGCAGATTGTCAGAATAAAAACTGAGCCCTGAAATTTTTGCCTGAGCTCATGTACATTATGTCGAGTTCTAGATAAGTGGTGATCTTCAGTCTTTGATTTGATTCCTCCCCCCTGTCTTGTGCAAGCACTGGCTTTGTGCTTTACAGCCCTGACTGTCATGCTTGAGGACTAACACTGGTTCTGATGTCCTGAGACTTCTACAGTCTGGTATTTGCAGTACTGTGACTGCCCGAAGCTGTGAGTGATACATGCACAGTACGGGTCAGATGCTGTCCTCCAGGCAACTGGAGCAATACCAAGGCAGTGACAAAAGTGTGGGGGTTTTTTCAGGTATGAAGTTGATACCTGCTTTCAGGCAGTTTTGAATTACTCTTGGGATGTTTTAGTGTTGATTATAAACTTAGGGAAGGGATCTTCAGGAGTACATCAGGCTACCAACTGGTTTTGGACTTTGGGGTTGTCTGCCACCCCTTTTCCCTTGCCCCCAACCACCCCAGCCTGTACGTCTGCTGGAAATCATGGAATGCTTCTTTGTTAAGAATTTAGCTGTTCTTAGTGAGTAGTTCCAAATGAAACAATTGGGCAGGCAGCTACAGGTCCTGCTAAAGTGTACATAAACTTACATAAACACTTTATGTAAGTGTTTTTGTGATAGATGTAGTTAAGGTACACGTATCTATCTATCCGTATATATTTATATGCATCTTTCCATGGCCCATATTCTTTAACAGATGCCTTCTAAATAAAGTTTTAACTGGGTAGAAATCAGACTTCTCGTGCATGATGTGAGATGATCTTTGTCTTCCTAATTCTTTGTCTCAAACAGGTGACGGACCCCAGTGTAGAGATTATGTTATTAGTCTTGGAGTAGTGAAACCACTGCTGTCCTTCATCAGCCCATCTATTCCCATAACTTTCTTAAGAAACGTTACTTGGGTCATGGTCAACTTGTGCCGTCACAAAGATCCTCCTCCACCGATGGAAACCATCCAGGAGGTGACTGAATTACTCGCTGTTCTGTGTCACTAAGCTGACATTGAGTATCTGTTTGCCTTAAAAATAACCATCAGGTGTTTCTTTTCCTCTTAGATCCTTCCAGCGCTCTGCGTTTTAATTCACCACACAGATGTAAATGTAAGTAACACCACTTAGAGCCACTTCTGTGTTCTGAAGTGTAAAGCTTGTCATAATTAACTTTTTTCTTTACCAAAAAAATCTGTGGTGGTCTCTTTCATTATGGCAAACTTATTTTGGTATCTTCTAACTGCTTATTTTTAAGTATCAGTTAAGATTTTTGCCTGGTATTTCTCTGTATCCTCACAAGAGCTTATTTGTGTATACTTTCTCTAGGCTTCAAAATGCAGTTTCAGTTGTATTTCTGTGAGCATTGATGTATAGAGAAATACAAGATTTTTTTTTACTAGCATCTAAGTTTGAGGTTACAAAAATCAGTGTAAATGAAAAATTAGCCTGCTGCATATGTAAAATGTTAGCTTGAGCTGTAACTTCTGAATATGAACATTAAGTTATTAGTGAAGTGAGCAAGACTCTACTGAAATGAAGAAATTGGTCAACTTTTTTGCCTAAATGTAAGTCAGAATTGTTAAAGATGAATTCTTTGCTTCCTAGTGAAGCTGTAGCTCTGGTTTCTAAGTTAATGGCGACAGTGCTTTACCAAAATATGTTTAAATATTAACTAAAGTTAGCGTGGTAATTATATTTTAATTTCTTGTATAGAAGAAGGTTAAATTAAGCTTATTTGAATTTCTGGAGATGGCTACATGTGAATTAGTCAAGAGTTATCTGCTGAAATGATGCTCACTCAATGTATTTTTGTAAGTTGTCACTCAGGGTTCAGCTTTACTGCTATTTAAAGTGGCTTTTGTGTGTGTGGATACACACATGTATGCACACACACACAGGGAAAATCAGTTGCAAGTGCTGCTGTGCCAGATGTTATAAAAAAATTGAAAGCTCCTCTTAATTTTTGTGGTGGAATGCCAAGAAAAAGAACTCCATGTCATATGATGTGCAGCTTATTGGTTTGAGAGTGCCAGATGCCTGTAGTTAAGTATTTGCTGGGGCTTTCTCTTCCTTCCAGGGGTCAGTCTTTCCTATCTCACAGTGTCCAGCAGTACTTCATGAAAAGAGCAGCTGTAATTGCGTTTCTTTTACTGTATAATTCGGAATTTAAGCTGCAGTTAGCAGCTTGAACTTTTTTTAATCTCAGTGTGTTTTTTCAGCTAGAACAGGTTGAACAGCGGTTGTGTTTCAGACTTCAGAGTGCAGTGTTTGAAGTTGGTGGAATTTTGGCTATGTTGCATCAATTGAGAATTGTTTTTATATATATTTTTATAAGACTTGTGGTACTAACAACAAATAAATGTTTTTCCTGTTAGATATTGGTAGATACAGTCTGGGCACTCTCATATCTAACGGATGCTGGCAATGAACAGATCCAGATGGTGATAGACTCTGGAATAGTCCCTCATTTGGTTCCTCTCCTCAGTCATCAAGAAGTTAAAGTGCAAGTAAGTTTGGATGACTCTAAGGAAGCCTTACTCACAAGGGAATGCTAGAGAAAGTGGCTGGTTTCTTTTTATACTTCATATTGAAGTTTAAAAAAATACCTTTTCCTGTGTGGTACAGCATTTGCATTAAATTCTGCTTTTTTTTTACCCGTTACTGTTTGAAAGCTGCGCTGAACTAGAAGAATCTGTGATGAAAACTCTCATTAAAGACAGCGTTTTGTTTCAGACTGCTGCGCTGAGAGCTGTAGGAAACATCGTCACTGGTACCGATGAACAGACACAGGTAGTTCTGAATTGTGAAGCTCTGTCACATTTTCCAGCACTTCTGACACATCCCAAAGAAAAAATTAATAAGGTAACTGCAGAGATTGTGCCCGATTGGTAACTTGTTTGTATTTGGCTTAGCTGGTTTGGATTCCACGCAATGTAGCGTGGTAGAGATTTGAGTACTTGGCTGCTAACCCCAGTTTGTGGTGAGAGCAGGCAGGGTGCTGAAATCTTTGTTAAAGTTAACGTTCATAGAAAGATCTAAGGAGCTGCAAACTTGTACTTGACAAGAAAGTTGTTTCCTCATTCTTCTAATTGTATTTTTATGAAATGAAAGCTTTATCTTGTAAGACTGGCTGTTGACTTAAAAGTCGGAGTTCTTGATAAATGAAACGTCACTTTAATTGAACTGATTCTCTTGGAAGTGATGAAATAGAGATGATTGGATGTATCTTTGAATGGAGTGTGTGAGAGAAATGGAATTTAAACGTGGGGTGGGGCGTGGGGAATGTGTGTGTGTTTATAGAAAAGGCTTTCAACGGGGGCACTGATAATGCAGTGCTGATTCCGGAGTGCATCTGAGGCACGTTGTTAAATTCGGGGGTGCCACCTGACAACAGTGCCGATGATTAAAGCCCAAAACAAGCCCACCCGAGACAAGCCTGGGCATCCTGAATCTCTAACAGGTTCATTAGTGGAAGTGATCCTGTGATCTGATCCAAGAGACTCAGTTGAACAAAATGTGAGAATTCCTGACCAAAAAGCTGTCATGCCAGATAGAGAGGAGAGGGGGATTGTAGTGATGGAGGGTTTATAGGGAGAGAGGTATCAATTGTAGGAGATACTCTGAATATACTTAGTTTTATGTGAAAGTGTTCATTATTTCTTGACTAATTCCCCCTTTTAAAGGGTGGTGGGTGCTCTTGATCCTTACTGAACATAAAAATCCAGATACAGTCTTTGGCTTAGTTCAGAATTGCAACTCTTCAGGACTGGGAGGATCTACTGGGAAAAATCTCTTCTCCCACACTTTTCCCAGGCACCTGCTGTAGGTTATGGCTGGAAGAAGAGTCCTGGGCTTATGGCCAGAGCGACTGTAAAGGCTCGTGTAACTTTATGATATTCTTAAGAAGCAAAGGTTTAAATGTTGCATTTTCTTGATGATTGATGCTGAGGAGAAACATTGTGGAGCAAGTGAAGAACGAGTTGTCTTCTACCACTCATGCCTGGAAAGCAGCTTCAGCTGGAAACTGCTCTAGTGTTCATTCACAGGAACAGTTAGTTATGAGTCTTGTGGCTTATGCCTCCAAGTAATTTTTCTTTTTCATCTGTGGATTTAGAGTTTTTGGTTGTAACTTGGTAACAATGCCAGACCGAAGAGCCCCTGTGGAGTCACCTAAGGTGGAACTGTCCACTTTGTTACCCGTACATCTCGTCTAGTTAGTAGGAATTCAACCGTGTACAATGAGGTGGATAAAATACTCAATTCTGTTTAAGATGGGCTAGTGTGTGAATTGCAGATCTGGAAATATGCATTCATCAAATCTTGCTGGCGTGGAAATAACCCGCAGCCTCAAAGGCTCTGAGTTAACGATTTCTCCCATCCTTTTCTTTTGCAGGAAGCAGTGTGGTTCCTATCTAACATCACTGCGGGAAACCAGCAGCAAGTTCAGGCAGTAATAGATGCAAACCTTGTTCCGATGATAATACATCTTCTAGATAAGGTTAGATAACAAGGCTTTAACGGTTTGTTTCCGTAATTGTGGAAAGCAACATTGAATTCCTTGCTTATGTTTTACATCATACTGTAGGTGGGGTAAACTGTGCCCTTGAGTGGGTTTTTTTGGATAAAAATGTTACTGTTGATAGTCCTGTGAAGTGCTGCGAGACGCTGAGTGCCAGATGTGTTGGGGAAGAGGAGCAGGTCAGGGGAAGCTCCTTCTCAGGTCCTTCTAAATCTCATTTAAATTTTCTCTTCCTTGGTAAAAAAAAGGAGATCTAATTCTTTACTCTCAGATGTGCATGAAAAGGTCTGGATGGAAAGGGTGTTGAGTTTGCTCTCAGTGTTTTGCCAAAGCTTAAGGACCTTATTTATTTTTTTTTTTAACCCCACATTATCTGGAAACAAAGTGCTCGACAGGGGCATTTATTAACCTGTTTGTGTTACTGCATTTCCTTAGTCTGAGGGTATTCCAAGTAATGATCCAGTGACACTAGATGATGGACTGGGGTTGAACCATCTAATTTTTTTAAACAAATAAAACCGCATCAACAAAAAATAGGTGGCTGCAGAAAATAACTGTAGTTTTTGTGTGTTCGGAGTCTTTGCCATGGAACAGCAATGTGCTGTGTGCACGGATGGATGCTGCTTGTCAGTTAACAGATGAAGCTTGTTGAGATGAATGCTTTTATTATCCTTTATTTGTTAAATGGTGAAGTCAAGTAGCTGCTCACAAACACTTCTGAATGCTTTTCTCAGTCATAGAATCATTCGGGTTGGAAGGGACCTTTAAAGATCACTCAGTTCCAGCCACCGAGTCTCTCATTGCGTGCTGTGTGTTGAATGCTACACTGGAGACTTCAAATACCTGTATTCCCGTTGAGTTGTTGGGTCTGTGTGTCTTTTAAAACATGAGTTTCCATGTTACGGTCTCAAGGATCTGCCTTGTGAAAAAGGAAGGTAGCTAAAAGCGTATTTTTAAATGGGAACAACATTTCTATCTTTCAAGCGTTTCCTGCTTCTTCCTTTATTCCTTGATTTTTTTTTTTCCCTTCCCTGAAGTGTGGAAGGAAGCCAGAAACACCAACCTCACGCAATATCTTGCTTTGGTGTAGTGGCTGGGATTGAGACTGAAGAAATAGTTGTCTTTTCCCCTCGGTAACATGTAGCTGTTCGCAGAGAGCTCTGTTAACTGCCAATTTATTGATCACTGAGAAGAGCTTGAAGACCTTTCTCTTGAAATTCAGTGAGCAGGCTGCAGCTGACTTACTTCAGAGGCAGACACAGTTCTAGTATGTACCGTGGTTTATCAAAACTGACACTTAGGGCTTATCTCTCCCTGTAATACGTGACAGCTGTTGATAAGGAATGTGAGAGAGTGGAGTGCTACAGTTTTTATTTACTTTGATGCAAATAAATTTCCCTTCCTCGGGAAGATTGATTTAAAAACATGGGTGCAAGGAGGGGATGGACACTCTGAGTAGACTCAAAGCATCTACAGGATTTGTGAAGTTACTTTACTTACTGGAAGCTGATACAGTGATATCAGAACAGACTGTAGCAAATACAAGCTTTTACTAGAATGCTACGTAACTGGAGTGATCATTTCTATTTATGCTTGTATTTTTAGGGCGACTTTGGTACTCAGAAAGAAGCTGCTTGGGCAATAAGCAACTTAACGATCAGCGGAAGAAAAGACCAGGTGAGTCAAACCTTAAGGGAAGGTCCGTTGTTGCTCTCAGGTGTGTTTGTGATG
Organism: Eurystomus gularis; assembly: GCA_013400335.1. Taxonomy (NCBI): domain Eukaryota; kingdom Metazoa; phylum Chordata; class Aves; order Coraciiformes; family Coraciidae; genus Eurystomus; species Eurystomus gularis. Next base: position 70,581 of record VZZY01022208.1, on the reverse strand, counting down.
TACTCTCGTACATCAGCTGCCTGGTTTACACTTCTGCACCAGTGTTACAGATGTCTGGATTCCTCCGTGGTTACTGTCTGGTAACTCTCTCCCCTTTTCCATGAGGGATTTAAGAGTGAACTTCAGTTGTTGGTTCCAAGATTAGGGATATCAAGGGGGATTTGGATGGAAGCCCTTCTGTGAGGGTGGCCTCACAGAGCGACTGCGTTCAGGCTCTGATGAGAGTCTTGGCCATTCGACATCTCCATCTTCCTACTTTTATCCCTGCTATGGATGAGAGGGATAATTATAATGTAGTAGCCTTTAAGTAGAAATACACTGGTTTCTTCTGAGCCCAGAATATTAAACTTGTGGCAGAGGTGGGGTGGTGGTGTCATTCATCGAAGATGAGGTTGAAACTTCTTGTCTAATAGTGGAAGAATTCACAGTATCCACTGCTTGCGGGCTCTAGCCTTGAAATACATTTGTAACAATAAATAAATAATGTTAAATAAACAAATGTTACCTTTTTGTGCTCTAAAACAATTTTTGAAAGGGACTGCTACAGAATACTTTGGGTAACTTGGAGTACTGTGACTTTGAAGCTCGTTTGCATGTGTGCTTGCTGCTGGCACTCTCCTGATTTAACTATTTGCCCCTTTTTCTTTTTCCCTGTAGGTGGCATACTTAATTCAACAAAATGTAATTCCTCCCTTTTGCAATTTGCTGACAGTAAAAGACGCGCAAGTTGTGCAAGTGGTTCTGGATGGACTAAGTAATATATTAAAAATGGCTGAAGATGAAGCAGAAACCATAGCCAATCTTATAGAAGAGTGTGGAGGTATGGTGTGGTGTATTTTGATATTTTTTTTTCAGAAATGCATGGTTTGGCTTCCTACCACGTGTTTATGCTGTTGGCTTTTACCGTGTGTTGGCACAGATGGTTTAAGCAAACCTTTAAGTGACCTTTTTGTACCGTCGGGTGATTATACTGAGCTTTTTCTAACTGATGAGTTCATGATCAAGTAAAATGTGGAGGAGCTGGATCACGGCAATGAATTTTAGGTGCCAATTTTCAAAGAGTCTTTGCTTAAATTTAGTTTCTGTTACTGTAGGGGTGATAACACTTAACCTTAATCCTGCACCACTCGTGTCCAGGTGAATTTGGAGGAAAAAAAGAAATTCTACACACAACGGTTGCAGCAATAGGATAGCTTTAATTTCCCAGTGGCTTTCAGACTTTCTCTATATTGGGTGCTATTTAAGTTGACTGAAACTCTTCAAAGATGAAGGAACAGGGGTAGTAAATTTGGACACAGATAAACTGGGATTCTGTTAACATGGAGTTAAACAGTCTTTAAACTACAGAATCTCAAGAGGATGGGGAAAGCTTCGTTGATCAAGGTTGTTTTGCCTGAGCTTAGTGTTTTAACTGTCACCTTTCTTGTCTGCTTATTGTAGGCCTGGAGAAAATTGAACAGCTACAAAATCATGAAAATGAAGACATCTACAAACTGGCTTATGAGATCATTGATCAGTTCTTCTCTTCAGATGATGTAAGTGTGTAATAGCTCTCCAACCTGCTTTTGTAATTGATAAATAACGGTTCAAGATAAAGGCAATGGCTCTGAAGCCTCCTCTGTGACATTTTGTTTGGGTTTTGCAGTGAAGAATGAGCCCTTAATTGAACCCATTGTGTATCTTGCCGTTTGTCATGATGAAGCATCTAAAGGTCTGTTTCAAGCCTCATCTCTAGAGGTTGAAATACTAAACAGTTCTCTTAACCGTCAGCTTCTGGCTCAGCCTGACATTCCACGTTTGATCAGCTCCCTGCTGGCTTGAGTACCGAATCTGAGATTCTGCTGCTTAAGAAACAAACTGGTTTGAGGATTTCAGTGATTTCAGAGATTGTGCTGATTGAGAATGTTGCTTTCATTTTAAACACGGAACATAAATGGGAGGCTTTACGTTCGTGTGCACTTTAAGACATAAAAGTTAATTGCGTCCGAAGGAAATGCGATCGTGTCAGTCTGTGTTGTGAAGGAGAGCGTGTTCTACTTGGGTGAAGAACTTGAGGGAGCAGATGACTGTAAAAACAGTCGAGCTCAGTTGCAGTCACACTCTGCTGTCAGCATCAGAACTTCTTGTGTGCTAGAGTTTCACTTCTACAGGAAGAATAAGACCCAAGTCTTGTTCAGCAGCTTGGATTTTGCATATGCAGCAAGACTTGAAGTTTCATCTAGTGTCAGTTTGGTGACCCTGTGCTCTAACTATTCAAACCCAAAAGGCAATGTTGGCTTCATCCTTCCTTGATGTAATGGTACTGGGCTCTCTTCAGAACTGCGGCATGCTTTCCAGGAGTGAAAACAGCATAAATGAGAATATAGGGTGCCGTGTAGCGTACCTGCTAAACACAAACTAAACTGCTGCGGCCTAAATTACTTAGTCATTATAGTGCTCTTAGTAAATTGAAGGAGAAGAATGGCAAGACTCGATGCGAGGAAGTAAACGAGGTGAAGACATGTTCTTTAGGGTGGTCCAGCTCCTTTCTGCTGAGGCTTTTGTCTCTTTCTTCCTACTCAGGCTGTTCTCGTTTTGTTACAGATTGATGAAGATCCTAGCCTTGTTCCAGACGCAATCCAAGGCGGAACATTTGGTTTCAATTCATCTGCCAATGTACCAGCAGAAGGGTTCCAGTTTTAGAGTGGTATTTTGGAAGTTAGGTACAATGCAGCACTGAATAAAAAAAAAAGGTTTGATCCATCAATCTTGGCTCATGGGATCCGCTGCTGCATTAAATCGGGAAAGAAAATGTGAAGATTTCATTTGGAATCACAGAAAAGCCCAAATGAAGTCAAGATGGCGAGTGGGTGCGAGTGAGAATGAGTGGCAAAATGTAATGAAAAACTTCACACTGAATGCTTATTTAGATTGTTCAAAGAAAAAGGGCTACAGGTCAAAGATCTTCAGTGCCTGAGAAGGAACAATGACTTCCTAGAGCAATTGGGGGGAAATGCAGTGCTATCATCATCAAGCCTTGTAAGCATAAGAGAATAGGATGCCCATATAAGTCCAAGGAGAATGAGCCCAGGCCTTGCTATGAAGCACCGTGTGAATGGACAACATTGAGTGAATGTCTGGACTCGATGCTGTGGAGCCAGGCTCGTGTTTCACATCCAGGGCTCTCCAGTCCTGCAGCAGGCTCCTAGTCCTGGCGTGGCGTGTGTACGAGAGTATGGTTGTGATGCTGTATGTGAACGCATGCAAGCTTGATTCGCCTTCAGGGGGCTGATAACAAACGTAGTAAATCATCAAAATGAGTTCATAAGTGTTAACTTACACTGGACACAAAAAACAAAAGACCGGTTTAGCAGCAGACTCTGGTTTACTCCTGCAGCCTGTGTTTCTTTTTTTTGTTTTGTTTTTGGTTTTTTTTTCCCCTTATTTTTAATTTTAGTTGTTTTTAATTTCTTTCCTGTATGGCTTATTAGTTGTTTGTGAAGTCGGGATTTCAGGAAGGCTTCCCCGTGCATTTGCACCAGATGAATGTTTGATGTTATGAAAAGCTTTCCATATCATCAAAACTAATTTGTAGATTTTTGCATGGAAAAAAAAAAATCATACGTTTTCCCTTCAAATAGACTGTGTTGCAGTACACAAGTTGCCATAATAGTAGAAAGCAGTAAAATGTGGTAATAAAAATCTCATCCTTTTCATTTTCAAAGATAACATGAAGACCTTTGCATGTGGTAATCTACAACATAGTTCATTTTTAGATTTCGTTGAGTCCTGTAACCAAATGTTTCCGTTGTGGTAGAATACCGTGCTGTGTTTCAATGTTACTTGTTTTCAAACTTTGTTTTCTATGAAAATGATATGGAAACTTCTAAAAATGAAATTTGGTGCATATGTACTGCCGAATAAAGACTGAAAAAAAGAGGTGTGAATAGATGTACAAATAAGTCATGGTTTGAACACCTTTAATATGCCTAATCCAATTGTTTTAGACTCTTTTTACCTTAGATGTAGGCAGCCATGAACAATCTATTTTGAGCCACTTTAGAGAGAAGACTTTGTATTTTTACAACTTGCACAAAAAGGATGCAAGTGTTTTTATAATTGGAGTAATGCCTCAGTTTTGAGGTTCCGCACGCTAAATTGGAGGTGACGTTACAAATTTGTACAAAATGAACTCTTTATAAGGTGGCTCATTGTAGGAAATGCTGTGCCTTCCCCTTTGAGCACAAGTGTTGCATGAACAACAGTTTGCTATAACAAAACATACCAGATTAGCCACCATTAGCATCTCTATCTACCTTGTGTTTTAAAATCAACTGGTAATTCTGAAACACTGTAGAATGGATAAAGATTATTTTGTGATCATAACTCTTTGTTGGACTAGAGTATTTTTGCAGCATTCCTTGTCATCAGAAACATGGTTAAAGTTTAAAACTAGAAGCAGCGGAAAACTAGCTTGTGAAATTTATCCAAGTAGAGTGCAGGCTAGGCTGTCTTGGGGAAATAAACATTAAACTTGGATCACTGTCGTACTCGGTGTGTCTTTGTGTATCCGCTCCAGCTTTCCTCCGAAGGCGCGGAAGATCGAAGGAAGTTGCGTTGGCATTTCTGAATCGCTTTTGTCAGAGTTTTACCTGCCGAGTGTCAGTGGTATGTTAGGTAGGCTTGAGGTAAATTACCCTTTTGGTATAAATGTTCTAGATGATTTACCCAATTAGGATGTATTCACTAAATTAGGGCTGTTTTCATGTAAAATGCAGAGAACCCTTAGAGGAGGTAAAATGCTCAAACTGGTGTCTCTGAAGTCACAAAGCCCTAAGTAAAATTAGACTTATTACTAACTTCACACAAAAACACCTTTGAGGGATGTGCTGTGGAAAACTGCTTCATTAGAATCTTTTCTTATTAGGGGTAAGAGAACACATTTGTAGCAGCTATTGTCTTTCCAAACCCAAAAATTACCCCAAAAGACTGAGGTCTGTATTTACTGCCAATAAATTCTTTTTTTTGGTGCTTCCCCTGTCAGAGGATTCCCTGAAGCTGGTGCTGTTTTAGGTGCAGCCTCTACTTACATGGTGGTGGTTTGGGGTTGGTTTTTTTTTGGTGGTTTTTAACTGGAAAATTATCTTCACCTGCTTGACAGCAAATCCTGTCACTGTTCCGTTAGTTCACCAAACTATGGAAAGCTTAAACATTTCAGCATCCACAGGGTGGCAGCGCTCGGAGTTCTTCTGCAGCAAAACTGAAGCTGGTTTCTCCAGTGCCTCTGTTTCTCCCCCAAAGTTGCAGCTTGAGGTAATTAATTACATTGTTGGGAAAGGGGAGTTGTCTGGGGAGCTTGTGATGCAAACGAGAAATAACTTTCCTAAAGAGTTTTACTTTAGAAATACCGCTCGGATTTTTGAGGAGGAAGGCGGAGTTTGGGAACAACCTTGCACTGGAAGTCACAGACCAATTTTCTGCGTAAGTGTGAAGAGGAATTAATTTTTAGCATCTGCCTTTATTGAGCAGTGGAATTAGGACATCAACAGAAGCAACTCGGATGTTTCCCTTTGAACATTAAAGCTGTGACCCCCAGCATGTTTCTCAAACTGGTAGGAGAACGGTGTGGTGCTTAGATGGTCTGCAACCGTGCAGATGGGAACTTCGGTCACTGTTCTTCAATTCTAATAAAAAATAAGCAAATATCTGGAGGTGAGGTGGGTACGTTCATCTACTGTGTCAGGATTTTGGAGTAGAAAATGGGCTTTTCAGCTGAACTAGAAAAACACCCTTAAAAATATTCAAAGAAGTTAATCAATAGTAGAAGCTATTCCAGGTAGGATTATTTGAAGGAGCAGCATTTTAGGGCCAAATTGGAATTTTAGGAGATTGGGGTTGGACTAGGTGACTGAATCCCAGCGGACAGCTTGGGAGAAGTTGACCCTGTTTCTTTCTCTCCCACTCCTGGAAGTGGAATAGCCCCTGATGGTGTCTGGCCTTGCAGCCTAGGAGAGCCATTTGCTGGAGGCGTGGACTTGAACACACCTTTCCTCACGGAGTGGTATCTTCTGGTGGATCACAGGCATTCCCAGTAAGTTGTCTACTTCTGTTTTGGTAGTGGAACAGGCTAGTCTGTTTAAAAAAAAAAAGAAATAAATTGTAATTTCTAGATAGTGTGTTAAGATACCAAGCAACTTTAAAAAGCAACAGTAAAAGGAAATGCTGGCTAAGGAGACAGTTCAGCTCAGAGGACCTGGTGCCTTCTGTGCAACCAGGGCTCTGATCTTAGACCATTTCAAAACCCTCAGGAAAGCAGGATGTGCTGGGAGGGACGCAGAGGGACCGGCTCTGCTTGAAAGCAAAGCCTCCTCCATTTCTTAACCTCCCCTATCATACAGTATATTGCATAAATTACCAAATTGTGCTGCTTTATAACAAAGAATGTCTCCCTATTAATACTTGTAGACTCTTTGCCACTTTTAACTATAAATTAGTTTCCTCAGCGCTGCGTGTCACCAAATTACTGGCAGAAAATGCTGCTCCCAAAGCTGGAAACAATTACAGCAGTCCTGCATCTGGATCAAATCGACTTTATGAAAGGAGACTTAGTGGCAGAAAATGTGTAAAGTTTACAAACTCTTCCTCATAGTAAGTTTCAGCTACTGCCAGAGTAAAACTCTGAAGGCACACAATTAATTGAAAGAGTTAATAGTGCTTCAATACCTACTGAAAAGCTACCGGAAACTTAATCTCCATAAAGAAATTCCCATTTATTTTGCTTGTAAATCCCATTTACGAGCTATTGGTAAATGTGTTACAGAAATGTTGTGATGTGATGGAAAGGCAGATGGTCAGGCTTCTTATCGGCAACACCAAATCATGGTATCAAAGAAGGATGTTGTTCCTAGTGATCTGTGGAAAAGAACCTCAGGAAGAGTTGTGAAGCAGGTATGTTTATTACGGCGCCGGGTGCGAGGGGGATCGCTCCTCCAAACTCGCACACCCGCCTTTTCTTTGTACTTCTACTAGTATACACAAAGCCTAGGTGGGGTTAGTACAGTTATTTCTTAGAAGTTATTTTCATCAAGTCCTCCTCTTTACACCTGCGCGCTGCCTCCTGGTGCTCTCTTTCGGTGGTCGCCAAGATGAAGGCTCAACGTCTTCCTCCCCAGATGATCTCAAAGATATTAACATGAGAACAACTGATAACTACAGTAATTAGTTCAGCATTGAAACTAAGTCAAAAATCCGAGTTCTTTGTCAGCCTCGGAGGTTTTTAAGCAGCTGTCTGTGCAACCAGGGCAGTTCTGTGTGTGGCTGTCATGGGTAAGACGAGCAATATTGTGACAGTAAAATCTTGCTCTGTCCTTCTTAAACTGTCCAGTTTCTAATATGCTCAGTTACAGCCCTTGACCCAGTGACACGTTTATTGTGGCTATAGGGGATTGTCACTTCTCTGTGTGCTTTGCTGCGATCGCTTTCTAGAATTGTATCGGTACAGAAATACAGATTTTTTTTTAATTTATTTTTTTCATGGGGTGAACATTAGAAGCGTGTTCCAGATCCCTTGGGTTGTACCACCACAAGATGCAGGATTGCCCCGGCATGGAAGGAAAGCCATAGTAGAAGTCTGTGCTGTTTCAATCCTGTTTCAGGTTCTACATCCAAAACTGAAATTATTTCAAGAACTTTATTTATTATTTTGGAATTCATTTCAGAATTAAATTATCTCTAATTCTAGAATTATTTTAACTACTCAAACTGTGAAGAAGAAACAGTAATTGCACAGAAAAGTAGAAAACAGCTGTTAACAGGGTGTTCTCACTTTAATTTCATTAATACCTCACATTTAATTACAGCTGGTGATTAGCAAGTTTCTTCTTTCTTGCCATGGACTATCGGGGCTTCTGTAAAGCCTTTGACTTGCTCCGTCACAACATTCTTCTCTCGAAATGAGAGAGAGAGGAATTTGGTAGATGGGACTGTTTTGGTGGCCTCAAGTTGCACCAGGGGAGGTTTAGATGGGATGTCAGGAAGAAGTTCTTCACTGAAAGAGTGGTTGGCCATTGGAACAGGCTGCCCAGGGAAGTGGTGGAGTCACCATCCCTGGAGGGGTTCAAAAAAGGAGTAGATGTGGCGCTTCGGCACATGGTCTAGGGAAAATTTGGACAAAGGTTGGACTAGATGATCCTAGGTGTCTTTTCCAACCTCAGTGATTCTGTGACGCTAAACCAGGGAGCTTTGGACTAGAGGGATGGAAATTTTGGATGCTGAGGGCGGTGAGAGCCTGGCCCAGGTTACCCAGAGAGGTGGTCGCTGCCCCATCCCTGGAACCATTGCAGGGGAGGTTGGCCGGGGCTCTGAGGGACATCTGCAACTCGGCCTTGAAAGGCCCCTTCTCCGCGTCTGCGGCTGAGCCCTTCCCTCCCCTTTGCCCAAGGGTGTCATNCCGAGCAGAGCAGCGGCGGACCCACAGCCATGGTAGGTCCCGGGGTGGGCGCCTGGCCCCCGCGCCACGGTTGTTCGCCGGTGTTGCGAGGGCTCGACCCGGTGGCCTGCGGAGGTGAAGCGGCCCCTGGGAGCGGAGCGGGGTTCCCGCTCCTGCCGCCCGCTGCCGGGCTGCCCTCCCGCCTGAGGCGCCGGCAGCCATCTTTGTCCTCAGGGGCACATTCCCGGGCGCGCCGCCCGCCGCTTTCGCCGTGTTTCTGCCTGTGTCACCGTAGCGAGTTGCTGGGGTTCGTGTCGGTCCCTTGTTTCCAGTCGTTAGTGCGGGCACGGTTCTCGTCGCTGGGGATCTGGTCAGTGCTAAAGGATGGGGGGCGAGAGGATGGGGCCAGGCTCTTGTCAGCGGCGACAGGACAAGGGGCAACGGGCACAAACTGGAACCCAGGAGGTTCCAGCTGAGCAGGAGGAGAAACTTGTTTGCTGTGAGGGTGTCCGAGCCTGGCCCAGGCTGCCCAGAGAGGTTGTGGAGTCTCCTTCTCTGGAGAGATTCCAAACCTGCCTGGACACGATCCTGGTCCCCCTGCTCTGGGTGAGCTGCTGGAGCAGGGGGTTGGATGAGATGATCTCCAGAGGTCCCTTCCAACCCCCACCATGCTGGGATTACTAGTTGCTGAATTGTCTGTAGGAGCTGGCAGAGGGTCTCCAGCAAGCAAGGAGCTCTGCAGGTGACAGGTAAAGGTCTTACCTTCGTTCTTGTTCCACTGCCAAATACTGAGCGGCAAACGAATGCTCAAGGCCAGAAGCTTTGAGGGAGTTCAAGAGATAAGGGATGGAGGGTGAGTCTCAGCAGCGGAATATGAGCGTGGAGGTGATAGAGCCGTATGTTTGGGTTTCTTGAGTGTGGTAACTTGTATAAGCTGCTTGTAGTAGCAGATGAGGAGCCGGTGGAGGGGTGTACAGAAAGGAACCATCACTGATGGGGAGACTACACAGACTTCACAGCTGTGTTCATCTCCTTTCAGGTCATAAAAGAATAAAACAGTGTAAAAATCTGCGACTGTGATAGTGGTGTAGTAGCTGTGGTAGGAATAGGGACTGAACATTCCCTTTTCTTTAGAGCTGAATTAATCAAAATACGTTTTCAATCTGAAGTTGCATTACACAACAACATACAGATACCTCCTGGAATTGAACTGGATGTTTTGGGTGATGGTGGCTACTGGATTTTTAAAAAAAATTATCGTTGCTGTTATTCAGTCTGGTTTTACAAGGCAGAAACGCCTGATGAGCCTTGCAGAGCTGAACAGTTTTTTGTTTTGAGTGTACCAGCCTGTCTCAGTGAAACGCGATAAACCAGGCTTATTTCTATACAACCAGAACAGAGCAGGTTTAACTCTCAAGGAACCAGAGTGTGAGTATTTAGCTCCTGATTTCCATCAGGTTAGCTCTGTGCCTCGTGCAGGAGCAATGCTGCTTCGTTCAGTTATTGTAAATTGCTCATCAGTTAGTGATGAATTTAATCCTTCATGGTTCTCATGAGTCAAAATGCAGTTTAAGATTTTCCTTTCAAAGAAGAGCTGCTGCTTTCAGAATTAGACCCTAAATCGAGAGGCTTTGCCACGGAACACTTGGAGAATTTCTTTTGTGCTGTGCAGCAAAGTCCAGAAAGTCGCCTGGAATTGAAGAAGAGGGCAGGAAAAGGTGACACGAAGTTCAGGAAAGTTCAGGCTAATTTCCCCGTTTTTTTAACAGATTTATTATGAAAACTGGCTTTAGAGTTATTGTTATTTGTGACTTTACAGCCTGATGTCACTGAGTTAGCAAAGAGAAACAAGGCAGCGGTGCAGAGGATAAAAGGTGAAAGTTCAGGGTTTGGTTTTGTGCTGGAAGTGACCCAGGAATAACGCCACAAGTCTCGTTACTGGGAGTGGGCTTGTGTTAAAGGGCCACTCACCTGAACTCGTGCCAGAACCTAGAGAGAGCTTTCAGTAAATTTTGACTTTGTAATACTCTAATTTAGTGTCTTTAGATTACATAAGTAACGTCCGACAAAAAGTTAGGGGAGGAAAAAAGTTTCTATACTTGATCTGTTCTTAAGTTGAAAGCGTTGCTCACAGTGGGAGGAAATTTTCGTCATTCTTCGGCTGTTTAGAAACTTTAGGGCTAATTTCTTTCACTCTCTTCTAGTGTTTCCCACTGTGAAAAATAGCTAGTCGCGGATTGGTGTGTTTTCTGGCTTTTTAAGGCAGAGGTGGGGTATGGGTGAGCACTGTCTGGTCCCTGAAATCATAAATCGCTGAAATCTTTGAACTGCTGCTGACTTTCTTTTTTTCTGTCTGTCTCCCCCGCTGCCCCCAGCAATCAAGTGCTGGTGTAGGCTGGGTTACATCCTTACATGGCACGCTGAGGCGCTTAGGTTAATAAAATGATGTAAAAGGAGTTGATTGTAAAAAGACACTAAACCCCTGTTCTTTTTCTGCTTTCCTCTCGTAAGTCCCTGCGACACTTGGAGGAAGAGTTGACGTGTTCCGTCTGCTACAGCCTGTTTGAAGACCCGCGCGTCCTGCCCTGTTCCCACACGTTTTGTAAGAACTGCGTGGAAGGCGTTCTTCAGCTGTCAGACAACAGTCCCTTGTTGAGACTCTCGAAACAGTCCCTGAAGTGTCCGAGCTGCAGGAGCGTTCTTGAAATTTCTAGTGCTGAATTGCTGCCGGTCAACTTTGCATTGAAAGCTATCGTTGAAAAATACCGAGAGGAAGGTCACCTTTCTGTTGCGACCTGCAGCAAGCACCACAAGCAGCCACTGAATGTTTACTGTCTTCTGGATAGAAAGCTGGTGTGTGGCCACTGCCTCACCATAGGGGAACACAAGGGTCACCCCATTGATGACGTTCAGAGTGCCTACCTAAAAGAAAAGGAGGTTTCCGGAAAACTTATTGAGCAGCTGACCGATAAATACTGGACCGATGTGTGTTTGCTTCTTGAAAAGCTGAAAGAACAGAAGTCCCAGTGCGAAGGCATTATTCAGGATGATAAAAAAGCAGTCGTGCACTATTTTAAGAAATTTAGCGATACCTTGGAGAACAAAAAACAGGCTCTGCTGACGGCGCTGGATGAAGTTAACACACATCTTCTGGAAAAATATGAGCCTCTCATTGAGAATTTGAAAAGACTGAGGGAAGAACAGCTTCAATTAATGTCACTGAATACAGCTCTTCAAAAAGAGGAGTCCCCACTTGTTTTTCTGGAGAAGGTGGATGATCTGCAGCAACGGATAAGGGCTTTGAAAGAGAAACGACTACCGGTTGTGAAACCTGTGGAGATCTACCCGAGGGTCACGTACCTGTTGAAAGAAGTGTGGTCTAAAACCGAAATCGGTCACATTAACAAGATCCTCATTCCAAAAATAAAACTGATCCCGAAAAGGAAGCTGTGCATGAAAGGCGGTGGCAGGGAAAGAGAATGTAAAGAACTCCTCCAGGCTGTAGATCCGTTGGCAGTCCTGCTGCTTTCCGGATTACTGGTGGTGACTACGCTCTCATTCCTCAAACCAGTGTCCTCGGCTGTGGTTGAAGCTACTCCCGCTTGCATCTCGGAATTCTTGCTGCCTGTTTATCAAGGTTTCAACACCCATTTCCAGGATGCAGTGGATGTGCTGTGCCACAGGTTTCATTTACTGGTGGAGTTTTTGGGACGCATTTTTTCTCTTCAAGTATTCCAATGATTAGATAAACGTCAGTGTAGGGATCCGCAGGACTTTTTTTTTTTTTATAATTCCTACTTAAAGCTCTGTAAGAGCTCTACACTTTTCCTTTCTCTTTCCACATCCCTCCTTTCTCTGCGTTGTATGGATTTCCTTTTCACTATCTCTTAGTTAACTGAGATTTGCCAAAAAAAATTAAAAGGGCTTCCTCTCGTGCTCAGTTGGCACAGTTGGGTGGGAGGGAGTTGTTTAGGCGAGAAGCTGGTCAGAAACAACGTCTGCCTAAGCAATTGACAGCTCACAGGTTCTCATCTAAAAACTCCTTACGCACCTGCTGTCTTTCCTCTGGTAACAGAATTTTAAATTGTTTTGTTTTAAATAACCTTTCATGTTGTAGCGATTTTAAAAGACCCGCAAATGGGTGAGTCCTGCACTGTCCAGAGCTCTGGTGTAGGTAAAACTCTCGTCTTGTTTTATCGGCCACTCTGAACGTATTTTAACAGAGGTCCTTAAAGCGTGTTTGCGTGGCCCTGGCCTCCATTCGGTTTGCTCCTGGTTACCTGTGGATGACACGATTCCATCTTTTTGGTTGTTCTTTTTCAGCCTGTGTAGAACAACTGTCTTTCACAGGTGGTTCTCTGCGCTTCACAAGCAGTAGCTGCAGGAGTTTGGCCTGGCCGGGAGCTCTCGATGCTGCTCAAACCAGCCCTGACTTTCCACTGAATCACTTAATTACTAACAAACAGTGAAAATAGACACCGTGTAGGAAGTAGCAAAACTCCTGCTGAGGTCAGTGGTACAAGGATTTCAGATGTTGTCGAGAGCTCTTAAAACAACTTGACAGAGCGTAAATTTACATTCAGCTTTTCAGCACAAATAACAGAGCTCTTTACCTGGACGTAGTGGAAACGCGACAGCATTTTATTCTGCAATCCAACCAGCGCTAGCACTGGGCACTCCTGATGAGATGCTCCCGTCTAAACTGCGCTCCGGAGCAAAATTCCCAGTGGAAGCCAGTTTTGGCGTTCCGTTACTAACAGGCTGAGTGCAGCGAGTACAGGGACAGCCTTGGAGAGGTGCAAGTTACAGCAGCAGAACACAGGTGAGCTTCCGATACACTGAAACCCCGAACTGAGGAACTGCCGTGGCTGATTGTAGTCCACCCAGGCCATGGCAGATCCCAGCAGCGTTCCTTGGCTGCTGGGTGTTTTTAAATAGAAGCTTAATTAGCGGCTGAATTCTGAGGGTAGCCTTTAACTCTTGCGTATTTTAAACCCCTGTGCAAACCAAAGCTTCCCATTGCTCCCAGCAGACGCTACTGGTGTCCTGCAGAGGACCGGTTGCTTCCAGACTTGGGTGAGAGCTGAGAGCAAGGTCGCTCGGACGCGATGCTGACACAGCCCTCAAGCCTGACAATCCTTCTGGCTGTTGATATCCCGATATTGCTGACAAAGCAGCGAGTGCAGCTGAGCAGCCGGACAAGCACAGCTTGCTTCGCAGCTCGGTGGTTTGTGTGTCGGGGTTTGGCTGAGGCTGGGGCCAGCAGCGCTCCAGAGGAGCGGGGCCAGGGCCTGCACGGTGGCAGTGGCTCCTGGATTTGCACATGCGTTTTAATCGGAGAGTTACAAAGGCAAATCCTGGGAATACCGCTGGTCAGCTTTTGAAGTAGCGTTTAGTTGTGTTCCGGGACTGGGTGAATGTCGTTGTATTCCTTTCCCAACAAAATCGGAAATTTGTGTTTGTCCTAAGCCCTCCTCGAAGCCTGTCACCTGGCATGGAAGTGTCCCCAACCCCGGGGCTGTCTGTCCACTACCCCCTGAGGCTGTGTTCTTGACTTACCTTCCTGCTTTTTATTTTCCTGGCTTTTTAAAACGTACGGAGAGTTTTATTTTTCCAGACAAGAGGAATTGATACAATGCCTTTAGCACTGACGGTAACATTGAGTATTTGTTCTTTTAATGCACTACATCTTTTAATAAATTTGCATACAAATAAAGACTATTCTTACAGCAGCCTTACCCCTTGGTTTCGTTCCTCACCTCTGATCCTGAGCAGCGCTGACACTGGCGAGGACACAGAGCAAGTGTCCTAAAGCAGCTCTCTCCTTTTCTTCTCAGTGCCCCATTTTATTATTGGATTTTTTTAGCAATGTTAAGCTTCTCTGAAGTAGCACTCACTTTATTGCCTGTAGTTTCACTTGTCAGTGTTTGATAGAATCTTAATGTTTAACATGACGTTGAAAGCATCTTTCTGTGCTTTACAGCAGGTTATTAGAGCACCTCCCCTTCAGCTCCTCCAGCTCGCGCAGGCTTTGGGCCAGTCGAGCAGCTTTGAGCTGCATGTGTTGGGTTGATGGCAACAAAAGCAGGATAAACTACCTCAGGTTTTGTGGAGTGTGCCCGTTACGGAAACAGCCGGAGCTGGCAGTGGCAACAGGGGCGAAAAGCGCAGAGCTGGGCTCAGCTTTTCAACCCTGGCTGCCCTAACTGAACACCAAGAGGGCAATATTGAGCTTTTTGTTGGGTTTTTTTTCAGGAAGCACCAACAGGAGAGAGCGACACTTCTAGCTCAGGGATCAGCACTAGTGTCAGAGGGCCAGGTACTGGCCTGACTGGAAAGTTCACAAAAAAAGGGATTCAAAGCGAAAGCTGTACATGGAAGTGTTGACAGGATGCTGGTGGCAACGGAGAACAGTCTGTGACAGCCAGGTGAGCGACAGGCACAGGGTCCAGGTTTACCTGACCTCACCTTGCTCTGGGAACAGTGTAGCTTTGGGGGAGCCATGGTAGGAGCGAGCTGAGGGTAATTACTGTGGTAAACCCCGAGGTCTGAGAGAGGGAGGAGCAGGCCTTGCAGGAGGGGAGAGGAAAATGACTGAGGGGCAGGTTCCTAAACCAGAGTGAGTCCTTATGAAATGGCTACAAGGGTGTGATGGGCAGACCCTGCCGCCCTACACACACGGACAGTATTTTGTGTATGACTTCAGCTGCTGGAACTCGTACAATAAAATGTTACAGGACGCTGATAATATTTTAAAGCAATTTATTACAAACAGTGAAGCAAAAGCCATTCAGACTGCCCTGTTTCCGAGCTGTGCTGCAGCCGGGAGCGGCAATTCTGCCATTGCTTTGGCAGCAATAACCTTGGGGTTTATTGCCACGCTCTTCGTCGTGTTCTGAGTCTTATAAATCCCAATTAATCTGTCGGCCATCTCAAACATGTTGTTGCGCAGGGAGATGATGATAAACTGGGCGTTCTTAGTTTGTTCCTGAAACAGAAGTTACATGTGTTAGCCCACAGCATTCAAAACGCTCTGCTCCTGCATGAGCTCTGAGGAACTGAGGTTTGAGGAACTAAAAATCAAAAACTAGGCAGAAAGCAATATCCTCAGCATCCGTCTGGAAATCTGCTGAGTACATAGTTCCCACTTACTTAAAAATTCTGGAAAGATGGGAGTATTAACTCTGGCTAGAATTTGTCTTTTCTGGCAGAGGAGAAAATATCTTAGAAAAATCACCCTGGAGTAGTTACTATTAAATACTCACATATATGTAAAACGCTACAATAGAGACGTTTCTGAAGTCAAGTGCCGCATCAATCTCATCCATAAAATAAAGTGGTGTGGGCTTGTAGTGATGAAGAGCAAAAACCAGAGCCAGTGAACTAAGAGTCTTCTCTCCTCCTGATAAGTTAAATATCTTCTTCCAACTTTTCTTTGGAGGCCGCACACTGAAAGAAATGAAGAGTTTGTAACTTAGTTCTGTTCACAATTAAAATAAATACATCATGGTGCAAAGCAAGTCACGAGAAGAGGAAGGCATGAAGAAGCTTGACTGAAACCATGGCTGAGCTGCCTGATACTCTTAGTCCTCCACAGCCGAGGGTGTGAACAGGATCAGTTCTGTTCCCTGAGGAGCAGCTCCCTGTGGGTGCCTGCCTGGGCTCACCTACCGCTGTTCTCTGCAGACTGTAACGCCTAAGAATTGCTCTTTAGTTATCTTTCTCAAGTGCTTCTCTAAAGTAGTGAGTGCAAAGTCTTCCGACCAACCTGAGCACGACCCCCTCAGAGAAAGGATCCAGACTGTCCACAAGCTCTAACTCGGCGTCTCCTCCCAAAGTGAGCATCTGGTAGTTTTCCTTCAGTTTGTTTGTTATGACGTTAAATCCTGCCATAAACTCGTTCAGCCTTTGTTTCCGAAGGTCTTCTAAAGCTTGTCTGAAGTTATTTCTCTCGGTGGTGATGCTGTCCAGTTCAGCCACGCGTTTCAGGTACAGCTCTTCCTGTAGAAAGCAAGCACCAAGGGGTACACTTAAACAAGCTGGCTCCTTAATTTAAGATTTTAAACCGTTTTTCCTGCCATTTGATGAGGAGTGACCTGTATTATCGCACTGACAGGCACTACAGTCCCACTGCTACTCGGTGGTAGCTAATCTCACCTTCCTCCTGTATTCTGCAATAGCACCAAGGTTGGGTTTCATTTCTTGACACTGGGCTTCCAGGAGAGCTATCTGATTAGTGATGATGTTGGGATCCTTGATAGCCTCGAGCTCTTCTTGACTTAGCACTGGGAGTTCCTCAGGGGGTTTATCATCTATGGTGTGCAGGGATATTTTTGAGATCTAAAATTCAGAAACCATTACTAGAGCTTTAAAGGTCACAGGAGTTCTGACGTGAACGTGTTTCTACCATAAACATTTTCTGTATTAGCACATAGTGAAGCTTCCACTCTCAAAACATTCAAAGATTCTTCACGTAACTCCCTTTAAAAGTCAGATGTGAAAAAGACAGCAAATATCCTTTTATCCTATTATCCTGTTCCTGAAAATCAAATACATCATCCAAAGGAGAGATCTCTGTAACAGGAGCAGTAGCAGATGAGGGAATCACCTCTACTGATGCCACAGAACTCCAACAACTCTACACTCAATGCTTCGTGTGTTCAAGATCAAAGAGTCTCAAATTCCTCTTGGCTTCTCTCACCTGTGAGGGTCCCCCCCTTCTGCTATGTTTTTTAGTATGTGCAGAGAGGGATACTTGGGCACAGAAAGTCTCCTGGGTGCCAGTCGTGGCCTACATATTTTTCCTTCATTGCTTTTAATTACTTGTAGACAGTGTGATGTCACTTATAATCATCTGACCTTTCTGTCATCAATAAAAGTAACTTGAAAAGCTAGAGAAGCTAACCCATTTAATTCATAACTCATCCCTAACTTAGTACATAAACCAGAAAGACTGAAAGGTCCTCATTTTTTAGGGTTATTTTTTTATAGCATAAACACCCCTAAACCAAGTTCCTCCCAAAATTATCTGTTTTCTAACTACTTGTTAACATCTGAACCTTCTGATATCTCTCAAGTTCAAATGGTAGGAACTAAACCATTTCCCCACCTCCTTTTGCCAGTGTTTGATCTTTGACTGGTGTGCAGCGATATGACTGTCAACTTGTTCAATTTTCAGCTTAATATTAAGAGCTTCCTCTTGAAGGGCAAATTCATCGTTTTTAATAGTTGCAATCTCCTGGAGCAGACCGCGACGTTCCTCCTGCACCGCTGGCAAGGCTTCCTGAACAGAAATGACACAAAAAAGGGCGTTCAGCAGTTGCCTGCAAAATTCTTTCCACTTTCTCAGGTGATAGATTTGTTTTCACTCTGTTACCAACGGAGCTTCATCCCCACATCGATGTAAACAGATACTCCTGGTTTTAGATTAACCACTTCCCCAAAGGCTGCAGCGAGTGAAAATATGCTGCCGTTTAGATTTGCGTTCCAGATGTGGATCAAATGAGTTCTGCACTCATACACTTTTAGCTAAAAGGCTGTTTTGGAGAAAGACAGTCTCCAAGAAGCAGCTTTATCTGGAAGCACTGCAGCCATCCTGGTTGTTTTCACTCCTACAGAAATCCACACGGGAAACTAAAGCCTCACATAAAGTCCTCCCCATCCCTGGAGGAGTTCAAGGCCAAGTTGGACGGGGCTTTGAGCAACCTGATTTAGTGGGAGGTGTCTCTGCCGTGGCAGGGGAGTTGGAGCTAGATGATCTTTGAGGTTCCCTCCAACCAAAACTACTCTATGATTCTATGATAACTGGAAAAAGAAATAGATCTGGTTTTTAAGCAAGTTTCAAAACCACTGAATTCTTTGGGGAAACTTGGTTTAAGTTGTTCTTAGGTTCAGCAAATTGGGTCTAGGTTCCCTGTGTGAATTTCTGGAGGATGAGGTGTAGAGTCACTGGTGGAGGGGGAAGATACTTTAGACCAGCATTGTCAGGTCTGAGGCTTAAGTGGCAGGACTCTGTCACAAAAACTAATATCTAAAATTTGTATCTTCTACAAAGAAACATGCTGAATTGCCACGGCACTCACCTCAGCTTGCCTGCGTTCGTTCAAAACCTCGGTAGCTTTGTTTTCTAGTGTAGTCAGCTCTTCTGTGAACTGCTTAATTTCTTTCTCAGTCTCTTCCATTTCCTTCTCCGTGCAAAGAAGAGCCGCCTCAGATTTTTTCAGGTTTCTGAGCAGGTACAGAGATGTTTGAATACCTCTCACAAGAGCCGAGATGACGCAAGATCATCTAGAAACACGATCTTACTCATAGAGACCATTCAACAGCTACTGACAACCGAATAGGAAGTGCTGATTTATGCACAAACTCACCCTCTTGAGCCAGCTGAGTAAAACAAAAGTGTCTTCCTTAAACACAGAGCCTCGTTGAATGACTTAACTTGTCCTTTCAGGACAGTTTTGTCATTTGTTCCAAGTATTCATTATGCATTGTTCAGCTAACACAAAAAACATACCGCGTTTTATTTCCTGATATGCCTCAGAATGAAATTAGTCCCTTCACATTTGAACTGCTCCACTGCACGGGAAGCAAGTGCTGTTTTGAATCTTTAGCCTGAAATACCGCATTGAATATTAGCGGAAAAATTCAACGTGACTTTTAAGCTGCGTGTTAGAAACCAAAATCAATTTCTCTTTAACCCCTCGACACGAGCAACATTTACTATTAGACATGCAATTGGAAATGCAGATTTTAAGATCATGGGATTTTTAGCTACGCAGACTACTTCAGCAAGCGTCCTGCAGGCACTGATGCCATCTGAAGGCTGCCGTGGCTGTCCTTGGTCAGGTCGCTGATCCTTTGCCCCCGTATAGCACGCTAATTAACAAAGATTATGGTTCTTAATTAAGAACCTGTCTCAGTTCGGAGTAAATCAGTTTAGAGGAAAAGGTGATGACCTTCTCTCTCCAGTTTAGCCAGGAAGAGGTGAAAACCCTCTCCTCTAGCCGGGCAAATCCCCCCTCCCCAGAAAGGTCCAACTGTGACCAAACCCGAACTGCAGGAATGGACCTTCACAGCCCCGAGCTTCGCCACAGAGCACACTGGTGCAGACTGTACCTGTCCGCAGTCTTGATCGCCACCTGGGCCTTCGTAATGGCCGACACACACGCATCTATTTCTTTGTCGATCTCATTAATTTTATCTTGCTCTGCTTTAATTCTGTTATTATTGATGTCCATTATGAGGTTATGCAGCCGCTTGACTTCACTTTCGATTTTCCCGGCTTTCTCAGCAGCACGCTCGTACTCTGTGGGTACACACAACACAGTTAAGGTCGTTGTACTGTCCGCTGCTGCACTGCACCAAGGAGTAAGCCATCAAGATGTCTATAGAGCACTTAAATACACAAGACAGAACATAAGAAGCTACTCCAAGCTCATTCATTGCATTTCTTTAACAGGAAGGTGCTCAAAAGGGGTTAAATGATAAGAAATGGCCACTGAGTCTTGCTCAGCAGCTGGCACTACTCTCTAGTTACCCCACTTGCTGAGTACCATGACAGCCAACTTGGCCTTCAAGGTGGATTAGTCTCCTCCTTTACTTATACTTAAACCTCAAGGTACCAGTTCTGTCTCCTAAACGCAGTCTGTGGAGGAAGAGAATTGCGTTTTCCTGCTCTCACGTTATTCCCTGAGCCAGAACTACCAGGAAGCAGGGAAAGGTTTGCTTTACTCAGCTTCTGATTCCTTATTCAAGTGCTCTGACTGAGCACCTTTCACAAGCACGGGGGTACAGCGTGCCCACCACTGAACGCACGGTGTCGGTTTAGAGTTGGAATAGTCCAGTCAGAGCACAGCAAAAACCTTCACTTGACTTCAGTAGCATTAGCTCCCCATTAACAATCCTTCCTTGTAATTAAACAAAGATTCCTGATTAACCTGTATGTAATACAGCCATAAAAATCTAACCAAATAAAAAATACAAAAATTAACATTTACTTTAGCTTGACTGAAACATGAACTCGAGCAACTGCAGAAGAATGGGGTTCACTCTCTAATCTCTAGAAGGATCTTTTACCCTGCCCTTAGAAGCAAAGAGTTCCAAGCCAAGATAGAGCAGCACACCGGTGACGGGAGAGAACAAAGCCATAACCCTTCATTCCTGTGTTACTAAAAGAATACGTCCACAATTTTCATCTCTCATCCCTTCTCCACAAAATGTACCTTTTTTATAACCGTTATGGACTTTTTCCAGTTCCTTCCGTTTGTTTTCATCTGGAGCAGCAGCAATTACGTTTGCTTCCAATTCCTTAACTTGGGTTTTTAGATTAATTTCTTGGTCAGATAAATTCTACAGAAAACACAAGGGTGTTAGAATCTGGGCTTTAAAAAGATCCCTGTCAGTAAGAAGGACTCTGTTGAGTTGAGGCTGAGTTGTTCTCCTCTGCCCTGCGCTCACTGAGATAATAAACCCGCTCACCTGGATACTTGCTGTGTACTTTTCTAAAGTATTTCTCATCTCCAAAACATCTCGCTGCAGTTTTCTTATGACTTGTTCAAGTTGCAGCTTCTCTTCTTCATACTGTACTGCTCTTTTGGCATCCTTCTGCAGCTGAGATTCCATTTTAGTGACCTACACAGAAACGAGAGGTGGTCATTGGCCTAGGGTTGCCACCTCCAAACAAAGCAGGATCACTCTCAGGTCTCCAGTCGTGATCTCTTAAAACACAGGGAGGAAGGGGAGTTACAAATGTGACAGCTTGCTGTAGCTGGACAAGATGTGGAGTCTTGGATGACTGCCAAGAAGATCGATTATAATAGTGAAAAACAAGAGAAGCAAGTGTAAGAAAAAGCAAGCTGAAGAATCCCCGTCAAAATAGCTCGTAATGGAGCTTTAAGGAAATAAAACTAGACTAAGCTTGAAAGGCTTAGGGCAGCGCAGTGAAGGCAGAACCCCAAAACCACACAAGCAGAAGCTAGAAGCAATTTTCACTAAAGATTTGACACTGCGTGGTTTCTGTGGTAATCTGGTGTTAGGACAAGATGCTTTTGTACATAGCGACTGGTCAAGTGGCAGAGTCTTGCAGTTCACCTGCAAGGGCAGGAGTAATTCAGAGCTTGGCCCATTGTGTTTTTACCTACAGAGAACTAAGAGGCGTGGATGTGGATATTCTTGTTCTACCCGGAGGTGTCCACAGGTATAGAGCCAAACCCCTTGAAAATGGAGAAAGGAAGTTACAGCTACTAAAGCCTGTCTGAGAGAACAAACAATGAATAAATCTGAAGTGTGAAGACGGGAAATAGCAAAGCCCTGTGATTGGTAAGACCTAAATAAAAGCTGCCCTGTGTATTTATTGACTCTTCCAAGGCAGCAGCACTCTGTCCAGGAGGTCAGTTCTCTACAAGTACGGCACTATCTGAATAGCCTTGACAAAACCAGAGCTGTATGTCCAGCTCCCCAGGGTTTGCAGGATTTTATCTTTTCTTAGCCAATACAATCCTGTTTTTCAAGCTGGGTGAAGGTGACAGTACAGAAGGGAGAAGAACGGATTTTTTTTAACCACTCAGTGATAAAACCAAGAAGTACAGAAACATCAGCAACGACAGCAAAGGTGGTGACAGGGTTGTCACCTCCAGAACCTTCAAGTTGAGTCTGATGTTGAAATTCTCCAATTTGAAAGTATTTCCACCTAAACCCCACCAACTCCTGTTTCTGTGTCCTTCGTGGTAAGCAAATATGCCAGCCTTGTGTCGGCTCAGAGCTCTCATTCCTAAGGGCAGAAGTTGGCTCTCCTGTCAGGGACTGCTGTCGGGAGCCGGGCTTCACTTGACAGTCACCCAGGGAAGCCTGTCTCTTGACAGACACGGGAACTCTTTGATGTTTGAGCCCAGCTGAGTCACGATGGGCATGTGATAACCGAGCTGTGAACAACGCGCTTCAGAGCGATACAACCTGTGCTACCCCTGCAAATTTTAAATCATCGATGATGTGTCTTACGTCACAGATCATTAATTACTTGTGCTGGTTGAAAAGGACGTAGCACACGTGTGTTTGAACTGCCGAGACACAAATAACTTTGGCAGAACTTTTAATTAAGATGCTTTACCAACCTCTTCTTCCGAAACATCCATCACGACTGAGGAACCCATTCGGCCCTTCATTACTTTACCCCCTCCGCCAGTCATTGTTCCTAAAGTAAAAGGCACAAAAAGAAGTCAGCGAGCTAATCGTGCTTCAATATCATCCACAAAGTGCTTCCACGTGAGGTTACGCTTCAGTACCTGACTGCTCAATGATTTGGCCCTGCAGCGTGACCACCCTCCATCGCTGGTCTTTCTGGAACGCTACTTGAGTAGCTTCTTCCAGGTTGTTGGCTACTAGAGTATCACGTAACGCAAAGTAAAACGCCAGGCGAATCTTCTCGTCCTCTACTTTCACCAGGTCAAACAACCGAGGAGTATTGTTAGGGGTCGGGATTTTCTGAGTTTTTTTTTCCCACACAGCCATCTACATCAAAAAAAGGAAACAGATGAGAGATTCCTTAGGATAAATTGAAGTCGCTTTGGTATTCCAAGGTGTGTTAAGGCTTTAAAAGAACTGTGATCATACTGCAATTAACAGTAAAGCTTCTGTCCTTGGGCATTTCTACTTAGTTCCAGTATAATTAGAAACTCACTGATAACTACTTATTCTCTTTCATAGTTTGCTAGATTACTTGGATTAATACATTTGTGATTTTGTTAAAAAAAAAATCTAAAAATATAAAGACACCAAGCGTTTGTTGTACATGTAGAGATACCTAAAAGGTCTTGTAATACTCTCGAAGCAAACATTACCTTTTGCTAGTAGAATGTCATTGAATAGAATCAAATTGTTTAGGTTGGAAAAGACCTTTAAGATCATTGAGTCCAACCATTCCCCCAGCACTGCCAGGGCACCACTAACCCCTGGCCCTCAGCACCACATCTCCACGGCTTGGAAACCCCTCCAGGGATGGGGACTCCACCACTGCTCTGGGCAGCCTGGGACAGCCCTTCACAGCCCTTGCAGGGAAGACATTTTTTCTCATGTCCAACCTAAACCTCCTGACTGTTTCCTCTTGTCCTGTCACTTGTTCCCTGGGAGAAGAGACCAACCCCTGCCCCGCTCCGACCTCCTTTCAGGAAGTTGTCAAGAGCAAGAAGGTCTCCCCCTCTAGTCTTAACACCCCCAGGTCCCTCAGCTGCTCCTCACAAGCCTTGTGCTCTAGACCCTTCCCCAGCTTCATTGCCCTTCTCTGGCCACGCTCCAGCCCCTCAATGTCCTTCTGGGAGTGAGGGGCCCAAAATTGGACCCAGGATTCAAGAGGGGGCCTCCCCAGTGCTGAGTCCAGGAGGACCATCCCTGCCCTAGTCCTGCTGGCCCCATATTCTAAGGTACCAACAGCCAATTAAAACATTTTATGTTTTAGCTTTGCCTGTACTCATACAGTGCGATATATTACTATTTAATACATATTTATACACATGCATATTAATGCATTCCACATACACATTCTTAATACTCTGCACATTAGGGCAAAGCAACCATTTGTTTCACCGCCGGGCTGGTACTTACTTTATCCAGGGCTATAAATGTGGCAACTCCGATTCCTGTGGCCTTCAAGAAATTCACACATTTCTGGGCAGTATCGATTGTATCGACAACGATGTTGTCCAAGGCGCCGCAGCACGATGAGATAGCGACATCATACTTCTCATCGATAGCTCCCAAATCTCCCTAAGAATTGAGGGCCGGGGGGGAAGGCAGAAGTGCACCGATTAGCTGGGCATCAGCGTTTTGTGTTAGGAAAGAAAGGACAAAAACTTGATGCAAAGTGAAATGAGATGAAAACACATTGAAAAAAAAATTATATTTTCTGGTGAAAGAACTTAAACCTTAATTAGAAATTGTAAAATAACACTTTCTCTTGCACACTGCTATTTATGTATTTCGGGCCGACTTGTTCCCATTGTAGGGATTCATAGAAATTCATTCAAAGAGCTTCCAAAGGGGTGTTTCTGGCAGAGCAACGTGGTAGCACTGGTGGATTTTCTGCAGGCTGATGTTCAGTTCTCAAGTGCAGCGTTTTCGTGAGGCAGTCCGGCCTAACAAAACCACTGCGTGTGTTCTGAGTGCGGTTCTACCGCTGCTCAGCTGGGCAGGACCCAGCAAGTCACATAACCCACGAGCTGTCCTGTACTGATGTGAAAAATGTGTATTCCTCATCTTGGAAAAATTCTTGCCCATCTGCAGATAAAAGCAGCCTGTGCAACCAACTGCAGATTAGCCAGGAACAGCTTAACCTCACACTCCCCTCTGTGGCAACTGATAAGAGCGTGAGATCAAACACACACCAGCTGTATGAGAGAGTGCTCCGCTGCTCTCGGAGCTTCAGCCTTCTTTAAGAAATCTGTACCCACTTTAAGTAGATATATACAAAATATACAAAATAAACTGATTTTTTTGAAGCAGAGATAGTTGGAAAAGCAGGTAGGGAAAAAAAAAATAGCAGAATACAAGAGCAGCACTCTCACATTTACACTGATATGCATGGTTTGGTGCTAGTAAGAAAAAAAGGAAAGGAGTGAAGAATTAAATGTTTTGAAATTTGCAGCTGAGGTGGAATAAATACTGGTGGGAACAAACTGATAACACTCGATGTTTTGCTACGACACAGCTTTCCTTGGGTCTTCTGAAACAACAATATTGCATCCATGTCAAGTCAAAAAGAACAAGGAAAACAAGGGGAACCAAAGAGCAAAGATATCCCCAAATTTTATAAGTTTTGAAAGAAAAAAGTGTTGCAACTCTGCTGTCCAGAATCCCAGCACCAGGGAAGTGAGGAATTCCACCTTTACTCAATTACAGAAACATCACCCTGCTCCTCTAAAATGGAAAAGTATAAAGAGAATCATAGAAGGGCCTTTTAAAATTTACCAGTCTTCCATAGAGTCCTGTAATATTTCCACATTTCTTCTCCTGAAGCAGAGCCTCCAGCACTTTTCCTCGATTACGACTCAGTGCTAAAGAACTTTTGGCTTCTTCTACCTTCTGGCGCAGATCTCGAACGAGACTCTTAGAACTTGCTTCTTCTCTTCGCAGCCTCTGCAGCTCGTTCTCTTTCTGAGGGTTAGAAGACAGACATTAGCTCAGGCTCACGCTAACGACTCTTTGGGGAGTTGTCGACTCGGGATTGTGTGGGCAATGAAACCAGCATCAGCAGCAAATATTTATCAGAAGAAGGGCTGGCACTTGGACCCACTTTGGGTAATATTTAGTGCGTGACAGGTTGTGAATTCGTGAATTTGGCTCACGAGGAGGCAGTGGGACTTGATTTTTTGGGGGGAATGAGAGAGAAGCAAGAAGTGAAATTCAAAAAGGCTCAGAAAGAGCCATTTATTCTTTTTAACATGTCTCATTGTGATATTTAAACTGATTCCCTCGTAGAGTTTAATTCCAGTGCTTAATATGAACATTTGCTTAACCCCCAAACAAGTCTGAAATCAAATATTTACTTCACCAACTAACTGAGTATTAGAATATAGTTTTAAAATGTTATTTTGAGACAGCTTTTCACTTATTTTCACCACGATTATTGCTAAAAAGAAGAGCGGAACTTTGGTTTCTGTGTCACAACATTGAATTGGAACTCAAAGAACTCAGGTATGAAAGTCAAGTCCCACCTCCTTTAATTCCTGTTCTGCTTTGGGTAATTTTACTTGCAGATCTTTGATAGCAGCTTTCCTTTCCTTAAGGGTTTCTGAAGTTTTCACCAGAGCCTGCTTTGCCTCGTTTAACTGAGCCACGGCGGTATTGTGACGGCTCAGGTAGATATCGAGCTCTGACTGGGCTATGTCCATCTTCGAACGTGCTTCGTTCACCTCTTTGCTAAACTCCAACAGCTCTTCCTCTTTGATCTGCAAAAAAACAACGTTACAACTACTAACAGACAACGGTGGGTTTATTACCTCAGTCGTACTGTAGGAGAGGAAGAGAGGAAATGGGCCTGTTGTTCTACTAGCTCTCCTGTCAGCAGGACACAATTAGCTCCAAGAACAGGTTTTTTTCCGAGTTTATGAACACATTCTGTATGGAAATGAAATACGGCACTTTTCTTAATTATGAAGAACATCAGGGAATTAACCACAGAATATTTCCAGGCAAGCTTCGTATCATTTTCTCAATTTAAAGCTGGGAGGAGCCCTACACATTGTGCTAAATTACAGATCAAATGGAGAAACCGTGTTTTCCAGTCCAGAAAAGAATCCCCCAGACTTCCAGGATAAATGCCCAGCCTCCAGGATCAAACAGCTCGTGTCAACAACAACCAAGTGCTACAGCAGTCTCCCGTTCGAAGACAGAGCTGTGTGAAAGGCTCAGAACACACCACTTCAAAACCTCTTTATTTGAGCAACGTATTGGCTTCAATATTTTGAGGAGAGAAAAAGAAAATATGTCAAAATCTTGGAGTGTAGAATTAGGTAATGCATGTCTATGGATGATAGACTTGATGACACTGTAAAAAGCAGAGAACTTTGACACGTGATCGCTATAAAGAGCAGACAACTTCATGAGAACAGTTTAGCTCCCATTATAAATTCCAAATTCATTTCCCAGTTTGGCCCCATTGAGCTAAAACAAGAACCAGTGTATCTAGGATATAAAATAGCATTTTACGACTATCTTGTGAGCGTTTGGTTCACAACAGCTGTACATCAGTTAATGCAGTAAGCGTGCAATGCCAAAACAGTTCCAACCTGTTTTTCTTCCTGTATGCCTTGTATTTCTTCCCTAAGTTTCCCCAAAACGTGCCGGAGCTTTTCTTCTTCCTTCTTTTTTTCCTTTTCCAGAAGCTCTTTCTTAGCTGTTGTTTCACTGATAACTTTGTTACTATTCAAAGGTACTTTTTTCAATTCTTCTACCTATGCAAGGAAAAGACTTTTAACTTTCTCTCCCACCAAAACAAGACAGCGTTGCCTTGTCTTTCAGCCCCACCTTTCAAGTGCACCATGGAAGTCAAAGGAAGCGTGAGTCAAACTGACTGTGGCTCTAGCAGGAGGGTGGGATTTTATCTGCAAGGCTTGTTCGGTTCTGGAGAGCATCCAGAGAGAAGCAAAGCCATGGAGGTAAAAGAACCCAAGTCTCTGAATCACCACAAGACTTGATTCTTAAATACCTACTTTCAGAAGGCCGCCCATGATCCAAAGAGTGATTTAATCATAGAAACCAGGTTGGAAGGGACCTCAAGGATCATCTGCTCCAACCTTTTTTGGGAAAAGCACAGTCTAGATCAGACGGCCCAGCACCTTGTCCAGCCCAATCTTCAAAGTGCCCAATATAAGATCTCTAACAGCTGGCAACAACCAACTTGGTAAAATATACCCATTAAATGAACTAGGGAAACAGGAAACAAAGGTTTTTGAGAAGGTTCTAACTGTGAGAACACACAACATTCCTGTAGCCTTCACAGACACGGTAAAAAGATGCTTTGCAAGCCACGAGAGCTCCCAACAGAGAGGAGAAGCAACAGGAAAGCTTCTGACCTTGCAGCTCACACTACCTTTTCCTTGTCCTTTTGAAGTTGCTTCTCCAGTTTTTTAGCCTTGCTTTTGTTATGTTTGAGATTTTCCCTTACTTTAACATCCTGCAAGTCCAACTGAGTAAATTTTTCTTTATTTTCCTCGATGAACTGTGAAATGTTAGCAAGTTTCCTAAAGGGAAAAAAAGAAAGAATAATCTATTCCATATTAAGCTCAGCTCTACTGACTGCCTAAGAAAGCATATAGAATTTAAACCAATACAACACAGTTTTGGTGAAAAAAACCACCCAGTACGTTCTGTGTTCACAGCGTTTTCCCTGGGAAATGATGTTTCATCAGAAAAAGATCAACTAACAAAGCAACGTTAAACACATCCTCAGAATTCTTCTCTCTTTGATAGAAGTTATAATTCCCGTCTTTCACAAATAACTTGCTATGATCTCAGAGGATGAGAACGTCAATGTTGCAGATTAGCACCAAAAGAAATCAATTTTAGGGAAACAATTTATGCATAAGAGATTCCCAAGGACACCACAGAACAATCCCCAGCATCCATGTACATAAGTGTGTGGCTGTATACCTAAAAACCTCCAGCTCCCAATTTTTTTTGGTATAGTCAAGTAAGTACTTGACAAATCAGACGTTTTCTTATTATAATTGTGAATATCACCCAGACTTCTCCAAGAGAAGCAGCCGCAGAATTAAACCAGTGAGAATTTTTAGTTTCTTTTTGTGCAATAGATCATTTAATCCATGTCAGGAAATGTTTAGATCTACATGGTTCTGCTCATCAGATAACTTATGTTTTTGGGGGAAGAACTGCTGAGAACTGCAGCTGCACTTACTGTAACCATCTCCCCATGCAGCTATCGTGTATTCTGCTTTCTCAGGTGTTCCCCCCCGCAGCACAACTCCCACAGCTTCTGAAACACCCCACATGCAGAACATAGAAACCACAGCACCCTTAGCTTACAAATCCATACCTAAAGGACTTACTTTTCAAGGCTTTCCAAAGCTTTAGCCTTGGCTTTCTTGTCATCTGCCAGTTTACGGCTCTTTGCGCTAACTTCTTTTTCTTCCTCATTGATATTTTCTTTCTGCTTTTCAATGTCACTTAGTTGTTTCTTTAGGTCATAGCTAGGAAAAAACAAACCCCCAAACTCCATTTTTTTTTTCCATAAAGCTGACATTCATAATGAATATATATTTCCAGTCTTAAGGGTAGCAAAGTTATTATGTAAAGTATTTTCTTTATATATATATAAACTATATATGTATATCTATAAACTATATATATATAGATAAATATAAGCATAATATTTGCTATTGAGTACCCTTGCCAGTTTGATACAAGTCAGCCAGGAAATCTAACACTTCAGATGCAAACAGTCTTTACGTGATCTATTTCTCAACTATAAAGCTCTAAGAGATTCATTTGCCAGACAACTTTGCTTTGTGAAAAGCTGGCAAGCAGGTTTTGGGGTTGGGTTTTGTGCTCGTTGATGATTTGGTGCACTTTATTGTTGTTCTGGGGTTGTTTTTACAAGTTTTTGTGAAAATGGTCTCTGTTTTTAAATTTGTAACTTCATTCTTTGAAACAAATCACTAGCCAAATGCTATTCAACTAATTTTGAAGGACTGATACAGCTGTTAAATGCAAACTATTTCTAATTAGGGACGCAGAAGCAGAGCTTAACCCCACCACTACCACATGAAAGCCAAAACTTTAGAGAATCACTTACACATGGTATTGACAGATACGATTCTTCTCTTTAAACATTTTGTTTTCCAAACAAAGAAACTCAATGGCTTTATTCTTGTCCGCTTCCAAAGCATCCTTTTCTCTTTCCACCATTTTAACTCTGTTTAACTGAACAAAACAGAGAGTCAGGGCTGACTTCGCTGGCAGTGCAATAGAAGAACAAACCCTGAGGAGAAGAACCCCAGACCCCTGGTGGCATAGCGTCCTCTGGAGGACTCTTCAGCAGTTAACCTCCTCTGCAAGGCCATTGAGAGGGATCCTACAGATGCTAGGGGAATGGAGGTGAGAAGTAGAGGAGTTCTTATAGACAGGCCATATACATTATTTTCTATATTTTAACCTTTCAACTTGCCCCTTTTAAATTGATTCCTGCAATTACGTGTCTTTTGTTTTCCTTCCCAGCCTTTAAAAAAAATCTGCAACATCTTAGGATTTACCAAGGACACATCAAGTAAAAAGAACTGTGATATTTAGTACTGCATAAATCAGATGTTCTGAAGCGAGTTCTGCAGATCTGCACAGCTCAAGCCACAGTGAATTTTCTGTATTTGAAGCCTCCTCCTATTATCTACAAAATCCAATAGTGAAACATTGCAAGCTTATATTTTTCTGTATAATGCAAACAAGACTCACCTTTTCTCCTCTCTGTTCATTCAGTATCTCTACTCTGCGACACAAAGTTTGGATGGGCTCTTTCAGCCGTGCAGATCCTATTAAATCCTCTAAATACTCGAGCATGCCTTCGTCCTGGTCAGTCTGCCCTTTCGGCTTCATCATCGCGATCTGCTCAACTTCCCCCTTGGAAAAGAAAAGGTTGATGTTTTCTTTTCTTAATTTTTTTTTTTCCTCTCCTAGGGGAAGGTGTTAGGATTCTGAAGAAACACAAACATCTCTGGAATCCAGGTACGTGACCATATTCTAACATTATAAAATATAACAAAGTAATGCAGTAATCCAAAGTGACCATTCAGAGTAGCAAATATATTCAGGAAAACAGAGCTCAACGCCAACAGCAATTTTGGGGTGGTGACGTGCAGGAGAAACAGCAGCTCTTCTGGAGACAACATTCAGCTCTAAACATCGCTTCATTTCTCTAAAGATTTAAAACTTACTTCCCCAACCTAAAAAAAAAAAAAGGAGGAGGATGAAGCACACCCTCCCAGTCAGGTTCTCCCCACTGGTCTTAGGGTAGAGCTTAGGCTGAAGTCCCTGAAGGGCTCTCTTTAGAAAAGAGAAGGTCCATAAAATCATGTGTGGGCTGGAAATCCATACAGCTGAGACTGCCTTGTTGGGAAAAGAAAAACATTAATTATTAGGCTTCCTTCATTTGATTTTCCTTTATGGACAGCATTAACTGTAAATTATTCAGATGACTAGTAACGAGAATATGTTTTTTAAAATAAATAAGGAAAGATTAAACTGAGACAAGGACAGTTTGTTTTACTGACGCTATTCTTAGTGAAAAAAAGCTGCTATTGATGGTTTATACTTAGGACACAGTAGCAGGAAATGCTTCAAAATATCGATTGTGTCTTGTGAATTCCATAGTCCTTGTCTTGCAGATAAGAAATTGAATATACACATATTACAACAGTATCTGCAGCAAGAATAGATGTGACAGATGCTGCAAAAAAAAATAATCGAATAAAGAACAATGAGTAAAAACTATTCATCCTTCAAAAACCCGGAGAGTTCGATACAAGACAAGAGACAACTTATTTGTAAAGCAAATAACCAGCAGTGCAGAGCACCAGCACTGGCCCTTTGTGACCCGTTTTTAAACACGTGGAGTAACGAGCTGCATTGAAGGGTTTAGAACTGACAAAATTTAAAAACAAAAAATAAAATGTATATTCCAGTAGCTGAGCTATGTATGTAAAAAGAAAAAAGCACAAGTCTGTATCCTCAGAGTGAAACTACAGTGAAGAATTCAGCTGCCATTGTTGGCTGCTTGTCAAGCTTGAGCTGCCAGCTGCATCTCTACAGAAGCATGGAGGAGGAAGAACATCTCCAGAACATACAGAAGGAGGGGTGATTAACGAGCCTGCTGGAGAACCAGGAAGGACAGTCGCAGAGGTCGACAAAGAGCAGCATTTCTGGGCAAGCGCTTCAAATCAGGCCTGGAACCCGAGGATCTGTAGCTTAGGAGAATTTCAGAGCAGCTTCCTTCCTTGTTGTAGGTACACAATGACATCTACTGGCTCCAGGCTTTTCTTCTAGTTAGTAAATACAGTTGGCTGAGTAGAAGGGAAAAAGTGAAGTCTTGCAAAATTTTGCAAAATGAGGACTAGTATTTATTAAGCCAAGTCTTCATTGCATGGAACTCCTTTGTTACAGTAAAACACAGTAGCAGAGGGGTTTTAAAATTTTAAATCCTAGCAGTTAAATGCATCTAAGCTGTTACTTTCTGGTAATTGCTGTTCCTAAGAAGGGTCAGCAGGCTTGAAAAGACAGAAAACCCAACCCAACCAACCCAAAACAACCCTCCTCTTATTTTTGTTTCTTACAAAACCCGATTATTTTTCTAATACCTGCAGCTGGATTGTATACCATTCCAGTTACGCATATACTCCCTTGCCACAAAAGTATGATTTTTCTACCAAAAACCGCTCGTCCCTCAGCGAGACATTGCTCCTGGGTAGGAAACCATGTGACCTCCAAAACTGCTGTGGAATTGTCACAATTTTTGTTTCTTCTTGCATTAAAACATTCCCTCTCTGTACCTCAAGAAAAAACAGCTCACTGATGTAAAAGAATCTGTTTAATGATCTAGTAAATAACCAATGAGATTTAATTGAATTTTACCTAATTCTAGAACCTCGTAAATGAAGAGCTCAGGGGCTTGATTGTATTGGTAAATACTTCACCATGCGACCAGGAATCACTGGTGACTTCAGTTGAGACCATATGTACCATGTAGGTGGACTACCTGCTTAAATTCTTGGATTCTTTTCTCATCATGGGGAAAAATGAAAGCATTTTGAAACTATAAATAATAATAATAAGAGTATTAACTATTATTTAATAGTTATATTCTTTACCAAGCTAATCTTTTAAGAAATCTGTTTCGCCCACCTCTATTGTTAACATTAAGAAACAAAAAAGGT
The DNA here is from genome assembly GCA_013400335.1 of Eurystomus gularis. Taxonomy (NCBI): domain Eukaryota; kingdom Metazoa; phylum Chordata; class Aves; order Coraciiformes; family Coraciidae; genus Eurystomus; species Eurystomus gularis. Next base: position 37,746 of record VZZY01022208.1, on the reverse strand, counting down.
TTCCAGGTATTTTAATTCAGGAAGGAGTCTAAAGACCTTGTACCTGCTCTTCTTGCAAGCAGTCCCTACGATGATTAACAGGAGAAAACCACATTTTACTCCACATTGTTAAAACCTGATAGCGACTTTAACTGTTTCCTAACTTTTTAACTGTGCTTATTACTCGGCTCGTTATTTGACTAATGTAACAAAACCAACGCAAACCAATCTTGCGTGTTTATCTAGCAAAAGATCTTTCGCAACACGGGCAGCGTTTTTGAAAGTGAAACTAAGGCGGCAGCAGGCAGACATTTGTTGCAAAGAAAACACACTTAACAGAGCTCGTCGCACCTACACCGAGCAAGTCTCCGCAGGGACCAGGAGCCCTCTGTAACGAGCTGCCTCAGTTATCCCCGTCTTCCTCCAGCTCACAGGTGTGAGTTCAAGAGAGAAGAGGCAGCAACGTGCCAAAAAAACAAAGCAAGGAAATGCTCTAGTTGAGGAGACAATCAAAATGGACGTCAACACTAGGACATTGGTGACAGTGGCGGAGGGCTGACGAAGACTGAAACATCCACACAAGTCAAGTCATCACTGTATGAAAAAGCATCAAATACCCGCTGAGTATTTGGGGAAGGCTCTACGTTCTACGTGGAATCACAAACCCTGCGTTGTGTGTGAAGTCTTCTGGGTCAGATGGGGATGCTGGCACAGCGTTTGTAACAGAGGTAGTCAACTCCAACACCGTGTAACAGACGTACACCTAAACAACAGCTCCTACAGAACACCTCGGCTTAGTTAGGCGAAAACAGTTATTGGTACAGAGAAAGAAAACAGAGAAGAAGAGTTTATCTGTGGAGAAATTTCGAAGCCCTAAAGTTAACTGACCACTGTGGCAATGAGGAATCTGGATTGACAGCAGGCCACAGAGTTCTAAAAAATGTCAAGAGCCATTCTCATTTGAAAGCCATTCCTCCAGGGAGAAGTGCGAGGAATAACTTCCAGAGCCTTGGAAGCTGGAGATTCCACCTTCCTTTGCAGAGCCAAACTCTTTAGATATCTAAATTTAGATACTTTCTAAATTTACATTTCTGTTGTGCATGAGCAAAAACTTTAAAGCAAGTGAATTATAAAAGCCTTCAAAAGCCAGTGTAAGAACTGCTCGGACTAAAATGAACCTTTTGAAATCAACGCCTCAGTTGAGGGTCAGCAGAAGCACAGGATGAAGCAGCCCCACAGCACACGCAGCCAGGAGTGCCTGGACTACTGTGTTCAAGCCCACAAGGACGCTGTGGGTGGATGCCCGTAAAGATGTCTGGTCAACTGACAGAAGCAGTGACATCATCAGCACGTTCTCTCACAGTTTCAATGTTATGAGGCTGCCGAGTCAAGGGTCTACCCTGAGTTCTGTGCCTTTCAGCAGGAGTTAGACCTGCCCCCCCAGAGTGCTTCAGGAGCACCGTACATGGAATGTAAGACATCTGTTATAGAAAGAACTTGTCAAAGTTCGGTCTCTACGTTGCACACACTCTTGTGCGCTCGTATTAGGCTAAACCCTCACTGAGTCCTGCACATCTCCAGCGATGCAGGCCTTACCTCAGGAGCCACACGCCACAGCTGCACGTCATTTTGGCATCTTTGCCAAGGGCAAGAATTTCACCTCCCATGTAGCCCTCAAAATCCCTATGACCTCATTTCTTAGCACTACTATTTTCTCTAAAATGAGATTCATTTCATAAAACAGCTGATCTCTCAGAACAGAAAGCATTTAATCCGAGTTCCTCCGATGTTTCCCAGCATATACAGATTGAAATTTTAATCAAGGTTATATCAAACTGCTCAATAAAGGGCAGTCTGGACCTACTCACCAAGCTGCCTTTCTGCAACTCTAACCACTAGTCTGGAACCAGGACCCCACCTTTCACTTCAGCAGATTAACTCCTGCTTGTTGCTCTTGGCAGACAGCAGCGGCGTGTTCCAGTCGCTCTCCTTCACATCAAGAGCAGGGGCTGTGCCCTGAAATGCTGATTCTGAAGCTGAGAGGCCTGAATGGCATCAAGCGCTAGTCCCCAAACTGACATCATCCAGCCTCAAACGGTGGTAAACCAGTCGCTGGCAATTTGTGCCGTGCACAATGGTACATCAGTCTGTGATAGAGCTGGACTGGAATTACGGAGCTTCAGAACACAGGTTCCATCTTAAAATTCTGGCATGAAGCAAGACAGGGCTAAGGAAGCACCGCTGACACTGACAGGTGACCAACAGCAGCCTTAATGCTCTTCATGAAGAAAGAAACACTATATTTTCCTTTGGTTGTGAAAACTTGCCTGCATTAGGACTAGTTACTTCTGGAGAACCCAGAAAGATGTTGCTTACCAATTACTGCCTCTTCTTCTCATCCCTGAAGATTTGGGGAAAAATGAATTTTTGAAAACAGTATTTTGCAACACCACGAGTTTTGTCAATGAAACTGCTCGTACCCCATTTGCAGATCTACTTTGTTAGCTCTCCACAGAATAATTACAGTAGCAAGTAGGTAAAAAAAATACTTTTCCAGGTTTTGGGTCATCACTTAATTCCCCATGTCTTAATCTGAAGCTTTAAAGTGCTGAAAACCTTGGAATACATCAGCGTGATCTTCTACAACCTCACAAGCCAGCCCTAACTTTTGAGTGTTAAAACCTGCACATCAAGGACGCTTTTAAAGCCCATTAAAACCTGTATTCAACACTAGCCAAATGCAAAAGCAGAGCAGTGTCACTTTTAACTGACTTGGAATTTATGTTCAGTTTTGCTCATGAGGAATAGTTTGAGAAAACACTGTTTCGAATATGCAACACTATATATTGGACAAACCTTCTGTGTTTTTCCACGTGGATGAGAAACCCAGGGAAGCGTTACCTTGGAGAACAGGACATTCTCTTTGTCCTAGCTTCCCCCCGCCAACTGTTGCATAGAACACAAGATACCTTCTCTGTGGAGAAGGACCTAGGAGTCCTGGTGGACAAGTCCACCATGAGACAGCAATGTGCCCTTGTGGCCAAGAAGGCCAATGGTGTCCTGGGCCACATTAAGAAGAATGTGACCAGCAGGTCAAGGGAGGTTCTTCTCCCCCTCTATTCTGCCCTGGTGAGGCCACATCTGGAATACTGTGTCCAGTTGTAGGCTCTCCAGGGTGACAGGGAACTACTGGAAAGAGTCCAACAGAGGGCTATGAGGATGATTAAGGGACTGGAACATCTCTTGTATGAGGAAAGACTGAGAGACCTGAGGCTGTTTAGCCTGGAGAAGAGAAGGCTGAGAGGGGATCTGAATAAAATATCCGAAGGGCAGGTGTCAGGAGGATGGAGCAATCAGTGTCTTTTCAGTGGTGCCTAGTAATGGGACAAGGGGAAACGGACACAAACAAACACAGGAAGTTCCACCTCAACACGAGGAGAAACTTCTTTACTGTGCGGGTTCCAGAGCACTGGAACAGGCTGCCCAGAGAGGCTGTGGAATCTCCTTCTCTGGAGACAAAGACCCATCTGGATGTGTTCCTGTGTGATCTTGCTTAGATGAACCTGCTCTGGCAGGGGGGTTGGACTAGGTGATCTCTAGAGGTCCCTTCCAATCCCTGCCATTCTGGGATTCTCATTTCTTATGTTGTTCTGAAGGAGAACTTCTTCTGAAGTTCCTTTGTGGAACTTCAGTGTGTTTTATCAACCCAATCAAAGCTTAGACGTAATACATTTTGTTAATACTGGTAAATTAGAGCAGCTTTGGGGGTTTGGTTATTTTTTTTAAACATTTTTCCCACCTTTAAGGTGCTGGGCAGGAGGAAAATCACCTCATTTTTTCCAAGTTGTACAAAGGAAGCCTCCTGCAAACAGGGAGCATGTAAGAACCTTTGTCTTCTCTTCTAACCCGCTTCCCAACACTGCCATTAGAACTAGTTCTGATACTGCATCACTACCACTAAGGCTCAGGCTCTCCTCTGACAAGGCTCCAATTCCACATGTTGATTTGGCAGAACTTGTAACTGCTGCAGAAGTCAACTGGGAGTAACATTAGAGAAGCAGTATGAGTATCAACCTGTCCTCTCCCTCGGTAAATGCAAGCTTGGGAGTTCTAGAATCCTTCGTTTCTGCATCTGACACTAGTTGCCTCATAATTTGTTTTCCTGGATATTTTGTGTAATCGCTTTCTCAATAATAAGGCACCAAACTCTGGTTTTATCTAACAGGCAACAACACCAGACGAGTTTTCCCTTTTCTCTTTAGGCTACTTGCACTGTTTTCAACCCTACTCCCACCTTTTCTTTTTCTTATATTGAACTAGTGTGACAGTGCTCACACCTCACTTCTTACTAAAACGAAAGCTCCCACTTAAGCAGGAGGCATGGCAAAAATACACGCTAAATTTGCGTTTCTTCCATTTTCAGAGCAGTAATTGCAATTATTTTGACAGTGTGCCCAGACTTGCCTCTTTCATGCAAAGTTTTGGCTATGAATTCTAGTTGTACATACCCAGGGCAGTGGAAGCTATGGGCGTAGATAACCAAGATCCCTGTAACTTTATTCTCCTGGAACATGACCACGATATAGCTCTTGTTGTAAGACAACAGAAGTTTGTTATATTATTGCTGCTATTACTTAATGCTCAGTCATCGCTCACTTCTACCCTTTGATTTTACCAGGTGGAGGAGAGAAAGTATCCAATGTCCAACTTATGCTCTGCCTTCCAAGAAAAGTATTATAAGGTAGGTGGGAAATCCAGAAAGTCACGTAATCAATGCACACACACAAATCTACAAGGCCACTACTGTCCAAAAAGAAGGAAAAACTTATAATTAGGCGGTTACACAACATGCAGTTGTTTGCACAAAACTACTATTCTGCATTCTGGAAATAATTTAAAAGTAGCCTTTGTCAAGCTGTTTGCACATCTGTCTAATTTTAGAAGCTTTCTTAAGGACATTCTTGTATTTAATACAAGAATACAAATTGAGTGCAAATCTAGAGTCCTTTTGGAATCTAAGTTAGCTGTTCTCAAATTCAACCTAAAATGTTTGATTTAAGATTATTGGCATGTTCTAATTAAACTGTTTAATTGATCACCCTCAAATATGCCCTGCCCCTAGAAAAAGGCTTTTCTCCACTTACCATATATCCCTGTTTTTCTGGAGAAAGCTTAATAAACATCGGTTACAATGTTATGTTGCAACATGCAAAATAAAAATCATGTGCAACGTACATTTTCTGATGTTTTAAGAGAACTCATTTTGACACTGCACACGAACCTACTGGCATCTTACGCTGCTCTGCATTCGCTTCAGCACGAAGCGTTTTAAATGGTGAAATTCATTCTGGGAAGAGACCTCAAAGATTGAGTTCCAGCACCTGGTTTTACTTAATTATATTATCACTCTTGCTTTTGTTCTTTCCACCACTTCAGCTCTTGACCCTTTAGAGCAAACCTCTCTTCCCCACCAATGCTGGCAGCAGAGATCTCCATTTATAGTCCCAGTAGAACCTTTCAGTGCGCGCTCCGCTCGGTGCTTTAGCTCAGTGTTGGTGTGTCTCGTTAGGAACACGGACCTCAACAAGTGGGAACTTCTGGCTTATCTCAAAGCAAGAAGAAAATCTGCTCTCCCTCACTTCCTCTCTGATACATTGGAAGAGTAACTTCGACAATATTTCCACAAAGCAGCAGGTAAGAAACTTGACTAAACTTCCTTTCTGGCAACATAACTTTGCCATAGTACATTACAAAAAGCCGTTCCAATCAGTTACGGATAAAAATCACTGTGGTTGTTTATACTTAAGATTACATGAGAATACTTTAAGTCTATCACATACATTTAAGTGAAATCCTGTAATTAGTACAAACGGTACTTCAAGGTTTCAATTTGTGTGGAAGCAGCTTCTCCAGCAAATGGAAATCAACTGATAGAAGCCTGCTCCCATTATACTGTTTAGTACAAAATTAAAAGCTTTGCACCATTTATTACCATTTCTAAAATATCCCTTTATGAAGTTGCTGAACGGGACCCCACTACTAACTCCACTTCCCTTCTAAAAAGTCTGCATCAACTCCACACCTCTTACCTTGAAAAGCTGCAAAAGCCAGTTTCGGTTACTGGCTGCCGTCCGCAGCCAGTTTGCTTTGCTCCCCAGACACGTCCACCCCACCACGTCCACCCCGACATTCCTTCAAGTGGTCCCCAGTTATTTCATAATTCCGCAGCGGCAAATCAGGATAAAGAGGCTGAGATTTTTCTCTGGCCTCAAGGTTCACCTGTTTGGAGGAGTCACTCTTGAGCAAGCAGTCACCTCCGGAGCTCTGCCCAGAGCACAGGACCCGCACAAGCTGTGTGCAGACACTGACAGTCCAAGCGAGTCTTTAGAGAACAGCCAAGTCCTTTTATTTGTTGGTCTTTACAGATATACAAGTTACTGAAGCTGGCGCATTAGGTGTGGAAGATAAAAAACTAGCAGCAAGATACTAGATTTTCCCCAAGCGTACTTTAAGTGACAAGATGCATTTTTTCCTGTCGCAGTTTCAGGCTGTGGCAAGCTCATTAAAAAACGCACTAAGTACTTGTCTTTTCCTCAAGTACTAAAAGCTTATAGCAATTTATTCAAACCACAGCATACGTAGTGTTAGAACTTAAGGATCACAAAAGTGACAAACTCCTCCTGTTAAATGTTGGCAATATCCCATTGTAACCAGAACCAGTTTTAAACAAGATTTTTTTTTTTCAATTAGCTAGTTCAGGCACAGAATTTGTAACGCTTCTAGAGCTACTTGCTCTTACATACTCTGGTTTTCGTGACGTTACTCACAAAAGTCATCAGTAGTTTTAGTGTTTTCAGGATGGCATCAGCAGAAGCACCTTTATCAAGCCCTACCCAACTTCTACAAAATTCAGTCTGGCCTAAGCTTTTGAATTTTATTGAAAAGGCACCAAAACCTGCTGTCAGAAAGAGACCACAGAATAGGGGCTGCAGCAGGGAGAAGAAACCAAGAAAATTAAGCAGTCTTCTAAAAAGCACCATTTTCCATTGAGTAATGCTAAATATGCTAGCAAAATGAAATCGGGTATCTAAAGGGTTTCTTACTACCTGTAAGGACATGTTCTCTTACAGCTTTTTCCTTCTATTTACTAGCTAGTAACTATCTACTTTCTGTTCACTAACCAGTGAATATTGTGTCACAAACCAAAATTAGCATTTGATAATCCCTCATTAACATTTCTTCCCAAAATCGTTAGCACAAGTGAAATATTTTAATTACACCCTCTTGACAGTCACAGGTATTTATAAGTTATTTTACATGAGAAATCACTTGACACGAGGTTAAACTCAGGGTGGCCTATTTTAGCTTAGCTGCAACAAGAATAAAAGCTAAATAAACCTGATATTTATTCCTTTGATTTGAAATAATTTGAAAAAAAACATTAGGGCAAAAAGGGGAATTCTTGTGATGGGAGCCCACAGCCTCAGCCTTCTGACACGGTCTCATTTTGCCTGTAATTGGCAGCGTTTGGGTTGAAGTTGTGCTGTCACAGTATCAATCAGGAGATTTCACTTTAAAAAGGTGCAAAACCTTCTGTGCAAAGAGAAAGGACCTTGCCTCAGTCAGAGACTAAAGAAACAGAGAAACCTCAGCACAGTTTCCTCTGCCGTTCATTATAATACATCACCCACAAAGAGTCTAGTGGAACGAAAGAAAAAATAATAACTGTGGAAACCGTGGCTTTATGTCTGAATATTGGTTATACCCCCCTTACTTCCCATTGATCAGGCAGAAGCACGTAACTCCAGCTTTTAGGAAAAGGTGTGTTTTCCAGGAAGTTAGCAATGTGGAGAACAATTAATGAGAGGAGAAAACAACTCACATTTGGGGGAAAAAAATAGAATTAATGTTCTCTTCCCCTCCTCCCAGAGGTAAAGGGGAGCTCCTCGAACACTGAGCTTTAGGTATCTCTGCACCGTAACTTCTCCTGTGCTTAATCTTTGACTCTGCATTCTCTCCCCTTTAGAAATTTTGCTAAAATGACACTTCAGAACAACTATATAGAAAACAAGAGTGTATTTCCTACAGTTGTTTTGTTGGAGGTACCTCTCACTCCATCTTGAAACAGAAAATATGGGAATAAAGCGTTGGAGGGAATAATTAATTGGCATGGAGACTTCAAAACAGATATATCCTCTTTTTGTGGGTGTAACTGTAAAAAAGGGCTGCATGAAAAGGCTTGAGGAAGTGAAGCAAGCACAGCAACCCATCTAGAATTTTTTTTTTTAGAGGGGAACTGGAAGCTCCTTTGACAGACACAGGCCTAAAACTGCACTGAATAATTTCAGACCTTGGGAGGCTCCCACTGTTCACTGATTTTCTAGGCCATGATCTTTCCGAGTAGATTTGGGACCTGTTAGTAATAGCAGTGAAATAATCACAGGTAATTGCAGATATAGTTACTTAATTGAATTAATAGTTAAATACTTCCATCAAGTACTTCAGTTTGCATTTGAAGTAACCCTTTGGCACACAGCAAAATTCTCCATGATTTAAAAACTAGAATAAAAATGGTGTGGTTCTCTTCAGCCTGTCCTGTAAACAGCAAACAGATGCCAGCAATCCTTATAATTTTAAGGCCACACGTGAATGCAGATGATATTATATTGACAAATTCTATTATTATTTTTTGCAGTATGGGTTGTAAACTGCAGCTTTTAAAACCGTAGCTTGAACTGGCTGTAAACCTGCCATTCTTGGAGTCCTCTACAGTTGTTAAACAAGGGTAAAGAAAAAAGTACACACCATGTGGTTTTTCTTGCACTCACCATTTTTCTGCACAGTAATTTTGATATACTTACTTCTCCAGTAAACCCATGCCTACACATGAGAGCATAGAGAGGATAATTTCACAGTAGAATCATTAAGTTTATATCGATGCACTTTTATCTCAAGTATAAACAAGTTGCTGAATCTCTGCCACGCTTAAGCAGCACAATAATATTGGGGTTTAAGGTTTATTTTACTACTCCAATATTTACGTGCTGCTAGGGCGGAACAAGTATGAGAACTCTTCTATCCATCCACGTGTCAGGAACACGGATTTGTTCACAGAAATTAGTATCTTCAGCTGCTTCTCTTCCTTAAATTTCTAAAGCAGCAAATAATGATTCGCATCTATTAGAGCGTGCAAACCATGATGTGCTGCTAAAGTACTTCAAGGCCTCTGACACAAGACTTAAAACCTAGACAGGATTTTTTTGTAGCTATAACTTGCAGATATAGCTTTACTTAAAATTGGGTTTATTCGTACACCAACCTGTAGAATTAAGAACCTGTTATGGTCCAGATCAATCCCGTGGCTTCGAAGAAGAATACCAACATCTTTGAATGTCCTTTTCTTTCCATTGATGAAGTAGGCAGAAGAATTATCTCTATAGGCAGTTCTAGATACACAAAAATTGCTGTCAGGAATGACTTCGTAATCATCTCCTTCCTGTTTTCAGGAAAAACAAAGCCAGAGAAACAATTACTATAGCACAGCTTTACCTCCTATTTCACACTTAAGCACGGAAGTTTTAGCATGTTCAGGTTTTAAGTCAACTGCACTCTGGGGTCTAAGTAGAAGGAAGAACTGTCTTAAAGCTGCATATCAAAAAAAGAGGAAAAAACCCCCAAAAACCCACCTTGAGTACTGGACAAAAAATAGCCCAAATCATTCAAACCAAATGGCCTTCCTGTTATGCCTTTCCCACCTTTAATACAAGCTATTGCTTTGAAAATACTCCATTTATTTTCTTTACCACTGGTTCAAATCACAAAGGAAAAGGCCTACTTCAAATTTAAAGTGGCTGTGCTATTCCACCCTTGAAGTTTCAGATTAGGAAGTCTTGCATTTTAAGCTCCTCTTTTCTAGTGCTAGGAAAAGGAGTTACTTTTGGCTGAGCAGTTCTGAAGAGAAACTGTAGAAGATAAAAAAGCAAAACACTGAAGATGTGACAAATATGACATCATCAGCTTCAAAAGATATCTTAGACTTACCTACAGAGTAAAATAAAGCTGGGACTATCCTTTAAAAAGTTAAAAAACCGATGCATGCTTCTTGCAAAGACTTAAAGCGGCCTCCCACTTCCCCACATTAACCCCCAGAGCATAATCAAATTGGTATCTGGTATATGCTGAATTTTTTTAAATCATCAAGTTAGCTCCTAGATCTTCATACAAAGTCAAGTGGGAAAAAAATAAAGAATAAATTTAAGAATTATTTAATCTGGTTATTAAAAATACAAGCAGAAATTGTGTAGTGTATCAAGTCAAATAAATTAGTCTTTTCAAGCAGTTCTTTCAAAGGCTGTAGAAACTGCCACTTTATTAATACCATTTTTGAAATTTCAGTGTACATTCCCCACTATTTTGAGTGACCCCAAGCTCAACACTTGGTACTTCAGCTAGAATGTGTGCAGAAAAATTCAATGAAGAGAAATAAATTCATTGCACTGCAATTGCAATAAAACAAAAATGCCCCTAAGTTATTACATTATATATATTTGTGTTGCTTGCCACTTTATCTATTTTTTAATTTGCCAGCACTTCCTATTTCATTCCAACAAAATATCAGATTCAAAAAAAAAAAATTCAGTGGTAGGATGTGAGCTTCAGAATTTTTGATGAAAAAAATCGGTTTTAAAATTGCAGGCATGTTTACAGTATATAAAGTGTAAATGAGAAAGTTTCAGATTAATTATCTTTTTTCTAAATTTAGAGAAACTAAAAGTTTCTAACTGGTTTGAAAAGTTTTGTTTAAATAGGTCTTATTTCTTAACACACATGCTCATATGATAAATTTAATGATGCATAACATGCCCAAACAGACTTATTTTTCAGGGGTCCTATTAATTTCAGAAGTAAGTTTTACTTACTGGAGGTAAATGAGATGCCAACTCCAAAATGACTTTTTCTTAAAATGACTATTCCATATTTCTGCATAGTTTTCAAACGGACACATACCAGATAGTAGTCTTGCAAAAAAAATTGTAAAAAATCCCTACTCATATTTTAAAGAACTGCACTACTCAATAGAGGAATTCTTCAAGCTAATCCACTGTGAACTGATATTTTACATCCTGAAGGTAGCCTGATCACACTATGAAGTTTCCCCCAGCTCTGACTTAAATAACCAAATATTGAAAGTTTTCAAATCTTTAAAGAAAAAGAGTCCCCCCTGTTGTGACCAGAAGCATACATACCTTGTCAATGATCTTTTGGAAGTGAACTTCCACTGAACAACTCTGGATATCTGTATATTGCTCAGAATTGTGGATCAGCACAGAGAGTTTTTTACATCGGATTTTTTGTGCTCGATACCCAAACACAAAAAGCATCGCATCAATGACATTGGACTTTCCACTGCCATTTGGCCCAATAATACATGTAAAACGCTGCATAACAGAAGGAAAAAAAGTTATATTCAGAGGGAAATAGATCCTGGCCAGTGCATATCGCTCATTTCGTTTGTGACCAGTTTAAAACACAATTATTCCTAGCGCATGACACAGCAGACTGCTTGATAGCTCCGTTTTCACTGCTAAAGGTAAAGCAGTGCAACTTGCTTAATAAAAAACCCCACTCCTCAGCTGAGCCCAGCTTTCTAAATTTTAACTTGTTAACTCAAAGCAATCCTGCATTTAGCAAGCATATTCACAAGGAAAGTTTCATGATTAGCCACGTAAGTCTCTCGTGGGCACTAAAAAATATTCTCATTCTTCAAACACACCCCTGGAAATTCTGCAGCAAACGAAATAAAGAGAAAAGTGTGCTTTTTTACAGTTTACTGGCAAATTAAAATCGTAGAGCATCAGAAAGCTGCACTTAACTCTTTTCTCCACTATCTAATAATGAAAATGTAGATTACCACTACATAAGTAATCCCAAAACTTAAATATTTTTCAATTATTTTGAAGTAAGCTTACAGGAAAACACAGGAAGCAAAACTAACACATTGTGAAGTCTTACCTTCATTTTAAAAAGGCTTAAGGTAAAAGAAAGATACCTTATGAAAAGGTCCCAAAGTTCGCTCCCCTGCATAGGACTTGAAGTTCTGGTTTACAATATGACTTATCATGAGCCGAGGAGCACCAGCTTCGTTGGCCATTGCGGGAGGTGGGGGAGGAGGGATGCTACCCAAAATCTCTTCTAAACTTCGATTATCGAGCACCTCATTTGAGGCTGCTAAAAACCATCCAAAATAAACAGAAAGAGGGAGGGGGAAAGACTATAAGCTCTCAATGACCAGACACCTTTTAAAATATTCAGCTGGAAAAGCAAACATTGTTTCTATATGAACCAAACCTATACTCTGCCTGTAATTATTAAAATGAGCTAAGTGAAATTAAAATTCTTCTTTCCATGATCTGAATCTTTTAAAAGAGATCCTCAAGACATCCCATCGATGCACTGATGAGTTTGTTCTTTCATTATCCAGTTCTCACTCTCACACACTTTAAGAGGCACTCTGCAATTACAATAGCTACAACCGTCCCAATCAGCCTACAAATCTGAAACAGGCAACGTCTTTCTAATTAATAAGTGCAAAGCCACATTTCAAGCGTGCTCACGAGTCACTCCGCAAGATCGGGGATCGCTGCACAATGCTCTGAAAGCTGTAATGACAGCACAACTACTCTGCAAAGACAGGAAGTTTGTTACGAAAACAAACTGGCCCCCTGGATATCAGCTAGTTTTAAGCAAAGCAGCTTTTCAACAGTCACTAGCAACTTTTTCTTCAAATAGACGGTTGTTTTTGCCACCAATTTCAACAGATTCATCTACTCGTCAAATACCTTGCTTTAATAATCGCCTGTCTGGCTACCTAAAGACACAGGCTGCTGTTTTCCAGACATTTTCAGCAAAAATCCAACTCAAGAAAATACACTGCTTTGGGAAAAAGAAAGTCAAATCATTTTAAGAGTTAAGTAAATAAACTTGACATTTATTCCATTCCAAGAAATCCCATACCATTGGCTGCATAGAAATTTGAAAAATCCAGCTGTGGTACCACAATCTTAAGTACAATGATACAGAGCAGGTACATGAAATAGGCTTCATTAGGAGAAAGTCTACAAATTGCTTTTGCACTTGTACTAAATCCCTGGTCCAAGCACTTTAACTCGTTGCAAACCCTCTTTTATCGTTTTAAAGGCAGTTTAAACTTGCCAGCAGTCAAGGCTTTCAATATTCCTTTCTGGAAAGGAAAGCAGTGAGCCTATCCGGAACAGTTGGTAAATCAACAGAACGGTGTTGTTAAATGGGCGCTACGATCAAGTTCACACGGCATCAGAACCCCAACAGTCAGACCTACCTTGTGGAGGTACTTGGCCACGCTGTCTGGCACCTCCGGTTTCCCCTTCCACGTCCATGGTGGACTCCTCTAAGGGCTCACTGCCTTCCCGATGGGCTGCTGTGGAGGTTTTGGTGCTCTTGCTTGCCATGAGATCTCTGCTGGCTGTTCCACTTCCAAGCAATCAAACTACTTGAAGGGCTCTCTCTCCTTCGCTAACAAACAAGAAAACCCCGTGATCTACGCATTGAACTGCGGTCCCCTAAGGAATATACCTGTATGTTTGCCCAGATGTTTGGCTAATAGAGAAACTAAAGACCAGAGATATTTTGAAGACCTAAATCCCAATTTGAAACAAAACCTCAAGATTAGCCTCATAATGATATATTTTAAAAGACATCACCCCCCCAAAAACACCGGGGCCGACCCTAACCTGTCAAAACAGCGTGAATCTACCTCCTGAAAACTCCCAGCGCCACGTTCAGTGCAGTTACTACGCTCCGAGAAAACAATCGCGATGCTGGGGGCAAAAGAGTTAAAGACACACTCGCAATAACAAACTGAGTAGCCATATGTCTGTCCTCTCCTGGTAGCACTCTTTACGTACCCGTTTCAGACCTGACACTCATTTTACTTTCAGCAGTCCCTGCTGACTGGGTATTTCATATACAGATAAACAAAAAGACCTGCGCAATTACAGCAAAGGCTTAACTCTTAAACAGTTTAAATCCACGCCGCTCGTTTCACAAGATATCGCACAACCTCTATCGCCAGCGTTCAAGATTTAACAGGGAAAGCAAAACAAAATACCTTCATCTAGCCACGACGTTAGAGTTAACCGCTCAAGAACGAAACGTTACAAAAGTCCATCAGCTGGCACTTCAGCACAGCTCCCGAAAAGTATAAATAGAAAAGCAACCGACGAGAAGAAAGACGACTGCGGGAGCGAAACCCTCCCCAAAGAGTCTCAAATCGCAGCAAGTGGCGAGGTTCGTTCGCAGAAAAACAGACATGAGAAAGTTTACTTCTCACAAGATAAAAAAAACTGACGTGGTTACAAAGTCATCTTACAATTGGTGCCAATCATTTGACGTTTTCAGACCTACCCCCAACCCACACTCTCTCATGAGAGTCCTTCATTTGGGACAATGGGGGAGGGGGGGAAATGAGAAAAAGAACTCATTTTAAGGCAATTTGAGGCTATGCCCCTGTTAAGAAGTGTTCCGCAATGGCTGTCTCAGACAATTACAGCCTCTCCAAGTACCAGATTTTTTTTTTTTTCCCAAAACTGCTCCGCTCTAATTGTGAATTGTGCAATATAGACCTATTTACCTTACCAACCCTTCTCCCCCCGATACTTCAACAGAATGAACAACTATAACTACTTGACCTCAGCTTTTAAATCGCGATAAATCAGCTGCAATACACTCTCTAACAAATTTAACAGATTCGTGCCCAGCCCCTCCCCGAGTCAGCTCCAAGGTGTTTGTTACAAGCATCTCTCGAGGATCTCCTGCCAAGTGCCGTTTTTGTTACGGGGATGATGAAAAAGAAAGTCAGAGGCGGATAGAAAAGCTTCGTTATTAGCAGCCGGTCAAATTTGATAGCGACAACCCATGTCAGGGAAAAATTTTAGGCTTGCTTTGAATCTGTTCGTTAATCTAGGGAGTCCAACTGCACTCTTGTCACGATCTTTCCAAGTCGCTACGGACTTTCTCGGGATTTTTTTTTTTTTCCTCATACTTCAAGCATAAAAGGAGCAGGCAGAGCTAGTGACGGAAGGGTCCCTGCTTTTCTAAGCAGATTAAAATCGAGCCTCTGTGCTACCGAAGCATATTCCTGCACTTCCCCGTCAGAGGTGGGTCTGCTCGGCGGTCCCCAGAGGTCCGTAAGGGCACAAGGGGAAAGCCGGCCTTTCTCCCCGGGGCTGCAGAAGGCCGTCTCTCGTCCCCCCGCTCCTCAAACCCATCTGCCGACACCAGGCAGGACGGACACCCCGGGCCCCTCGGGAAGAGCCCTCGGCGGGACAGCCCCCGCTCGACCGCGCGGGCCCGGAGCGAGGGGCCGCTGCCGCCTTTCCTTCCCTCGGGGCGAGGGGAAAAGAAGAAAAATAAAGCGGGGGGCAAAGCCCGCTGCCCCCCTGCTCTCCTCCTCAGCACTCCCTGTCTCTGGAGGCGCCCCCGCCGCCCCGCTCTCAGCGGGAGGAAACCCCCCGAACTCCACCTGCCCTCAGGCGAACCGCCCGGCGCCTCTCCCCGAAACCCTGCCCTGGGCTACCCGGCGCTGCCCGCGGAGCTGGTACCTTCAAGGGCCGGCGGGTGCCCGGCCTCAGCAAGGCTGCTGGCTGCGGGCAGGGCGGGCGACTCCGGCTCCCGCCGCCGCTCGGCGACCTCCACACTCGAAAATGGCGCCCAAACTGCGAACTCGAACAGAAATTCGTTAGAAAAAAGCGCGGGGCACGCTGGGAAGGGAGGGGGCCGGCCTCCCGCCGGTTTGAAAGGGCGGAAAAAGAGCCCGGCGCCATCTTGTTTTCCGTTACTGCGCGGACGGGCAGGGCGGGATCGCGGGAGAAAAACCCCACGAGTGTAAAATAGATCCCCTCGCTGCGGGGGTTTTTGGGGCGGGAGGGAGGGAGGGGAGAGCCTCGCCGTTGAGGGTGGCGGCGGCCTGCGTGGA
>VZZY01022208.1:0-21052 GCA_013400335.1 Eurystomus gularis | reverse complement strand
CAGAGAGGGCTCTGCGGTGCCTGGGCGCTTGGGGAGGGGACGCAGGCGGGGCGGGAAGAGCCGCGGCTCCCTCACCGCCCGGAGCCAAGGCCGCCCCGGGGCAGCCGGGCTGTGAGGGGCCAGCTCCTGCCCCGCCACCCACGCCCTTCCTTCCCCTCCTGCCCTTCCCTCCGCTCCCCCTTCCCCGGCTCTTGCTCAATCTCCCGCCGTCTCCTCGTTCCCCAGCTCGAAAGGGCTGAGGGGAGGCGAGGGGCCGGGGCTGCGGCGTGGGGCTGGGGGACCGAGCGGGACTTGTGGGGCTGGGAGAAGCTGAGCCGTGCCAGAATAACTCCTCGTTATTGCTCCATCTCTTTTAAAACCAGTGAATCCTCTCAGCTGCCCTGCTGTTGGGCTCGTTGCGGAGTTGGTGTAGTCTAAGTGCTAGGATGGGTAGTGATGGATGTACCTGCTGCTGACAGCAGGTGAACTGGGAGACGTAAGGATGAGCGTTCCACTTTCTAGGAGCACATAAAGTGTGTCTAAGCCATTTTCCGAAACAATAATAAAGTTCTGGTCTTGTCTTTGAAAGGAAAACAGCAGAACTCCGTGTAGTGGGAGCAGGGAGGGAGCGCAAGCTGGAAGCTGACAACAGCCACATGCTGCTGAGACTCTCAGTGAGAAATAAACAACTAAAAACCACCAAGCAACAACTGAAAAGGTGGGTTTAGCAAGGGGTGGTGTGCGCAGCGGATAGAAGCAGATAAGATCCATGCATCCAGATAAATAGGAGATGTTCTATTAGGGATAGACACATTAAACTGGGGAAGAAATCCTCAAGGCTGTTTTCCGCCTTGTTATTTCTTCGCTGTGTACAAATCTTACCATTTATGTTCAGATATTGAATTTTAGAATTTGTGGTACAGCAACTACCCTGCGATCGATCAGGACAGATCACAGCGGGTGCTGAATGATGGCGTTGCCACCACACAGAAGTCAAAGATGTGGTTAAAAGGCTACTTGGAAAGTTTAGAACAACTTCTCCTCTTCTAGATGCCTTGATGATGGGATTCTCCTACCCCTATCCAAAAACTGCATAGGGAGGGAAATTAGATGTTAAAATATGAGAGAAAAAAATAACTATTGTGTCTTTTTATCAATTAAAGTAAAGTAGGGTTGAAAAAAGCTTATTTTATTCTTTGGGCCCAGAAGATTACATGATTTGGGACCATAATGGTAATAATTGTAAGGTTTAGGATCCTTTTAATGTTTCTTAAATTCTACATAGTAATCGTTTGACACAGTCATTTTCATAGTGAAACAAATTCCGGAGTATTAGAAGGCCACATTGTGCATCATCATGGTTTCCTCAGAATACACGCTGTCCTGGCACAGGCACAAAAGCTGTCCCACGAGGGAAGGGGACGAGGGGGTGGAACCCCAGTGAACTGCTTATGGAATTACTGTGTTGCAGTAAAGTATCATGGACACCACACACAGGGGTCGATGAAACCCTAAGATGATGTATCGTCTTGTCACAGCAGGATTATTTTCCTAGTATGGCTTTTTCCTTTAAATTTTCTCACAGGGCTCTTGCTAAGCATGAAGTTGGTTGAAAAGTTTGCGATTCCAGGTTTTCCTTTGCCACCTTTCACCGCTGTAGGTCAGCGTGAGAGGACTTCAGTGTTTGAACTGTCGTGTTTCAGCAAAACGTTCCCACCATCGCTTGTTCTTTAAATTGTCCGGCGTGTTTATACTAAGCGATCAGATAAATGTGGGGTTGGGAACCGTACAAACAGAATTCCCTTTAAACTCAGGTCTGCTTTGGTGCTTATTTTTCCACAGTACTGATGTAATACGACTTCCAAACGTTTTATTTCTGTGTTAGTATCTCCCTTTTTCATTTCAGCTACTTTTATATGTGCTCGTTTTGTTTCGTTACAGTTACACCATACCTACCTATCTTTTTGTTCGTGCTCCATCTGAACAACCAAAATGAGACTGAAGACTTCGCTTTTAAGGGAACCAAAGCATATCCTTTGTCTCAGAACAAACCCTCGAAAAGCTTGTTAGTTCTCTTTCTCAGAAAGGATTTTTTTTTATCATCAATAAGTTGTTTGTAAATCACAGGTGGGTTTTTTTCCTTTCCTTTTCTTCACTTTGCCATTCATTCAGCGCGGCCTTTAAAGGCAGCATTTTAAGAGTTGTTGAACACTCTTAGATTAACACCCTCCCTTCATAAGCCATCAGTATGTTCCTAGAAAGTTTTGAGGTTTTCTTTCCCTCCTTATTTGTAGTGATAACTTAAAAGCGTGGGCAGACAGTAAATAGGGGTAGTGATTTAATTACTTGCTTGCAGTGAGACATGCAGGTAGCAGGTATAAATAAAATTGTAAGTCTTCTAATAATAAATTAGATATATAAATGAAATTGTAGTTCTCCTAATAGTAAATTAGATAGGTCAAGAATTTATATATGATGTGGTGTTAATAAACTGACGCATTTGAATGCTAGTTGAGTGTTTTACACGTGCATTGTACGCTAAGACCCTCCTGGAGGTGTAACCCAGCATTTAAGCTGGGTTCCAATAAATATGCATCATAATAATAATTATATTTTCACAGGATGCAGTTTGTTTTTTGCTGAATTTCTACCAGCTCTTTTCTTGAGACAGGAGAGCAAAAGCAGAAAAAAGAAGAATCACATTTTTTTAATATAAACCATTCCATATAATCTTATAAAAATACTCTTCCTGTGCTGTTCCTTCGGTTTTGTGTAGCCTGGATGAGCTGTTTTGTAAGCTTATTTTGAATAATGGAAACGTTCAGACTTCCTTAATTTAGCTACACATAAAGAATTAGTTAGCTGTGTGGGATGGACTACAGCTGACGAGCTATATTCCTGCAGCGATGACCACCAGATCATGAAATGGAACCTCTTAACGAGCGAGACCACTCGGGTAGTGAAACTTCCAGATGATATTTATCCCATAGATCTTCACTGGTTTCCCAGAAGTGTCGGTGGCAAGAAGCAGTCCCAAGCCGAGAGCTTTGTTCTGACAAGTTCTGATGGTAAGTCACTTAAAAATATTTGTAATTTAGTACAAGTCAGTGGAGAAGTCTTGGGTAACTGGTTTCACTATTATTTTATGTTTATTATGAAGCAGTCCATGCTGTTCAGGCATTATGTTCTGTGCCGTTGCAAGTGTTTCTCTTTGGTTTTTTCTCTCATCCCTTTTCTTTAAGGAAAAAGATTTGGAGTCTTCTTCATCTAATTCTTTGTTCGAATGAAATATTAAAAATAATGGCAAGAATAAATATTCTTAACACCCCCCCTTTCTATTTCTCTTTCAAAGAACCTATTGTGTGGAAACGCTGTAGTTCAGATCAGAGTGTTTCTTCTTGAACCTGCCAATTTAAAATCTAACCCTTTATGAAATCTGCTGGTTTACATTGACCTTGTTATAAAAAATCTGTTGGGATGAAAGCTCTGCTGACAAACAAGTCCTTGGTGTGGACTGGTACCGCCCAATTGGCAGTCCACAGGCAAGAACTGGTTATTTAGTGAATGATTTTTGATACTTTCATATGTTATATCCAAGAACTTGGCAGAGAGGTGACTTGGAAGAGCAGTATCACTGGCTTCCAGAAGCTGGACACCCCTTATACCAATCCCAAGTATTTAGAGTGTTGTGTTTAACCCAGGTGATAATGCTGTTGACTTTCAGAGTAAGTCAATTAAATTATCCTGCTGGAACTAGTCATGATGTGCCCCAGAGAAGCAGATCACACTGGATGCTAAACTCAGTTTATATTCTTTTGTCAGCCATCTGACCATGACCCCGTTGACAGCTTTCCTACTGGCAGTTTGAATGGGACTGGTGGAGAATTTCCAGCTAACTTCTACCCATAGTTTGGGCAGAATCTTGAATTTGTGGGTCTAATGTGTTGTGTTTGGTGAGGGGAGCTTATCACAGGCTTTTGGCAAGCTTCACAGTGAGCTTCACTGGGAAAGGAACGTTTATTACTGGGCATTGTCACTGTGGAGCTGATGTGGCCAGCTTAGCTTTATGGGTGGAAAGAAGTAATACGTGCTTGAAGAAGGGAAATTCTTTCTTTGCATGAAATTCTGATGATTTCTCTGACTTTAGGCGATAGTTGCACTTAAAAATTAGGAGGGCTGAGGGCTCAGTTCACAGAGTGGAGGTCAAGATTGCTTCAAGATAAGGAATAAAGGCACTGAACTTGCAGTTTGAAGAACAAAAGCAGGACACCTTTTGGCCAGCATTTGAAGTTTGGCTCCCTGCAGCTTCCAAGATACACGTGGGGAGGGAAGATGTGGAGAGGAGTTTGACCAAGTGGAGTCAATATTCAGAATACTTGGTGCTGAATTTTAGGCAGCTGGATTTGGTGCAGTTTTGCTCGTAGAGCTCCTAAGGTGGAAATGGGAGGTTTTGTGAAAGCAGAAAGGAAGATTCATTTATATCAATTAATATTTGCATGCATTATAGTATTATGCTTTGCAGGGGGAGGGTTTCCTGAAACAGAGATACTCTTCAGAAAGTCAATCAATGACCAATTTTGTGGGATTTCTGTTCTTTCATCGCCAAGCATGGGATGGAAGGTTTTGGTAGGTCAGCCGGTGCTCTTAATTCCTGGCTTTTTTCTCCTTTCTTTTTCTTTCTGAGTTTTCACATTGGTATTTCTAACGTCCTGTTTCTGTGAAGTTCTAAATGTGATGTGTAAATAGCGAGCAAAAGGGCAGCTGTAGTGAGTCAGATCTTCTGTTTATTTATTCAGCCACTTTTGCAGTGTTATTAAAATAGTATGGAGATATTTCATGTTTCTGCTTCAATAATACTTCAACAGCTGATTGAAGAAATATATAAGGGCTGCTGCCACCTTCATGGAAAAGATGACTTAGAACTCTGCTGTGAAATTGTATTTGCATGAGGACATTTGCAATTAGCTCCTAGAAGCTGAATTACTTTGGGACATAAGTCAGGTTTGAAATGAGGGGTTCTTGCAGCTTAGCAGATGGTTTTTCTTGCTGCTTAAGGTTTTAGTGGCACGTGACCAACAAAATCGAAGCCGGTCCCTTAATGTTGATCTGCATTTTCCTCGCTAAGACCTTTGCTTGTAACTTTGACCAAACTTTGTTTGTCTGAAGTTATCATCCTAGGGTTCTAGCTGATGTTGAAGTAATTTATAAAGATCTTGTCTGCAAGATGTAGTGAGAGGAAGGTCAGGAAAAACGCTGTCTCCTCCCTAGCAGGAAAAAAAATAAATAAAGATTACCGAATGAGAAAAGAATTCTGTAAAGTGTGTAAATTATCACGTTCTATCTCTGTTAGAGTTCGTGTGCACTGAGAGTCTATCAGTTCTATCGTTGTCCAGCTTTGGGAGATCAGCTTGATTAACTTTCACTTTCTTTTAATGCAGCTGTTTGTGGCCTGCATGCAGCGTGAAGAGTTTGGGCTATCTTTGCCAGCTTGATTGCAGTGGGGTTTTTATGTAGTTTTGGTTTTATTGGTTTTCTTTTTACAAGTGTGTAGACCCTTCAAATTGTCCAGTTCTCAGCACACCCCTGAGGCTTATCATCTTACTGCTGCTGAGCTGGGATAGGTACCGTCCGATCAAAGCCTGCAGTCCATTAACTTCCCTCTTTCCCAAGATGACACATCCTTTAGTTCTTCAAGCCAGCCCGGTGATCGGTCGGTAGATAATTCTGGATTGTTCAGGGAGTCGAGTTTGCGTTCAGCCCTCACATTCCTTCTGGACATCTGGGGCCTTTATTGCGATTCCTTCCGTTAACTGGAACGCTACTGTTCTGCTAGGGGAGCACAGCGCAGAGCAGAACTCAGCTAGCTGAGGAAGGTCGGATGTCATTTCTGTTCAAGTCAGCAGAGTAAATCCCAATTTGTTTCTATGTTTATCGAGTGCTAGATGTAAACAAAACTGAAGAAACTTTTTTTTTCCCCTTACACTTCTATCCCTTAAGAAAATGAGACTTCCGTGACCAGTGTTGTCGGGGGACTGGCTGGCAGGTAATCGCTAACTTTGGAGCTCCTTGGTGGGTTTTACGGAACGAGGCAGCTCTGTGATGGAAAAATGCTGAATCCAACACCCTCGCTGAGGGTGCAGCTGCACCGTGGGCTGTGGCCAGGCCACGCAGGGAGAGGGTCTTACACTCGCCCTCGCCAAAGGAACACGTTCAGCTGAGGTCCCTCCTTGGGTAGGACAGAGTCCAGATTGATTTGCTTTGCTTATGGAATGAGTTATTTTAGCCGTAATTAGTTCACAACCTGAGATATTCAGGTTTTGAGATCTCAACCTGAGATGTTCAGGTTTTGTCTTGCACACACGTTAGTACTTTTTCTTGGCGGGATTTTTAACCTCGTTAACTGTTGTTAGGACTAAGGGATAAGCTCTTCGCACTGATCGGTAAACTCATCTTGAGCATTCCGTTTCTGGAGTACTGTTCATGAAATGTATTTGTCAAAAAATCATAGGGGTTTTTCTTTTTCTCTTTTTTTTTTCAGTGAAATTGAAATACGAAACAGTGCTAACCTCACTTGTGAAAGAATAAATTGAGATAAATCTTCATGTAGAAAATTTCCACGTTTTTGTCTCCTAGTGTAACTTGACACTTTCAATAAAGGGAACTTACCTTGTAAAGATTTTTATTTTTCCTATGCAAGTGAATTATTATATTGTAAAAGTACATGGACAAGTTTTGTTGCTTAATTCCCATTTTCTAAACACTTTACATTTAAAATTCAGTTTAGCTATTACTTATACAGCACGCCTTGCGTGTCAAGCCTGCAATTTTTCTGCAACAGCTAATTCATCTCTGTGATAAGGATTCCTGGAAATTTGCTGAATCCAATGGAAAGGGAGTATAATGCCTTTACAGGGTTGCAGTAATTCCTCGTTGAACTCGCAGATGTTTGTGATATTAGAGCAAATGTCAGTTGAATCCTCTTGGGTTTTCTTCAGAGTTGCATCTCTTATGGGATATTGTTCTTCTGTTTCCTACTTACATTGATCTTGTGGCTGCTTTTTTTAGAAAGAGTATGTTCAACTTTAAACTGCTTATTAAGCACAATTCGTAAGTGAATAGACTTCTTTTTTTCCAGCTTTTTCTGTTATTGATAACATAACATTAGGTCAGCATTTAAAAGTTGATGCAAAGTAATGAACAAAACATACACGGTTTATATTCTGTGTTTGAACAGGCTGCTAATCTCCCACTTGAAATTCCTCCAGGACTGGAGAGTCACTTTTAAGACTACGTACAGCTTCTGGCTTCAGTATTTAATAAAACTAAAGGAACAGCATTTTACAAATCTGAGATGTAAAGTAAGATTAAGTCGAATCACTTCTGTCTACTCCAAGCACGCAGCTAAAATTTTCCCTTTCTTAGTTGTGTACGAGGCAGCAAGTTCTGATTTGAAAGCCTCAGTGCTAAGTTGAAGAACAGAAGGTAGAGAAATCCATCAAAACGTTGCTTTTGGAGCAACCTCTGTGCACGAACGCGCTGAAAAACGCAGGGTCTGATGAGTCCCATCATTTGACTGTCATCGGCTGTAAATTCACGTGTTGGATGAGTCAAGAAGTTGCAGAAGTAAAGATGATACCCATGAAAACTTTTCTGTGCTTTGGCCTGTTCTGCAGAACTATGATGATCCAGTTTTTAAGGGCGCGATCACAGCTTTTCCAGATGAACTCTCTCTTAGTGCCTAAGGTGGACCTGCTTTGATGTGAAACGACGTTCTTTCCTGCTAGGCTGCGATTTGTACGTTTCACGATTTGAAAGATGCTTTGTGGAAGAAGGAAGAGCTTGTGGAGCGAGAAAGGATGCAGAAGATCGCTAAACGAATTGAGCGTTTCCTCGTGGAACAGGATTTGATCCTGTACTCTGTGACATGGCCCATTGTTTTCCTGATAATGGGACCTAACCAAAGTATCCAGTTGCTTGCCAACCATCTGTTCTTTCAGTTTAATTTGTATTTTCTCTGACAGTTTACTTACAGAAGTATTGAGGCTCACCGATCCTACCTGAGACAGTGGAAGCTGTTGTTTCAGTGTATAAAATGCCATCAAATTCTTCGTATCCTTAAAAAAGTAATTCAGAATGCTTCAGATCAGATTCTGAAAGTTGATGAATGCCTTTGAGTTAGATGTCTGTGTACGTTAGCTCCCCATTTGCAAAGCTCTTCAATTTTTTTTTTTGCAAGGGAGATTAGTGAAATATGTTCAGAATGGTTCTGAAGAGCTCAGCCACTTCACGATGAATACCAGAGGCGATGAGACAAGAATATTCACAGGCCTACAAGCAGATTAAGTTTAAATATTCTGCAGTGAAACAGATTGAACACAAACACTATACATTGAAAAAAGTCGAGGGACCAGAGAAGAGAACGTTGTTTTTAATGTGTTATTTTAAAACCAGAAAAGGCCACTTTGGCAATTGAATTTTGACAGTTTAATCGGAGAAAATAACATATAACCATTGAGTCCTTGTGAATCCAGTTATTGCTTATATGCAGAAAATGAGAATCTCAGGCCTGAGAGGTGTTATATAAGATAACTGATGAATGAATGATATAAAATACATTTTAAAATTATAAAATAACATCATGCCTTAAATGTAGAATACCAGTACTGCAAATTTCAGAAAACCAGAAATTAACTGAATGAGAAAGAAGTGATCCTAGTAATAATATTATTTCTGTGAATTCAGGAAAAAAATGGGATTAAGTAGCTGGTATATATGAATGTAAGTGATAAAAGCAAAAATGTGTAGTTGTATATGATACTTAAAACAGTCTGTTCAACCAACCTGATTTATACAAACCGTTCTTTTTCTTCAGCGTTAAAAACCTTGTGCTTGGAAATTTTGCAGTGGCAGAGATTTGGCTGGGTGATTGTGCCCTTCCCTTTATGTTCTTGAAAGTAAAAGGACAACAAAGTGTGATTGTATTAATTTGAATAATACTGTGGAGAGCCCTGGTGTGTTTCATGATATTTCCTGTCTACCAGAATGCTTTTTTCTTGGTCATAGTCTGGCTTTATTGGGGTTTTTTTGTGTGTTATTTTGGTTTTGTCTTTTTAAATTGAAGTGCAAAATAACCCAAGGGAAACTGAAACACAAGAAAAAGTTGTTTCAAGCTTCTGGCAGTGTGAGCACCAGGATTTTACCTTTTACACAGTTCATAGGTAACTCTGCTGTCACCTGCATATACCTACTGGTCTTGCTAATGTGGCCCAGTCCTAAACCAGTCTGGTGTTTAGTTTCCAAGTCTGGCTCATCAGGGATGGCCTGGTTTATAATTCATATTCCCAAGCAGAACGTTATTAATGGAAAACGATCCCAGCTTAAGTGATGGAGCGTTCGCACGCACTTAGTGTGAGGTATCTATGTACTGTGATCTCTGAGTTCTGCTCACTCTGGAAACTGCTTGTAGTGCTGATTAGAGGAAATAATTTGGAAAGAATGCTGGTTTTAAAGTAGTTAATTTGAATCACTGAACTATTCTAAGCCACACGTTTGTTTTGCCACATGTTTCAGAGTCGTCCTTTGTCTACTCTTTGGTCCACTTTAAATTTGATCTTCCTGGATTTAAGCAACATCCCTCATTTGGAAAGAAGGACTTCCTCATGCTTCTGTTGAAGTCATTAATAGCTTTGTTTTTGGCTTCTGTGAATTTCCATAACAGCTCCATAATGCAGGCAGTAATACTTCCGCAGAGCATTGTGCTCACCGATGGTCAGATTGTTTGAGCTTTTCCATTATCCTTTTGGCGTTGAGTGATTTTTCAGATCTTAAAAAACAACCCAACCCCAAACCCACAAGAACTCTCCTGGGCTGCAGTGTATAAACCTCTGTCAGCTTTCAGACAATGAAACAACATCAGGCAGTCGTGTCCCCAGAGAAGCATGCACACTTCAGAGGGACATAAGAAAGATGAGTAGACAAAATAAAGATTATACATACCAAAAGGGGAAAGAAAACCCAAACCCACAAACCCAACTTGTAGCTAGCTTACAAGTTCTTCTGCAAGAGCTCATTTGTTTGGGCTGATCAAGGGTGTGAAGAACATCATAGCATGTCTTGTTCTTTCCTTGTGTGAGCTTCTTTATCAGGTTTTGTGTGTGTATTTCTAACAGAAGACGATCTGTAAATACCAGTTCACAAAATCAGGAGATGCTGTTTCTGTCTTGAACTTTTCTTTAGGGAAGTTCCACTTGATTTCAAAGTTGGGAAGAGTAGAGAAGAGCGTAGAAGCCCACTGTGGAGCTGTGCTTGCAGGAAGGTGGAATTACGAAGGAACAGCGCTGGTCACAGGTAAGCATTCAACTTAAAGCGATGAAGTCTTTTGAAACTTGCCCAGAGTGGTGTTGGAGGCCCCATCCCTGGAGATGTTCAAGGCCAGGCTTGATGAGGCTCTGAAAAACCCTGTCTGGTTAGAGATGTCCCTGCTGACTGCAGGGGGGTTGGACTAGATGACCTTGGAAGGTCCCTTCCAACCCAGATCTTTCTATGATTCTATAAAAACGAAAATAACCAAAGAGCTCTTTCAAAATAAAACCTTTTGGTTTTTTTTAATATACAAAGCTGCCATACTATGAAGAAATGTAAGGGTATGAAAATAGAGTATTAAAGTTTATGAGAAGTAAATGCTTTCAGTAAAATGCGTAGAATGTGGGTACTTTATCCTAGGGGTGAAATACAACAGAATGTTTTGGAAAAGTAATTTAATCCTTGACGTATGTTTAGAAGATGTAATTCTAAATATCATCGTTTAGACTGAATTAGAATGAATAAAATTGAGTCTATTAAGTCTTCTTCACTGTGAGAGTGGTGAGACACTGGCACAGGTTGCCCAGGGAGGCTGTGGATGCTCCATCCCAGAGGTGTTCAAGGCCAGGTTGGATGGAGCTTTGAGCAACCTGCTCTAGTGGGAGGTGTCCCTGCCACGGCAGGGGAGTGGAATGAAATGGTCTTTGAGGTCTCTTCCAACCCAAACCATTCTATGATTCTAGGAAGTGTTCACACTTGTCTAGCTCAAAGTTCTCATGAGAAGAGGAGAAATGGAAACATCGATCAACAGTATAAATGAAGTTAACTATAAGAAGTTACTTTTTAATGTCTTCATTATCACTGAGGTTATTATCACCTTGTTTAATAGAAGTTAGTTTGGCACTGCTTGGTCAGTGCTGTGTTAGAAGAATGTTGTCTATTTGAATTAATAGGAAATCTAGTAACACCATTTCTCTTTTGTAGTAATCCTATTTATTAGATGCTGTCCAATTTACTCAAAAGTAAATGTCTTTAATATCAGAGTGCTCAGATGGTTTTGCGGATGTTCTGTGCTTCATAAAGGGGAATATTTGACTTTATTTTTTTTTCCTTATCAATTATTAAAAAAGGTTGCTAAGTTGGTACATTTATATCCCTGCACATATTTGGGGTTTTTAGCCAGCAGAGCTGACTGAGGCCTCATGAGCATCTTGAACGTTCCTGCGCTTCTCTTTCTTAGTTGTTAGGAGTGGTGTAGATCCAGCTGCAGTCTAACTCCCTTCTCTATCAAAGCTGGGGAGCGATCTCCCAGTGTCCGCATCCCTACACGTCTTTTTGCCCTACAACTTTTGGTAATTAGTTGCTTTTGGAGTTTTATCAAAAACTTCTATCTCAATGTTAAGGGGAAGCTAATTAAATTTCCTGTGATGGACTTCTCCTGTATGGGGCTTCTGGTGGTGTCAAAATGTTCTACAGCCTCTGTGCTGTTGATTTAGCACAGCTGATTTCTTTGGACAAAATCCAACCCAGTCCAGAAGTACTGAAGATAATTTTGGGTCTGCTTGTTTCCAGACTGAGTCTGACTCTAAGATGCTGCTTCAAGGAACTCTGTCTGGCCTGTTCCTCTGAAATCCCAGAGGGATTGAAATATTGTTCTTTTTAAAGACAGATTTGCCTCAGGAACTTCTCCAAAGAAAAAAAGTCAGAACTGTCATTTCAATCTTTTTTTTTTGGGGGGGAGGAAGACTGCGTGACATTTATGGGGAGTGTGGGAATTCATCCCATCTCCAAACAGTGTCCTCTGAGAAGATCAACTACCCTCATACCACACCTATATTTTGAGGAAGAGCGAATCATTGATGATACTGTACCAGTGAAAAGATTCTTTATGGCTGTATTTTAACAGCATCAAGTATGTACAAACAAGATTTTTTTTCTCTTTTTTTTTTTCCCCACACTTTTTAAACCTTTAAAGGCTACATCAGCCAAATAAAAAAACCTGAGATCTGGTAAATAAATTACCTTGGAATCCAAGAATGGAATTAAGCATCTAGGTGCTACTTTTTCCTCATTCATTGAGTCTGGGAGCCCTAAATGAAGGCCCAGAGCTGCATGTTTTAAATACGTTAGTGCCCAAGGAAATCTGTGTTCCTAATGAATACATAACTGCGCTGGACAGTCTATCAAGAACTTAATCTTTAATAAATAAACGGAGTTTAACACAGTTACATTATAAAATTTAAGCCTTCCAAACGGAGCCTTCAGTTATCTTCAGTTTCACCATTTATCAACTGTGAAGCCTCCAGTTTAACACATAAAATCTGCTCCTACTCTCTTCAGACTCCTTCGAGACTCATTTAATCAGCCTCTGGGCCACTGAACTGTAAATAGATGAAAAGTTTTAGCGATGCTGAATAGAAAATACGGAACTTGGGATGCTTAAATAGTGACGGACTTTCTCTTCCCAGGAGCAGCTTCAGATAAGAAGACTATTGGGATTTTCAGGAGTGGAAGAGGCTTGTTGAGACTAGCAGAACAGTCTTTAAATATTTTTTCCTTAATAAGCAATCAATTTGTGTTTTAGAAGACTACATAGTCAACAGTTACCTGTAAAAAGACCCGGACTTATTTTAACTCTAGTGTTTCCTAGGTAGCTACAAGTGCCATGTTTGTTAGACTTATTGTTGCATTTAAGTTGATGATCTCTGTGGTAACTTTACAGTTGGTGAAGATGGCCAAGTGAAAATCTGGTCTAAAAGCGGAATGCTGAGATCCACTTTAGCTCAGCAAGGTAAGTTAATTTTCCTAAAGTCTTCTCAGAACTTTTAATTTGGGGTATTATGAAATATATATAAATAACAGACCTGAAATCTGGCAGTGATGGTTTATTTGGATGTTAAGGCCTAGATAAACTTAACCTGAAAGTGAACCTAAATTATAGCTGAATACAAGGGGGCTTGGCTTTTTAATAAGATTATGATCTTTAAAAAATAATTATTCAAATGAAAAGTATTATTGCAATATTTTTAGGCAGTAGTTTCAATTCCATCCTGAGGATCCTGGGGAGGCTAGAGAATTAAAAATTTTAAAATCCAGTTTTTAATACCAACCTAGAGACACTTGTGGTGAAACTGAAAAAAAAAAAAATCTCTAAAAGCATTGCAGAAATGCTTGAAAGATGCAAAGTGCAGGTAGGTTAGTTCCTCTGAACTTGAAGACTTGTAACAGCCCTTGGTTCATCTGTTTAACCCAGTCTAATTTAGTGTATGCAAACTGTCCTGCTGAAGTGAAACGAGCCCTGTGCTGAAGTTCTTTGTTGAATGCAGCCATGGAGACCTAACCTTGATCTTGGCTTTGTGACTGCAGTTTGAAGGGTACTAAAGCGTTCCCATGATTTAAGTCAATTTAAAATCACCTTATGGTGAAGTGCAACAGTATAAGCTGCAAATACGTATTTATACAAATGATGTTAGATGCTTTTAAAATGCCGGTTTGCATAATCATAATTTCTAACATTTTTGCACTATTTCGGTGAAGATCCTGAGCTACATTTTGTTTTTCAGGCTTCATACTTTGAGATCATGTGACCTCTTGACATTTTTTAAGAAACCACATGCACCTGGGGTTGGGTTAAATGTCAGACCTTTATCTCTTTCTAAAACAAATTATCTAAATTCTTTCAACCTGTCGAAGGCATTTTAACCACAGGAGTGAATGTAAAATGTATTTCAGTTCTGTTGAGGAAGTTCCTATTCAGATGTAATTTTTTTTCATGCTTACAATGTAAAAAGATAAGTCAACTGAACTGTAATTTTGGGGGAAAAAAAAAAAGTTGAAGCACACACTCTTCACTATTTCTCAGTTTCAAGGGGGTTTTTATGCTTAATTGTGCTTAGTTGAGGTTTGAGGAAGCTTAGAAAGTAAGAGATGTTCTGGTTTGAAATGTGCAGGCTGAATTTTCGTTGGTTTCTTAGACTTTGGTACAGTGTAAAAGTACAGCGGACTCCCGGTGGAATAGTTGTCTTGTGTTTGTGTTTTAAGCTAAGATCCTGTGAGGCTCAGAAACCCTTTAAACCTGACATTTTTAGGATCGGATTCCCACGGACCCCTCTGTAAGCTACTGACATACCTGGCATCAGGACATTCTTCAGGCATGTTGTTAAAGAGAGGTATATTGTGTCTGAGCTAATTTTTCACTGCCTTTATCATCTCCTTGAGAAAGGAAAGGATTCCCATTGCTAACATTCCTTCTACTCATTCCACTCTTTGTATTAGAAATAAATTTTCAGGGTCTTACCTTTGGATGATGGTCCACATGCCTATTCTATCTTTGGATTTTTATTCACTACAGAAACATGACCATACATTTTTCCCTTTTTTAGCTTCTCCAGTACTTATAGGGAGCGCTCTGGCCACATGTCCTTCCACTCTGGCAACGCACGGAATAAAGATAGCGTGACCTTACAGCCACTGCTGCACTCAGCCTCTAGCTGTAATATTGCTGTGTTGGGGCCTACCAGAAAGCTGGGGAGGGACTTTTTACAAGGGCTTGTAGTAAAAGGACAGGGGGTGATGGCTTCAAACTGGAGGAGGGGAGGTTTAGATTAGATGTAAGGAAGAAGTTCTTCAGTCTGAGGGTGGTGAGACACTGGCACAGGTTGTCCAGGGAGGTTGTAGATGCCCCAACACTGGATGTGTTCGAGGCCAGGTTGGATGGAGCTTTGAGCAACCTGGTCTAGTGGGAGGTGTCCCTGCCATGGCAGGGGGGTTGGAACTAGAGGATCTTTAAGGTCCTTTCCAACCCAAACCATTCTATGATTCTTGGACCCCGATCTCACTTCTTCATCCTTAGTTTATCTTAATATTAGTCCTTTCGTTCCTTCTTTCCCTTCAACTCAACATTTTTTTTAAAGAATGTTGCATTTGTAATCCTTTGGGCTTCCAGCTGACACAATGCACTGATATGTTTTGATTTATGTTTTCTTTTTTTTCCTCGATCTCTTTGGTATATGGTGGTAAACCCCAGGACTAAGCAGGATTTCTCGTGTATTCTGTGATGTATACGTTGCAGCGTGACGCCGTGCTCAAAGTGTCTGTGTTCCCTTGGAGGAAGCCGCAGAATTATCAGGCGTAGGTTGTGTGAAGTGTTGAAGGTCCATGTGTGAAAGTAAAGGTGACTCCACCAGCACAAATTTCTCCAGTGCTTTGTAGGCTCTGACACGAAGATTGAGGTGAAGTCTGTGGTGTCAGTGGTGCCAGCTGCACTGAGTCCTTTGCAGGCCTAACATCTGATTTGTAGGACCCATGCTGGGCCTACAGTTGCATAGCCTCTCTACCAGTTTCCCTCAGAGGGATTTCTAGTTCTTCAGGTGATTTCTGTCACCTTTCTGCCGGTTCGAATTGGTCACCTAGTACTCTTAAGACTGTATCTTTCTTCAAAACTTATCTCTTGGCCCCGCTGCCTTTCTTGATGGGTTTCCAGTGACTAGCATGCTGAGTAAGCACCAGGGATTACATGAATTGCTGGTGTCTCAGTTGCCTTTTTGGTTACTAGAAGCAAAATCACCCCAGTTGCAATGTAAACAGTTGAATTACAACATGCTTGTTGTGAAGTCAGACTTACTTTTTAAGGGACGACTGCATTCCAGATGAAGCTCCCAGTTTCTGTGCTGCCACAGAGAGACATAAAATTGCCTGAATTAATGTTCCTGCTCCTGTGAAAGTAAAAAGTCTCACACAGACGTAGAGTGGTAATTACTGAAGTATCTGCCGTGGCTGGAAGTGTCAGTGTGACAGCTCCATCCCTCCTGCGCTCAACCCTACGCCCTGGCCACAGGAATGATTCCTTGGGGATAAACATCTGCTGGTAGAGCACCAAGATGCAGAAAAAACCCACCTTGTGTGCTTGATGTTCCTTCTTCAGATCTTCTCTCCATCCCCCTTGTCTGAGAGGGGATTGTTTCCCCAAAGTGTTTCCCAGCGATGCAGCTCGCTGCAGTTTCTGTGCTGCCGAATTCCTCTTCCCACAGCACTGCAATGTGTTGGCAGTCTTTTCCCGACCAAGTTCTTGTTAAGTGCAGAAGGAAATGAGTTAACTTAGCTCCTGCTGTTAAGCCCTGGAAATTGTGGTTAAGTAGTCAGCCATCATAAAAAAGTTAAACATTTGGTTTAAATATAAAAGTCTTCTGATTGTTAAATCAGCATTAGAGCAGGACAAAAATGAGTTTATTTAGAATTTCTGTGCAGCTGGTGACAGAATTTATGTCGTTTTCAACAGAAATTGCTGCCAGTAGGAAAATAGCCAGTGCCAGATTTACTTAATGTATGTTGTATGTTTCTGTGAGTTGTCTCCTGTAATGGCCGAGGAGTTAATAATAATAATAAAAAAAAATTACAAAATTCCCTATTTCTAAGTAACGTAAAATAAACGCCCTTCCTAAAAGAAAAGGCACAAAGCACAAAAATATTCAGGAGCAATGGCAGCAGGTCTCAGTTTAGAGTTTGAGTATGTGGAAGCTCTAATTGAGTTTAGTGAACTGAATTGATGCGGCCGTAATAAAATTTGGTTCAGAGGGAGAATGTGCAGGCTTGAGTGGTGAGGTATGAGATGGTTTTAGGACAGTTGATGCAGCGATTCAATCACTTAAGTAGCTAAATCTCATCAAAATATTCCCAGGAGAAGGTATTCCTGAGTCATTTTTTGAAATGGAACTTAATATGCTACATGTGTCTTTGAAAATTTTACCCTGGAAGAGCATTTCTTAAGCATTTTGGGGGGGTTTTATTACCATAAATTAAAGTTATATTAAAAATTTGTATGACCAATTTTAATTTGATCAATTTGATGCTTAGCTGAAATACACGTGGAACCCTCTAAAGTGCTTATCTCTGAGAATTTCGGAGAATATTTTCCGTTATCCTCTCCTAAAATGATGAAATTGCCAAATACCAAGATCTAGGTTGCAACGATTGCTCTTTCTGAGGTTTCTGATTTCTCAGAGCTTTTGGGGTACAGTTCCGGCTGTGGTAACGTAGCTGTGCCACCTGAGGTTCATTGGCCTCTTCTGCCTACCCTCCAAATCTCTTCCAGAAGGAGCTGGATCTCCCTCGGGTCCTGTGTCACATCTGTAAGCTCCACATGGGTGGCTCGGAGTACCCTACAAGCATCGCATCACTGAGGTGCTTGTGTTTAGACGATGGAATCATGTCTTCAAAGGCCTCCTTTCTCCTAGGGAGAATATTAAGGCTATGGGGAGAACCAGAAGCCTGAAACAAACCTTCGCTTTCCCATCTCAGAAGATCTGGAAGCAAGTTTTACAACAAATAAAGAGAGTGGTCTGACAGGGGCTTATTACACAGCAGTTTCCTGTGCACGGTAACGTTGAGGCTGTGCAGAAACTTGGTGCAGGGCTTCTGCTGCGATGGACACCAGCGTTTGGACGTGCTTTTTACCTAATTTTCTTAGTTTTATTTGCAAGAAATCAAGTAGCATAGTACTTTTGATTCTTCTTCTTCAGGGGAGACTAATCCTGTCAAGTGCTATGGAAAATATTTGCGTAGCTGGCAAGTCTGATTTTTTTTTTTTCTTTTTTTTTTCCCCACAAATTTTTTTACTTCTACTTTCAAAAAAGGTCATTTGAAAACTGCAACATAACATGATTTTAAAACAGAGCACCCAGCTTTATAGATATGTCGTTCTGGAGTTTTCAATCTGAAAAAAAATGCGTGCAGTTAATTGGGAAAATCTGAAATCTTCAGGCCACTCTTTCTGCTTTTATTTGTTGTCGTTTGTTTTGGAAGTTGCTTGTAGCTGGGATGTTTGGGTTTTTTCTAAGTGCAGCAAAACAAAAATATGTGTTTTGTTAGAGGCTTAATTATGGAGCCTAAACATCTTACAAAGAAGAATTTGGGTGCAATACAAAGCTTTTGCTACTTAGGTTTGTTTCGTCTCACTGTTGTAGTGAAAAAAGCCATTTCCTGATGCCTGTTGATAAATATTAGGGTAACTGTTGTCACATTGTTTCTTCTGTACCTCTCAAGTGACAACTGTGAATAAAATTGCAGCAGAGTATAAAAGATGAAGTAAACATAAACCACAGCTATTACTGTTCATTTTCTGGAGTCGTAAAACTTTTCGCTTACTAAAAACTTTGCAGATTAACAGCGTGGTAAATGGCAATAGATAACGAGGTTTGAGAGAGATGCAAAACATTTTTAAAGTGATCAAAAGCTACTTGTGATACAAATAATTCTTCTTTTTAAATGAGATATTGGTCAGCATCACAGTTAGTGGTCACGTCACTGGACTTAATTGTATTGTAGGTATTTGGCAAGCAAGTTTGCAGGGATTTCAAGGTGAACATGAGATGGTTTGTAGGTATTTGTAGGAAGTGTCTACGAACTACACAGCAGGAGAGAAGATCTGAAGATTTGACAGCTGAGCATTGAAGGCCGACTTTGTGGATTGGTCATTGAGGAAGAATTAACATTTTAATACTGAATGGAAGATGCCATAATGCAGCCAGACCATAAAAGCAAAGTGGCCTTGAAGGGCTTTTTCTGATATAACAGAGAAAATTGTACAAATGGAAAGGGCAACACAAATCTTTGCAGAGTCCCAGTTAACCATGAGCCAGGGGATCCGTACATCAAGGTGTGAGAGGAGCACTTTGAAGATGAAAGGTGGCCCAAAGGTGAGAAGGACAGTGTCTTATTTCACTCGACTGTATCTTGGAATAAACTGGTCAGATTTTTATTTTAAGAATGGGGAAACAAAACCAGTTGGGAGTTCATGAGATTCAGCAAAGCTAAAGAAACGAAATTTTCGAGTTATGAAGATTTGGCTGAAGAAGAAACCTTACAATAGAAGAAGAAATGTAGTGATTTAATTTCTTCCAGAGGTGGTTTTAGAGCATGGAATGAAGCAGCAAGTGGTAATTGTAGTTGGAATCTGCTGGGACAGTCCTTGCAATAAAGTTGGTAGGTCTTAAGTGATGCATTGAAGTGATGAGTAGGGACAGTTTGAGAAAAGGAGATAGCTCTAGCAGGAGTGAAGTCCTCCACGTTTTCAGTAACCACCAATTCATTACTGGTTTTGCAGAGTTGATCCGTTCAGAGTTACATTTAGAGCAGCCCCATTGAAAGTGGGCGACGTTCAGTGGTTTGTTCAAGTGAATTTCTCTTCTTCACTCAATGTGTTTTTATTTCCTTGAGGAGTGGTGGAAGGGAATGCAGCATGAGCTAAAGGCTTCAGGGTTGTCCTGGCTTGTGCCTGTCTCTTACTGCTGTTCCTGTGGAGTGAACCAGTAACCGTGGTTTGAAGTGCGGTCAGATGCGTGTGGAGCACAAATAGCTGCCCCTAGTTTGGCTTTCTCCCGCTCTGCATTTTTGATGTATGATTTTAAGTAGCCAGTTTGAAGTGGCTGTAGCAGTTTCTGCCTAATCTGATCAGCGAAGCCATAAGAAATGTTTTCTTTCTTTCTTTCTTCCTGCAGGAACACCAGTGTACTCGGTGGCCTGGGGACCTGATTCTGAAAAAGTTCTCTACACTTCAGGGAAGCAGCTGATCATTAAACCTCTTCAGCCAAACGCTAAAGTTTTGCAGGTATCATTAATACATTAAGGTCGTCTCACACTTCCATGTGAAAACCTTTTATCTAGGGTTTTGCCAAGCGTAAAATGTTTGTGCTGAAATTTTCCATGCAACATGTACTGCTCATTTCTCTTCCCCCTTTTTTAGTTTTTTGGAGAATAAGAAGATTGTTCATTTCTCTCAACTAAAAAAAAAAAACTGGACAGTTTCTGCTGTTCTTCAGGCATGTGATGAAGCATTTCCCTCTTTGTAAATAAAGAAAAAAACAAAAAGATACAGAAATCTTTCCCTTTTCTCCTGCTAGGAAAAGGCAGAAAGATATAGAAGCAATCATTCCGAACGTGCTTTTAGTGCAGATTGTTATGCTTTCATTCTGGCTGGATTTAATTTATTTTTCTTCAGAAGAGATGACGTCTGTGCGTCTGTACAGTTGAAAACCCTCATGTGTGTTGGAGTCTATGAATGCTACTAAATGATGAATGATAAATATTAAAAATAGAAGTTGTCAGACTTGTTGCATCTATGTTTAAATTATTTTTTTTTCCATTTCAGTGGAAAGCCCACGATGGACTTATTTTGAAAACCGACTGGAACTCAGTTAATGACCTTATTCTTTCTGCAGGTGAAGATTGTAAGTATAAGGTCAGTACTGGTAAACATTTTAGGGCAAACTAAATGTCCAAAAAAGATATTGGACATTCTGATATTTTCTAATTGAAAGAATACTGGAAAGCTTGAAATTTAAATGAGAAGTCTTTCCATTTTCAAGAAAAACTTGTTACCCAAAGTTACTACTTGGAAATACATCTCTTGCGGTCTAGTAGCATAAAATAAGAATTTTTGAATTCAAATAGGTAAAATGCAGGTGAAACTCTGAAAGGAAAATATGTAGAAATACAGAAATGATTATTTGAAATAATGTAAGCTATGACATCCACTGTGAAAGGTAAATTAGAGGGGATAAAGCTGCTATTTTCTGTTACAAGAGCATTAGTGAATCCCTTAGGAAATTTCTTGATTAATATATTCTGTATCCAAAATAGAAGGCTCATATCATGTTTCTTCCCTTAAGTAGGAACTTATTTTTAATTGTATTATATGTTGATTCTACCACTCTCTAAGTGTACAGTGGCTGTGATAAAAATGATCATTATTTATATATAATATATAATTTATAAT
>VZZY01022207.1:3536-124814 GCA_013400335.1 Eurystomus gularis | reverse complement strand
AGAAAAAAGGAAAATCATACTAAAGTAAAAAAGCCTATCTTTTGCTCAAAGACCCAATATGAGCAGAGTGTCTGAATTAATTCTGCATGACGAGAATCCCTCTCAAACATGACAGGAAGCTACATTAACCAAATAATGAGGATTCCAGCTGAGGTAAGCCAGAGAAATGCATGGACTAGTATATGCAAATACAATGCCTAATTTAACATCTAGAACATACAGACAAGTCCGAGAAGGCTCAGTGTTAATCAAAGCACATTAGAAGATTTTGGGAATATTAAAAATCCAATCACATTTTGCAATAGACGTACCTGTCCTAGAAATTTAGTATAGTCTCCAGGGGATTTACTGTATATTTCTGAGCAGCAGAGCAAGTACAGCATGGTTTATAAAGATTTGCTACCACAAAAATGCAGAAGGCAGTGACCTGTATAGCTGCATATAAGGCTGCTATCCAAGATTTGCATTAAGAGGAATTTCCTTCACTCTCCCTCTGGGGAAGGGGATTTGAATTGCAGATAGCATCTC
The DNA here is from genome assembly GCA_013400335.1 of Eurystomus gularis. NCBI lineage: Eukaryota > Metazoa > Chordata > Aves > Coraciiformes > Coraciidae > Eurystomus > Eurystomus gularis. Next base: position 124,286 of record VZZY01022207.1, on the reverse strand, counting down.
TCATCAAAATGCAACACTACTAACCACCTGTGTATTTCAGGTATTAGACACTAATTTCAACAGAAAATTACTCTACCAAAAGATGAAACATTTAAGAAATACCCTCTCAGTTTTTCTTATTAGGAGTTTGTTTCTACCTGCTCTTTCAATTTCTGGAGAGCCTGTCCTTAACTGCTGCGCAAGAGGCATTGGGAACTTCAATACTTACAGAGAGGGTTGTTTTGAAAATCACAGCTGAACCCAGACGAAACACCTATCTCATGGTGGGAGAATGCCTTGCTCTGTTCACAGTTCAAGGGAAGAGTGCATATGGTAGAAATTACATTTACTCAGACTTTTGCCTGCCTTCTCATACAGAGAAACTGAAAGGCATTTGCCAATTTAAAGTAAGTTTTTCACTTTCAGTTTACTGAGAAGACTGCATATCTGGGTTTTTTCCCCCAAACAATGATTGCCCCCAAAATAGTTAAAATCCTAAGACTACATAAGGTAACTGTTTTATTTACAACTATGAAGGACTCTTATAGCACATCTTGGTCTGAATACCACCTACCATTTGGTTTACTTATTTTTCAGTCTGCAGAGTGAGTTCAAACACCCTTTCTCACATACAGTTGCATTATCCCCCTAAAGCAACTAGCTGCAGTAACTCGCTCACCTAACCCCTAAGTTTCTTAATAATTGAAGGAGTTAAACACAAAAAACAAGAGCAAGTTGATGCTTTTCTCATTAAAAGAAGTGTGATTTGCAGTTATTTCAACAACCACCAAAGAGTTCAAAAGTATATCGTTCTTTTTGAAAATATTAAAAATGCTGCTGGTATATATTTAAGACATATTCATGATGTCATAGAAGCATAACCTACATTGTAACTGTGGTAGAAGGTAGAAAGGAAAGTTGCTTCTATTTTTTGTCTTCCAAATATTAATCCAAGGCTTGACTTCTCTATTTCTGACACGGAACTCAAGTTTGCATCTTATGTGCATGTATAAACCTTGCTGTTAGTTTTGTTGCAGAGATCTATTCTTTTTCACAACAGGGCTAAATCTGGCCCAGTATTTTGCTGCAAATCATGGCAAGTAACTTTTAAAATAGCTGATGAACTTCTAGGCATCTCTGTCTTTGGGACCCTTTCTTCAAAATTGAACATAAACCAAGTCAGCAATACAGGAGAGAAATATATTATTAATAAATGATACTTAAAAAAAAATAAAGCAGGCTTCTGAAGCCTATATCCCAGTCTGACTTGTGGCTTTAATATGTCACTTAAATTAACGTATAACTGAGGAAACCATGAGAAAGACCAACCCACTGAGTGTCATGGCCTCACAAAGACAGAACTGTGTTATAAAAGGACCCTTTGCTAATAAATTACCAGGTCTCAGGGTTACCACTAGCGAATGCAACAAAGGCACAAATCCTTTGAAAATAAAAATGTCCATTGTTACAGTCTCAAAGAATAGACTAATTGCCTCCACTCTTTTTTTCTCTAATCCTTGGTCAGTGAAACATTCTTGCTCCTAGTTACAAGGGCAATATAGCAGACTCATTCACCTTATGTTGTACTATGAGGATATAAAAAAGAAAGTGAAAAGCTGGATGCTTTGCTCTATTTTCCACATCTATTGATAAAGCAAGCCACACAGCTACTTTCTCTCCTAGAATCTCTCTGCGTATTTTATCATTCAGATTAAATGGATTATCCCAGGCAAGACACAGACACACAGGTTTCACTCCTGTAAAAAAATAAAGCTTCTTTGTACTCCTCCTGTGGAGCAAAATAGTGATTGAGTCAGTGAATCCATCTCCTTTAGGATCTCCTTTTCCCCAGGGACTGCATGGATGGCACAGATCTACTGAAATTACTCCTGTACTGCAAAACCATTCCCTTTTCTGGCGAGGATGGCACTACAGGGAGTCCCCAGCTCATTATACCTTAGAACATGAATGCTCTCAAGGAGAAAGCAAGTCTTCAAAAGACTGCTAGAGTCATCATCTGTGGTTTACCAGCTGTGTTACAAAAGGTCTGCATTGCTTTTTAAATGAGAAATTTGCCTAGCAAATTTACAGTCTAGCAAAAACAAAATGCATATTAAATACCATAGGACAGGTTCTCCTGAATTCCCCTGAAGATCTCATCCATAAAATATGAACTTCAGATACTACCCACTGAGAACCAAGGCCATATAAAATGTGGCCCTGCACTTATCAACCAGCAGAGGGGGCAACACGAGAAAGGGACATTCAAATAGTGTAAAGGCAATTTGTCTGCACTTTCATTTTTAGGGACGGGACTGAAAAAGTTATTAGAATATTATATTTAAAGTAATTAGTGCCTACAACTAGTGGAGTCTTCTCTGTATACATTTCTGATAATTGTACAACTTCATGTCAGTAGTTCTGCACTAGAATATACACTTCTTTCGATGGACATTGAGACCAAAGGTGATGGATTCCACAGTAGATCCATAAATCTGCCACATAAATGACCCAACTTCGTAATAACCTCTTAATAAGAAATAGGTAGTCATACACAACCCTTTACATGCATTAAAGCCTTAGAAGATGGTGAAAATTATCAGAAGACTGGACCACCTCTCCTATGAAGACAGGCTGAGAGAGTTGGGGTTGTCCAAACTGGAGAAAAAGAGGGCTCCAGGAAGACCTTATTGCAGCCTTTCAGTACTGAAAGGGGGCCTATAAGAAAGATAGGAACAATCTTTTTGTAACAGGACAAGGGGGTAATGGTTTTAAATTAAAAGAGGGGAGATTCAGGCTAGACATAAGGAATAAACTTTTTACAATGAGCGTGGTAAAACACAAGATCAGATTGCCCAGAGAGGTGGTAAATTCCCCATCCCTCGAAACATTCAAGGTCAGGTTGGATGGGACTCTGAGCAACCTGATCTACTTAAACATGTCCCTGCTCATTGCAGAGGAGTTGGACTAGATGACCTTTAAATGTCCCTCCAACCCAAACCATTCTATGATTGTAAGAATTCTATTTATTTGAAATTATTTTGGGGGGTGTTTCTACATTAAATATAAGAATTATGGCATGAAATGTTACTATTAGTACTAAAATGAACAGAAGGATGATGTCACTAGACAGGAAATACTATGCAAAGCCTTGTCTCAGTATTTCTAAAAGCCTACTTTGTCATTACTGATTAAAAGTCAATGATGCAACACCTATGTGTTTTACTCCCCCACAAAGCCTGTGGCCAGTAAGCACAGACGTAAAATGCTACACAAAAAAGGGTATTTAAAAAACATTATTATATTTTACTGTGCAAATGCTTATACACAGAAGAAATCAGCAAGGGGAAAAAACCTCTTGCAGCCTACAGTAATGTCTAGATATCACAAAAGAAATAAATATTATTATTACATGGAGCACTACAACAGTGTAGCCTTCCCTGCCACACTGACAACTGGTCCACATGTGCTCTGCTGTACCAACACAAAGGACAGGGTTTGTGTCACATAACCTGGGATGTCAATAGCATGAGCTGTTCGCTGCAGGCTCTGTGTAAAATCCAGGGAGACAAAGAGGCAATTCTAAAGCACAATCCATCTGAGTTGTTTTAGACCTACAAATTAGGATAAGATGAACAGCACCCTAGAAAGCAGCTTAGTACGATTAGATCAGATGTAGAAATCTGCATTTGGTAAATGAACTACACCCACACTGTCTGCTCCGGAGGGCTTGTCGCCTCAACAAACTCGGCAGGGAAAGGGCAAAAGCTGAAGCACTGGCAAACTGTAGCAGTGCTTTTATGGCTTACTGCTCTATATGCTGAACAGACTGCCTTTGGGGAGATTTTGTGCCCATAGTGTGCTTCCTATTTTTAATTAAAGGATTCCAACTTCAACGAGTGCATTTGTCCCAAATCCAAAAGTAAAGAAATAAAAAGCCTAATAAACTGGTATTCCCTCCAAAACTTACACTTCAAATCAGTCTTCATGTTTCAGCAAAGATCCTCTGCCTAGAATTTTGCTCCAAGCTGGCTCAATTCCTGTACAGCTATAGAGAAAGATTACAAATATGATCACAATTCGTGCTGTGATTATCCCTCTACAACCAGCACATTAAGGTAGCAATTTACCTGCTATTGCAAGACTCAGAACATTTCAGCCACTATTTTAGTGAACTGCCTTAATCATGGAGTGATAAAAAATGGAAGAATTCTGGGATTTGGGGATTCTGATGGTCATTTTGAACTCAGACTGAATTGTAGCATGATAGGCAGGGTTAGAGTGAGTGGAAGAATGATATCTCTTCTTGTGATTGCAAAATGTATGAGTTGTATTCTATATCAAAGGGGTTTTTTGGGGATCAGAAGTTATATTTGATGCTAATGTTGAGCTAATAGTTTTGTTGGACATACTTGGTTTTTAATAGGGATTCTCTGAATGGAAGAGAATAGCAGAAAGCATCTTGTGCAGTTTGCTGACAGTTTCGTTTTTTGCCTAGTATTTCATAAGTTTATTTCATTTCAGACAGTTTATTCCTTTCTCATATGGCTATTTCAAAAGTAACGTCTAATGTACTTATTAGGTGAAGTAAGTGTTATTGCTGTAGGACTGCGTTTTTATGGTAATATTAAGTAAAACAACATTCATCTGAGAGCAAAGCATAACACTGTTGCTTTCTATACAACCTCCAGAAGCAATATCATTACTAGTATTTCTAACTACATATATTTTTAACTATGTGTCTTTGCATACAGTATTTTACATTTAGTGCTTTTATGTTCATCACTTGTATGAGGAGGAAAGAGGAGTTTTGGTCCAGTACTGAGAAAAGAGATCATGTTAGAGTTCTTGCTGACATGGGACATACTATATGGCAACCAAATTATTTTCTCAGGCTGCATTATTCTAACACTGCATTTCAATAGTACTCTAAAGCTGTACAGTGGCCTAAAAGAGGTTGATTAAAAATGAAGTCTCTGCAAAAGCGGCTCATATACTAAGATTCTGATTCACTAGGAAATGTTAACAGGTAGAGGACTTCAGGCACATACTCCTTCACTTCAGCGGGACTGTTTGATCGTATTTGAAGTAATGCACCCCCTTCAATACCCTACTGAACTGGGACCTAAATGAAAAAAAGCTATTATGCAACTGAAAATACCAAGGTTATTATGCATTCTTATAGAATTGGTTTGGGTTTTGAAGAAGGCAGATATTCTGCTCTCCCTAAGATCAGTTTAGCAGATGCTGCATCCACAGAGTATAAGCAGACTATTATAGTTCTTCTAAAAAGTCTAGAATTTGATTTTTGCTCTAAGGACAGCAAAATACTTCCACTGAATTTTCATGAGGAAAATTAAATTTTCAATGAGCTATATTTTGAAGGTGGCATGTCCGGAGATTCTAGCTTTAATGTACAGCACAGTCATATCTGTATGCATATCAGACAGATTTAACTTTACCAGAATCAGTTACTAATTTAAATTAGGGCAGCTATAGTTTGAACATACATCTACAGACACATGCCACTAGGGCTTTCCTCAGACAAAAGCTCAATACTAAGCAAGTTCCTCGGACAATGCACCATGCACATTGATACAGTATACTCATACAGTCCAGTAGCTCACATATAAGCTCTGTTTTTTGTGATACTAATAATCACCCTACTGTTAACACGAATTATTTGATGCTGTTTTAGTATCAGAAAATCTTCACTGTAAGCATAAAAGAGTTAAGTTAGGTATTCATGCCTTCAAAAACCTGCAATCTTTCTGCTTGAACTCCTTACTCAGGTCCTACAAAAGCATGTCAAGCTGACCCATAGTAGTCAATTCTTATTGCCTTTATCTAAAAGGATTCCCTGCTGCAGAACAGTCCTGTGCTGCAACGGGAATGGCAGGAAACTGAAAACAAACTCTTTTATAACAACAGGAGCTTCCTTTATAGTGCATGCATACTGTAAAAGCAGTCCTGGGTTTCCTACCAGCATGCCTGAGCCTAATTACACCTGCTGTAGTCCTGAATCACCAGCCAAAGGCCTAGAGCAGTACTTCAGCACCTTGCTGACTTCAAAGAACAGCTGAGATGGAGCCTACAGACAACTAATGTGCTCTAAGAACAATGCAACAGTCATTTCATGGGGCAAACTGATGGGTTTCAAGGGAGCTGCCGCAGAGACTACACATTGCTGTGGAGCAAGAGGTACTGTTTTGTGCACTGCACTTCACTCTAACACTTACACTTGAGAACTAAGCTATTCAAACAAAGAAAACACCAAGTCTCTGGGACTAATTTTTAACATCAGAGTGTTTTTTTTTTTTCCAGCTGCTGCATTTTTTTCTCTATATATATCCATCATTTTTCTACCTTGTAAATAACAGTCCCTTTCCAGCTTTCCTTCTTTCTCCAGTTTCCTATGTTTCCTTCATCTTTTGTGTGTTTGTTACAATTCCTAACGCACTCGCTACTCTCAGCCCCAGTTGCTACTGCATGGCACAAGTGAAAATTGGGGGCAGCATTCCAATTTGTCCTGCAAAGTTAATTCTGTAGTCTGAAGCATCCACTTCTTTTGCGATTTGCTTTTCTTGTAACGCAAGAGTGGAAAGTCTCTGGCTCCTGGGCAGCTTCTGACTCTTGAGATGCTCAGGTCACAAGACTTGCCGCTGTCACTGTCATGGATGCACCCACAAAACAGACAGCAGCAGCTATAAAGATGGGACTTCATTGCAATCAAAGTTTCCCAGCACTCCTTCTGACAAAATACAGGTTCAGATGTCTGTTGGGAATATAAGTAGTACACAACTAATTCCTAAACTTTAAGGAAAGATGAACCAAAATTGGCATACACTTACTTGTAAAGGGGAAACCTCCCACACCAGAGTGCCCAAAGTATCACTCACCAAAGTGTGTGGGGAGGGTGAGGCTCACTCAATCCAATGGAGACTCAATCCGTGGAAGTATCCTTTGAACAGCATCTCCAAGGGGTGGGTTCAACTGCCAGGCCTGCTGCTCTGAAAAGAACCATCTCCACTAGTTCTTAGGCAATGCTCCAGTCAAGGGTGCACTGTGGTCATTCTAACTGGTTGAGGGGGCAAGCTCAGACAAAACAGGCTAAAGGTCTAATTACCATAATCACCATAAGGTGCAGTTTAACAGCTGAGAAGTAACGAACTGTTCTGGCACACCCTGGTTTTGCCCTGTTTTGTTGGTCAGGAAAGCTGTACATGCCACAGGCACAAGCAATTTGTCTTGCTTGTGAAGGCCAGTGTCTTCCGTGAGGCCAGGATCCCCATCTGGCCTGGCTTCAGAGGGGAGACTGTCCCTTTCTTCGTGTAGTTGTTGCCATCTCTGGTGTTCCTGCAGCTGCATTCAGCATCTGAAATGTGTTTTAAGCTCTTTAAGCCAATGAAAATATTTATCTAATTGTAGGAAAGCTGTAAAATCCTGCTCTACTGCATCCGTTTTATAACTGACTCTTGACCATATTCTAACATAAGTGTTTTTGTACTAGATCAGAGAAGTGATTCATTTTGTCCACAGCCTCACTTACATGCTCAGTTAAACTTCTCAGTTCTTCATTCTGGTAGAATCTTAGTTCTGCATAAAACATAACTGTAACTGTTGACTGAAATCTCTCTTGCACTGAATAAAATAATCTTTGAAAATGCAACGGAATAGAAATATAGACCATAGTGAAAGTTACTGACCAGCTAGGCATAATTCCTGTTTCTGAATTATATTCTAGACAAACTGTAAGGTACTCTAGCCAGTACAGGATATTCTACATCTCCAAGGCACAGAAAATGCAGCAGATTACACTTTAAATAATTTTTCAATGGTTTCACTGGAACAGTAGACATAAACAAAATAAACCTATATGTTCTAGAGAAGAAACAATGAAGACATAAGGAGGATCCTCATACAAAGATTTGAAAAATCTAGGGAAAAGGAACAATTTGGGTAGCATACCCTAACCTGAAACAACTTCAAAATACAAACAACCCTTTATGAATAGTAGAATACTCAGCCATGCTTCACCACACTTTAAAATCTTAAGCTGGAATTTCTCTTCAGATAAAAAGCAAATGCATCACATTTTTAAGACACCTTCCACAGAAATGGAAACAGAATCCATGTTATATCCTCAGTAAGAAAGGAAGGTTTCATTTTTTCTGTGCATGTAAAATACTGCTAAATAAAAATACTCAGGGCAAGAAGATTGATCAGTGGTGGTCTCGTCACCTGAATTGTTTAGCTCTTAGCTACAGAGGTCTAGTTTAGACTGTGCCAAGTAGCAGTCGCTGGAGCAATCCTTAAGCATAGCTTAGGAGGCAGCACATGCTGTCTACTATTCCCTGTATGCACTCTGAGCTAGACTGCACCAGGTTGGCAGGCTTTGCAGTGCCTCAAGCATCTCTGCTGGCCATCATGCCACATCCCAGAGCTTGCAAAAGGTGTTCTCAGATTTATGGTATGAAAATACCAACCCAGTGGGCTGCCCCCTGAGGGCACTGGACTGAAAAAAAAAACCAAAAACCCCACCAAACCAAAAACAGCCCCCCAGAAAAACTAAAACCAACAAAACAACAAACCACAAAAAGATAACTATGTCCTAGAGAAAAAAAAAAGCATGGCATGAAGCCTGGAAGAAACCTAGAGCCAAGCAAAGTTTGGTGGCAGCCGAAATCTAACACTTGGCCTCAAGGCCAGAGAAAGGTCCCCTACCATGTTTTATTTAGCAGTGGAGATGTAGTCATTGCATCTGTCTAGCCTATCATCTTCTCCTTAACAGTAGCTAGTAGCAGATGTTAAGGGAAAATGTGTATGAAAAAATTCCACAGGCACATCTTTCAAAATTCAAGTAATCCCCTGTTATAGGATTTCCAGGTTCAGATGTTGAATCCAGACCACTGTACTTGCTAGCTAAATTTGTTCAATGCTCTTTTTTGGATAAACACACACTTTTGGCTTCCAGAATGTCTTGTCACAGATGAGCCCTACAATTTAATTTTCCTCTCTGTAGAAAAAAACATCTTGCTGCTTTTTTAAAATCTACTCTGCAATTCTTTCATTGGTTAACACCTTGGATTTTCTTTTCACTGAAGAGACATTTACAAAGCTTCTTCTCTCTGAAACTCTTCCATACCTTGGTTCATACTTCCTAATATTTCTTATCTTCCCTGACTCTATTGTGGGCCTTTTGTGTCTTTTTTTAATCTTGTGGACTTCAACTACAGGCATTAATCAAGATATGAGTGTGTCATGTATGGATGCACCATAACACAACAATGTTCTTTACCAATAAGCCTTAATATTGCACTATATTTTGACTGCTATTGAGCATCAAGTTCATCTTGTCAGACAACAATCTCAAGGTCTCCAAGATTTCTGCTGTGAAGTAATAGATAAATTACAACTTAATTCTGTACATATAGAAGGTATATCAACAGACTATAACTGCTTTTACTGTCCATTTTTAATAAATGTGCTTCTTAATGTGAAGCACATACCCAAGGAACTAATTATTACAGTACATATAATAGCAAGGTACAAGATTATACTCTTATCTTAAAAATATTTCTTCTCCTCTTGCTGCTAACCGAATTGAACAAATAATAGTTACCTACAAGAATAAAATGTGCACTTAGTTCATTAAATAGTTATACTTTTAACTCCTTAAGCGATCAGCACAAATAGACTTGAAAGTTTATGCTGCACTACTTGCAAGTTATATAAATCAAGAGAAGAATAACTTAGACAGGTTAACACAATATACAAGCTTCTACTTACAAGATGCAATAGAGGCTATGGAGAAGCACAATTCCTTATCATTAGTTGTGCAGCTGCAGCTATTTATTTTTCTACATTACTCATAAAAAAATAGTAGCATTTTCTATCCCTTTTGCACTCAAACAAATGACTTCATAAGCAACAACACAATGATGAAGCCTCCTTTTTCAACTCATTCTTGTTGTATGTCCCCTGGGACTGTACAAGACAAGCCTTTTGCCCCACATAACTTGCTTTTAGATAGAAAAAAAAAAGCAGTATGTTAAAAAAAATATTATATGTCAAAGGGCATTGTGTGAAGCAAAGATTTTCATTTTGAGCAGGTAGGAACAAAGAAAAAAACTTTCTTGTCATGTAATCAGCATCCCCTGGCTAATACTAATTTTCTTTTGACTTAGACATTCATGTAAAAACACTAGTTCAACAGCAAAAAATAACAAAGGAATTGCATGTGGTAAGAGTTTCCCAAAGAGAGGACCAAGGAAGCCCTTATGGACTTACACAGTGTACTCCTGACACACAACAGTAATATAAGATGTATCTAAAGCAACTGAACAGAGAGAGCATCCAACTTTTACTCAAAGCAAATTAATAATATACTTTAAAGGTCATTAAAGATTTTCCTTATCAAATCTATCATTTCCTATTCCCAGCCTATAATTCAAACATAAAATAAAAGGAAACTTTTTTCAAAATCATAATTCAACTATCATTTTGTTTGTCTTCTACTGAATTACATTCCATTGAGCAATAACTGTCTTTATCTGGACTTAATAACAAATTTTCCATATTATACAAGTGCTTTCAGGACTTCAGTATCACGTTTTTAGGGTTTGATTTTACTCATTTCTAATATAATCATTTTACAGATTCTCCAAAGAATAATTCAGACAAGGACTTAGTGCAATAATATGCCTTGCACTGAAAAGAGCAATCTCTCTCTTTTTGGAGAGAAGACTACTCTGCCAGATGTGAAATTTATCATTCTCCTTATAGGGTCAGTTCAATTTAAAACTTCTGAAGTTATTTATGCACTTTAAAAGGTCTTCCAAAGAACAGAGGAAAGACTATTTGGAGCTTTCAGAAAATGTTGGTGTCATTGATATGAAAAAATATCCTCATCTTTTCCTGTATTTTCTTCAGCATATTAACCTTGTGTAAATAGAGCACTCAATTTCTTTTTAAGAGTAGGTAAAAGCTGAATTAAGATCAGGTAATCAAAGAAACAGCTTTATATTATTTTCTAGGTGAATTTATTGCATCTCAAGGTATATAGAGAAAGGATCTAGGCAAAAAAAAAGGGGGGTTTTAGTTCAGTCTTTTCCCACTCTTGTTTGTATTACACAAATGGGCTCATTGTCAATTGGACTACTACTTGCATACACTCATAATGCATTTCTTAATATTGAAAAGAATATTTTAAAAGGACATCAAAGCATACTGGAATTCAAGTGCTGAGGTCAGCCCAGACATGTCCGATACCAGGCTTCATTCTATTTCACAACCGAAGGAGAAATCCACTGCTTGTCCTCCTCCAAAGAGGAGCTTACTGCATATCTGAGCACCCATTCACATTCCTGCCAGTGGCACAGAGTCTGGGCTGCTCCCAGGCTGTGGAGTACAGGTGGTGAACTGCAGGATCCTCGCTTTCCTTTCTGAATCAGCAGCTCTGTGTCATATGGTATACGTCAATTTTAGGTACACACCATTTGGATGCAGAGAATAGTTGCAATATATTAAAATCTCCTTTCTTTTACTGACCTTAAGACATAATTTTTCTTGCTATTTTAAACACTATAAATCTAATTTAAAGCAGACATAACAATGATTTTAAGTTACACAAAGCTTATAAGGTACATAAGAGGATATATTCAGTCTAATGATGCTTAAAACTATGACAACGTAACACACACCTGTTTTCATTACTCAGAACAAATTACAGGGTTTGGTTGGAAAACAAAAAATAAAATACTTCACAGTAGTAGTCTCTGTGTATTTGGTGGATAGAGACCTAATCAGTGTGAAGCTCTGCTATTGCATTCAGCATATGTGGAGCTTTTCAGTCCTTTGGGATGGTAAATTGTGTGCAGCCTGAGAGATGTGGGATCAAATCTAAGACCAGGAAGAAATTGACTTTAGTTAATTACTACCTGCTTATGTGAAAACAGACACCATATTCTTCTTATCTGCTGAATCAAGTACTAACTTTCAGTTTTTCGCCAGGTGAAATGGTTAAATTATCTGACCCCTAGTTTGAAAATTTAATATTTACATACTGGCATCAGGCTTTTCAAGGCACAGATTAATAGCAGAAAAAACCTGCACAGACATAATTACTATATTAAAAGACAGCAGGTAGCAAGTTTTTGGAAGCATTTTTACTTAGAACACAGTAGAGGATAAAATTAATTTCTCAATTATCCTAAGCCAGTCTGTTATTATAAAACACTTCTGAGCCATGGGTACACTTATGAACAGCATCAATTTTTTTACCAGATTTCTCCATTTTTTAAGCCCCAAAAATGTTAGCTAGACCTACTCATGAGAATTAATCACAGTTAACATTGTGCTCTTTTTCAAAGCCAGAATGTAGTAGGAGTGAGAAAATGTATCAAGAGAAGGTTTTTTTGTTATTCCGTTTTCCCACCACCCCCTTGTTTCTCCTCCCACTTTCCTTTCTCACCCTTCCACTCCTCTCCCTCCAGGAAAGAAACGCATGCAAAATTCACAAGCTCTTAATTAAATGGAAGTGTGGTTGATCAGAAATTATTTAAAACTTTAATATTACTGAAAACTTTCCGATAACTAAACACATCTTGCTTATGTATTTAGACATTTCTAAAGCTAATCAATTAATTTTTTCAGAACAAAACCCCACAACCCACATCGCAAGATGACTGACATAGTATATTGGTGACTTATTCAGTGTCTTGCACATGGTAGCAGACCAATTTAGTATTCTTTACAAGTTCACAAGTATACTCAAAGGATTGAGCACTTGACTAACTTAAGTGTTGAACCATCCAGTAATCACCTTACAATATCTAAAACAGTAAAACATCTGAACATCTGAATTTGTCACTTTCTATCTTAGATAATGAGAGTGATGAAGATTATAAAGTAATCTGGCTCTGGCACTCTTTATCTATTTAGAACTTTCATTCAGTTCATTAGTAGCTATGTGACCAGTAAAAGCCACAAAAAGCGAGGGAAATAAAGTATTTTCAGAGTCACCCATGGGCTACAGCAGTGTGACTTTGCCTAAGATTAAGATTTGCCAGTGTTAGCTGCGATAAAAACTCAACTTGCCTTTCATAACTGTAACATTAAAGAATCTGCAATTTCCTAGCTGTTAATAATGAAGCTACCATTAATATCTTAAACAGAAAGACAGCAGAAGAGTAACAAATGCACCTCTGGAAGGAATTAACCACTTCTGAAGATGATTAAAGGAGTGGGTGTGAAGCTTTTTATTAAAAATGCAGAGCTTGAACTTTCAATTAATGAAGTGCAGCTCATGGTTTTTGGCTTGATTAACAAAGTCTGTAACTGAACAAAAATGATAGCAGTAAAAAAGACAAAGTAGAGCTCAAAAACAGATTTCCAATATTAGAAAAGGGACAAACACTCTGTATATTCATTTGGAAATTTAGGGAAGGAGAACATCAATGAAAGCCCCCAAAACATCAGTACTTTCCATATATTTTGTTTTCCCTGATAATGTGTGAAGGCCATAGTCTTTGTGGCATATATTGATGAGAGGCAAAAGTAATCACGATATGAAACCAGTTGTGTTATTGAACTTAAGTGGGTGAATTCTTAACTTCACTGTAATCCTGTGGCTGCACCTGAACAGCTTTGTGTACTGCAGGCCCGGGGGAGCAGTCTCATATGATCTATGGCTTGCATGTCATATGATCTATGGATGCAGCTCTACAATGTCCATTGTACAGTGACATAGATGTGTGCCTAGGTAGCCTGGCACAGGCTTGCCCAGGCCATTCCCACAGATTTGCTGCCTTCAGGCAGTGCTTTCTATGTCTATACCTAGAGCTTGTACTGGAAGACTCATAACTGCAATGAAGACCTCAAATGATTCAGCTTAGAGAGGAAACTCTTCTCCCAGATTTTCCTCTTGTCTTAGATCAAGAATGGTAACATTTCTTTAGCTTATCTTTAGCATGTACAATACAAAAGTTATGCCACTTTTAGATCTACTAATGCAAGCAACTATAGAAATGCATAATAATATTGTACAGGTTGTTTAACTGCATGAATTTCAGGAGCATCAGTGAGGACATAAAAGACACAGCACTAAAAATGGTGCCACAGTTGTAACCAATGAGCCTTTGCTATTTCATGCCTTAAATTTCAACAGTCATGAAAATGATAACAGGAGATCGAACAGTATTTCAGCTGAACAGAGATATTAATATCTAACATTTTTTAGTTTGTGAAATTTTAGGTCTGAATACAGTATTTTTCTTCCAATTGTTGATGTGTGAAACTTCACAGTTAATCATTGCATGGTTACCTATACAAAGAAAAAACCCTGCTACTTCTGTTTCTCCGGAGTTCTTCCATACATAAACATGTGGATGCACACACACACACCACAGAGACAATCTTGTTCCTTTGTTTAATATATAAATTAAGATATAATACATGAAAATAATCTCATCATTATTTTTAGGGTTCTCTATAGTATATAAATGACTTAAGGTAATAAACCATGTAAATGGGCATTAGAGAAATAAAGCATTTTAAAAATCAGAAAAAAGACTGGAAATTAAATGAAATTAAGAATTGCTATAAAATATAATAAAAAACAGGTGTTTAGCAATTAAAAAGGATGATTGTTGTAAGTGGGGCAGCTGAAAATAGTAAGAGGACAGCTGTTCCCTTAGCATTACTTCTATATTTGTTCTATATTAACAAAGGCTTGTTTTTCATTTCCTTTCCTGAAAATATTGCATTACTGCTAACTCATAAAAGAAATTGGAAGCTAGCAATAATACTTTAATTAGCAGCTTCATAATACTATAAAATTGCACAATAAAAATAATTTCTGAACATTTTGGCACTGGTCTTAAGCATCAGTTGGGTGGCTATTGCATAGCTATTCATCAAACTGATGGAACATTACCCAACGTTTCTCAGCTACGATTTCCAAAGAAATCATCATATCGTGGAGGAAACAAAAAAAAATGTTTCCTAGAGAATCATCTGTTGGCTTAATGAATGTGCTTTCTTCCCTCATTCTTTCTGGTCCAAGTAAGCACCAATGATACAATATCTCACTTAGTAATGGTCTCTCTTTCCAGAAGACATTTTAATGACCAGATACTTTACATTATTTATTTTCCAATTGATGAAACATTTAGAAGAATTATATTGTAACTCCAGCATTTCATAGCACTAAACTCATAAGGAAGATTCACAATTTATCAGGATAGTTTGACTACAGTTATCTAATGACAAATGCTGCCATTACATACATCCAAACATACAACAGATATAAGGTTAGATCTTTTAGCCTTAGTTTATTTTTTCAAATGCAATTTTGCACACACAACTTCACAGAACAGGCATTTTTACATTCTTGATTGGCTACACTCCCACCAAAGAACCTGACAGCAAGCTGAAGAGAAAGACTTCCCACTTCTGTGAAAAGGAAGATTGATTTATGTCTACACCCAGAAGTCATATCATAGATAATGTATGTACAGATCACACCAATTATGTCAAAACCCTCTTCCAAAAAAAAAAAAAAGTGAAATGTAATGACGAAAAATACACACAAAATAAAATATTTGCCTCCAACTTATGTGTACCTTATGATAACTTTTTCTTTTCTTTTCTTAATCAAATTCTCCTCTGTTTTTGGTGTCTCTGCCCAGCCTGCTTTCAAAAAATGTGTGAACTATACTGGCATGATTGAACAGACCGAGAAAAGGCTTGTACTGTTCTGAGATATGATGAACTAACAGCCAAGTATTACATGAGAAAGTACAGACATCAGCTGTTGATTGTATTGTTTGCTCCAAAGAATAGGCTTCAGGTGGGACCACAACAACCATTTATTGACTCTCCTCTGAGCTGGAGTTGCCAAAAGTACATCCTTAACCCAGACAAAGATTTGGTAGGGACCAAATCCCTGGCAACCTTTTCATTTACACTCATACACAGTCACTACGTGTTCATATCTTCACCACTGTTTAGCTTTATTCCTTGAACCAGCTCCAGTCTTTTTACTCATCCTATGAAGAAGTGGGCATCCTTCTCCTCTGAACTTGCTTGACACGTCCTCACACTTCTCATAGCTACTGGACTGTTGGTTTTTTTCAGTCTTAAGTCAGGATGCGTTTGAAAGTTACCTTAGTTATTTACATAGTTATTTAATGCCTTTTCTGGGTGTGATTGTTCACAAATTTAAAGGAATTATCAGAAATTTATATCTTAATGTGGTTTTTTAACGCAATTTAAGTTTATCATACATGAATTAATTCAAGGAAAAAGTACTAATCTTTTTACAAAATATACCAAACATAAATGCTCAGAAGTGAAATATCCATATCTAGTCTTAGCCTATTGAAGTGTATTTAAGCTAAACAGAGATTTCTGTCATGAGTGTCATTAGTTAGATCTAATACAGTATGTATGTGCCTAAAAATCATAACTACAATTCTCAGCTTTTAGATGCCTTGGGAGTCATTTAAGCTTATATACTACAGGAAGAAGATACTGGGACAAAGGAAATAATTCTTGTGTCACTGTTGAACTTTTTTTCTTTTTTAATTAACTAAAATGAAATTGAAAGTTTTATTCTGAAAAAAATTGAACTGATATTCAGTCAACAACTTGTACCAGACCTTCAGCTTCCAATGTTACTTTTTGGATAGGAGATAAAAAACAATGATAAGATAACAGCAGACAAAGGAAATGCCAAAGACAGGTGAGAATAATCTGAAGCAGCAGAAAAAAATGTCTAATCATTGAGGCAAAACTTTAAATTGACATGGCTTTCTCAGTTTGCTTATACAAATGTGGTCAAACAAAAGGCATAATAAAATAAAGAGTTCTTTTTGTTTTCAATAATTGATTTCACTAATAATTATGTAGAAATTAATGTTTAAAGCAAAGCAGCAGTGCCCTGTTTACATCATAATTAGCAATGTAAATTGTGGCATAACTTAAAAATTTGGGAGTGCACAAATTGTTCCAATAGTACAAAAAGGCTTTTGTATGAAATGTAACATGGCACTGAGATTAAATAATAGTATCCTCTAAGACTTCTATCTTAATAGTGCAATTTAAAAGCAGATATTAATATATTTTAGTGTTTCTAAACAAAGTATAAATGACAAGACCAGTATATTTACATGACCATATCCAATATGTCAGGAATTCTGTTTATATCATTAATAACACATTTAAAGCTTAAAAAGCTTTTCATGCAATGACTGCAGTGTACTTTGCAGTTATTAATAAAAACAGATTTCATGACACCGTATGAACCAATAACTAACCTGAGATGAAGCTATTCTTTTGCTGGATTTGTACCACTGACCTAAACGGGCCAAACATTTTACACTTATGATTATCCATACTTGAGGAAATACAATTTATTCCTATTCAAACTGGGTGTCTGTCTATTACAGAATCAGGAATTAGTGAGAGTCCTCCCCAAACTATTTTTAAGACACTTTACAGTCTGAATGCAATGAGAACTAGGCTTTTTAGCAACAGTATTTCAACATGGTGAGTTAAATGTTTTAATGATTTCATACTGTTACTTTCTCATAATGTACACAATAAAAGTGAGCCTATGCCAGAACAGTATTTATTTTGATTCACCAGGAGCTGTTCACTTAACAGCAGGAGAGATGCCTATATGAGGTATTTGGAACAAAACTTACCTCTGCTTTGTATAGGGAATATCTTAATTAAGTTCCATTGCAATATTGAAATTTGAGAATGAGGTCGTAGCCTGCTGCAGCATGAAAGCCTTTAATTTGCACACTTCTGTTCTATTGAATAATCAAGGAAAGTTTAATTGAGCACTCTAGAGCCCTGAGTGTTCAGAGTTTCTATGCTCTTATATTGTGTTCTCTGTGCTGTGGTTTAACTCCACATAGTTATTTAGGAGCTCATTTAAGGCAATTAAAAACTACAGCTGGGGTTTTGTTGGACTGGCTGTGCTCAACCTGGTTGGGTAATTAGACTCAAATGGATACCTTGCACCCACTTCAGCCTCAAACTAGCAATGCTTTGTGTGAGAAACGGAAAAGCTTTTTTTATTCCACTCAGAGTTTTTATTCTTACAAAGAACAAATATAATGTGTGCTTTATACCAGAGTCATAAAAATTATTTCTTCACTGCTGATAGCAATTCACACTAAGGTGACATTTTAAAAAGAACCCAAGGTAGTATATTCAAAATATTTTGGGACCTCATTGGATTTTTTAGTATTGGCCTAAATCCCATTGTAGCTTCTTTGAAAAGCTCACTAGCTTCAGACCTCGATAACTTGAAATGTTAGCTGGGGCTCATAAAACCACAAAAGTGCCATTTAGCTGTCAGTAGTTGCCTAGGTCTAAAAAGTAGGTCCTCAGGAGCCTGTCTCAGCTGCCCGGCATCCTCAGGGTTCTTGCATTACTTATGCAAACAGCTTCTGCAAAGCAGGTAGGCCGGCAGCTGAGCCTCTGCTTCCAGATATGCCCACAAATCCCCAGGCAACATCTTGTTCAGGGACACCAAGATTATTTCACAACTATGTCCTACAGGGATTTACAAACTATGTACTGTTCCACCTGCACTTCCTCAAGCAGCTTGGAGGCACAAGGAGAGGAACATGCCAGGGATATCTGTGCCAGCTGAAGCACTGAGCCCTTTAGCATGGACTGCCCCTTCGTTTACTCCCTGGCCATGTTTTGTGCCATTCCAACTAACTCCCTTAAGGATAAATCTGAAACATAGGGAGCTAGCCCTCACCAGCCTGGATTCAATCAGTGTCACCCATCTTGTAAGGCTAGGGGTCAATTTTTAACTCAACAGTGATAGGCTATAGCCAGTGAAACCTTACCCATTGCACAGAGCTTCCTCCTAAACACAGCCAGGGAAGCCAGTCAGGTCCATATTATCCTGTGATAATATTCAGAGGTTTAATTCCCAGCTCTATCTGAGATGAAGAATGTCCTCAGCCCACAAATACAGGATATTTAAAGGCAGAAATCCTTTATTGAAATTCCTTCCTGAAATTGCCTGGGGCGAGGGAGGAATCATACCATAATAAAAACAAAAAAGGAAACACAAAACTGATTGTACAATCTTGTCACCAGTCCTTGAGTTAACAAGCTTCAGCTGGAACACAGAAGATACCAGGTTTAACCCATGTCCCCCAGATACTACATATTTTGTATGAAGTGAAATAAATTCATCCAAGGAGATGCACTAAGAATAAGCTACCCTAGTTTAGCAAAGAGGGAGCAGTTTTGGAAGGCTGGAGTTGGGTTCGAAGAACCTACTCCAAATCTGTCAAAAAAAAGACTGAGAAACAATTTTTTTATCTTCAAAATAGATTATCTTAAATCATATTGTGCTGCTTCATTGAGGAAAAGCCTGAGGAACCAATCCTCCTCTTTAATAATTTCTGTTGATTAATTTATATATCCTCCTTATCAGTATAATGACCTATGCTAAACTCATCCACAGAATCTGACTTTTCCCAAGCATACTCACAGACTTGTATCTCAGAGACTTCAAATGGCAGAAAACCTGCTTGCAGCAATTCAATGCACTGTCATGCCTAACTATGCTGAGTACTGGAAGTAGTATATGTATTTTTTTCCTCATTTGGATTCACACAATATGCTTCTCAGTGTTGGTTAGCCTGCACTAACTACTGCAGCAGTGTCACTATACTGCTTCTTGATCTGAGTTCCTTTGTATCTTTACATAGTGCTGTTATAAGATATATAAAAATTACTGAAAATAAAGCATCGCAATGTCTATATCAAATTTGGGCTTCTATCTTTAGTTTTCAGAAGAGCATATATTTAGATTTAATAAAGGCTAGAGATGTCTATGTATAACTAAGCAAAGAACCAAATATTCAAAAAGATCACAAGAAGAAATACAGTAACAGCAACAGAAAAAAAAATCTGCTCTTAATTGCAGATTTGATGTGTTCTGAAGAGAAATAAATATTGGGGGACTAGAAAAAAAAAACCAACAAGATACCTGCACTAGTAGGACAGAAAGAGGGAACTTACTTGAAGAATATAGGAGAGGATGTGTGAGAGTTCCCATAAAATATTTTTTCTTGTGAAGTACTGTATTTATGACTTGCATCAGAAAGAGAATTGGATATTAGTTCTTGTTTGCTTTGTTGAAGAGTCTTAGGCTTTCTGCTCCATTTAGTTATTCTTTATGATACCAAACTCTGAAAGAAGAGAGCTCAAACTGATAATCCTATTATGTAAGATAATATATGAGTAATAAATATCTCCAGTAAGGAAACTAAAAAGGAAAAAAAAATATATTTTTAAATCTTCTTCAATGACTTCAAAGAAATATAAAGAGTTTGTTTTCTTTCAAAGGCACAGAATTAGTCCAAGTTTACAGTAGTATAACTACAAACATAATTTTGCTTAATACTTCTGCTTCATACTTTTTCTACCTTTAAAAGATGCATGTAAATTGCACCAGGTTTGCATTGTTTGGGTTTTTTTTCTCACAGGAAATCTAAGAAAATTCTGATTATAGCTTTAACTTTCATGTTAATAAGTCAAAATTAAAAGAATTCTGAAGGGAGGTTAAAAAGCATGTGTATGTATCTCCGTGCATACTCATCGTGACCTACTTAGTTATGTTAATAGGGCAGAAGGTTACAACATAACTGAGGCAGCCCTAAAATCCTCCCAAACTGTTATCAGAAACAAAGTCATAAATCACTCCATTTCTTTATTAATCTCATACTTCAGTAGCATCAGATGTTTAAGTATTTACTGGACACAGTTGTGAAAGTGTAACAAAAGTGTACAACCTCTTGGATTTAGAGATAACCAAAGAGAGGCCAAGAAGAAGCAAAAGATTTCTATAGGAAGTTTCCACAAAAGGAAATTTAACTTTCAGGCCAGCAGATTTGTCATACAGCAGTGTAACAGGAACAATGTGCATATTTTAATTTTCATTCCCTTCCAATTTGCTGAAATTATGTTGTTCAGGATAGAATATAACCAAGTTTGCAATAGTAGCTGATAAATGACCTGTATTATTAATATCTAATATTAGGATTAAAATCTTAATTAAATAGACACAATTAAAAGGCAATTCATGTAGGACCAAATGTTCCATGAATGAAAAAAAATTATCAAATCTGTTCAGTGAAGGAGAACTTGTTTTGAGAAAAGAAGATTAGTTCAAAACTTGGTTGATAATCTGTACAGTTTTAATGTTAAGGTCTTGAAAGTGGATGGTGCAAAACCTTAGTAGATTCAAAGTCCCTTTAACTACCAGTTAGTTTACTTCTAATTCATGCCTTTCCTCTACATGGTTTAACATATTCACATGTTACCCCTGCTCACTTTTGACACGTACTCAGAAATGAACTGCCTATTAAATAAACCTGGACACTTTCTCATACTTAAGAAAAGCAAGCACTCTATGCATTCACATCCTTATACTGATTCAGAATTCATTGATATGCGTTATTTAGTATATGACAGGGCAACCGGATTGATATGCTAAAAACTAAAGAGAGGGAAAGTGTAAGCCTTTCCATTTTATAAAATTAAAAAAGTAATTAAGGTATAAGTATTTGAGAATTCTAGTTCACATCAAAGCAACTGACCCATACAGAGCAGCAATTAAAAATTATTAAATGCCGTATAAAGGGTGCTAGGTAGAAACCAAAAGAACAGACCAAAACATGATGCCATCACAATAACAGCCTTGTGGTTTTCTACTCTTCATGTTGTGCTACAGTAAGTTAGTCCCTACTCCTACCTCAGTCCTATCATATACATTAGCCTTAGTTCACACCCCATCCTTCCCTGACAGTAATGTTAGCTTCAGCTGGAAAAGGCATTAAGTGTGGCAGTGAATTCAAAAGATTTAATCTTTCACATAGACATTCGGCACCAACGTCATTTTACAGGTTTTGAAGGAATAGCAGAATGAAATCTTATGACTTAGTCTGTGCAAGGGTTGGGGCTAGCTGGCCTTAAAATCTGTTATTCTTAGGATTCTTCTTATCAGGATACATTTGGGATATCATGCACAGTGCAGAGGTCAGAATATTTTTGATCACAGCTTTTCTTTCCTTGGATAAGAAGAATACTCTCAGTTGTCATAAGTCAAGTCCTACAAAAGTACAAGATATTTCCAGACATTCACCAGAAACCAGCAAAAAGTCCCTAGCGTATCTTGAAGAGCTGCTGCTTTACAGACTCAAGGGAGCAGAGGGCCAGAGAATGGACACATCACAATGTCATTGGTTTATCCACAGATACATCCACTGTGGTGGGAGATAATCTGTCCATGCACAGCACTGCATGCACTGCATCCAACATGTAAGGCATTGCTGCCTGAGCCCTGAGCTGATCTGCAGTTATTCTCCCCAGTTTCCAAACACACAGGAGATGGGTCAGCTCTGGTCCAGAAGACTATGTTAACAGTAACTTCAAATGCTCTGCCTCTTTGGGTGTGATGTCAGCCTTGCTGATGCCAAGCTTTTGGTTATTTCAGAATAACCCTGCATTCTCACTAAACTCACCTGCTCCCTATATACTACATCACACATTGCTCTGCAGATTAACAAGGGTGTCCTAAAAGGCTGTATCCTCATTGCTTATTTATAACTACTTTTTTGGCTTTTTTGGCTAGGAAATATTTTAATGAACATTAGCTAATAAGGAGAATAATTCTGATGCATCTTCCCTCATCAGCTGCAAATATAAGAAGTGTCACAAATAAAATCTGCTGAATTAGATCAGCACTTATGGGATGTTAGAGTGATTTAACTGCAAGAAAGGTGTATATAATCAGGGGTCACATGCACGAAAAAAATAAAGCTCTAGGTTGAATATACAGAACTCCTAGTAATGAAACTTGGCTAACTGGAAAAGTGAGTGAGGCAAAGCCCATTAATATTGGGAGCAACTTGTATTTCTGCAGAGGTAGTACAATCTCACAATAGGAGACTTACTTTTGCAAAGATAGAAGAATTCTGGAAGTCATGAGGGAAAATAAATGGGCCCAAATATGTCAAAAATACAAAGGAAATAGAAGCAAATATCTTAGGAGTGTCTGAAACTCACTAGCTGAATAATAGTTAAAAGTAATAAAATTAGAAAAGAAACTTCTACTTAAAAGTGCTATAGCTAAGGGCATGCAGAAGCAGAAGACTATACTGCGATCTCCATATTTTGAAATATACATGATGACAAATTTACATTTTAAAAATATTCCCCAATCATGACTATAATTCCTATCTTGTGCTTTGGTATAATATTAATGATTACTAAGAAAGTCATAAACCCAGAGAGAGTATTTAATAAGCACATTTTTCAGTTAGTGTTGTCTGCTGGAAATGAATGAGAAAAAGACAAGTCCCTAGGGAATGGCAAAATACAGGGCTCCCTATATTTTCTTATGATGAGCAGTCATCAAAATTTAGATCTGCTATTGCACATATGAGACTGTGGGTGAATATGCTATATTATTTGACAAAACTGAGAAATGTAACAGGGATGCAACATCAGAAGCAGTTGCTAAAAAAAAAAAAAAATAATTTAGTGGCTACAAACCTAAAATTTTAAGTACAAAAATGGAATTCCTAAAAGAAGTCTAGGAAGTATGATTAGAGTGATACTAAAGCACTTAAATCCCTTTATTCTAGTAATTTCTAAAGGTGCTTCTTTCTGCTTCATCTGGACAACTCAGTATTTTACCTGAGAAGTTTCCTAACATTTCAACACTGCTTTAAGAGAACTTTGAGAAGGATTAGCTCATCTAGATATATCAGCACCTGGTCTTCTCAGGCAGTTTATGTCAGATCAGGCACAGAAGTGACTGCTCAGAAACACCAAACCATCAAGGTTTAAATGGTTTTGGTTTTTTTCACAAAACGCAAACAAGTTCCTGGTGCTCCTGGGGAATGACCAATTTTCCCAACCCAATCTGTAGCTTCCTACACCATTGGAATTATTTTTAAATATCTGGGATTATTAACCTATGCCAAATGCCTGTCTGATCAAATGTTGCCACTGGGCAAAGATGAAAAATTAGAGAATTAGAGACCAGGATGCTGGAGGGTATTGGATTTGCATGGCAAGGTTTTGGTAGCAGGGCGGCTGTAGGAATGGCTTCTATAACAAGCTATTAGAAATTTCTCGCATGTCCAATAGAGCCAATGACAGCCAGTTCCAATATGGACCCACTACTAGCCAACACCAAGCCTATCGGCAACAGTGGCAGTGCCTCTATGATAATATATTTAAGGAGAAAAAATTGCTGCACAGAAGCCGAAAGAGAGGAGTGAGAATAGATGGGAGAAACAACTCTGCAGACATGATCAGTAAAGGAGAGGAACAACACATCCCAGGCACCAGAGAAGAGATTCCCCTGCAACCTCTGGTGAAGACCACTGTGAGGTAGGTTGTCCCCCTGCAGTCCATGGATGTTAACGGTGGAGCAGGAATCCACCTGCAGCCCATGGAGCACCCCATACTGGAGCAGGTGGGTGTGCCCAAAGGAGGCTGTGACCCCATGTAGTGAGGAGCCCACACGAGCAGGTTTGCTGACAGGACTTGTGACCCTGTGGAGGACCCACACTGGAGCAGTTCATGAAGAACTGCAGCCCATGGGAAGGGCTCATGTTAGAGAAATTCATAGAGAACTATCTCCAATGGGAGGGACCCCACTCTGGAGCAGGAGAAGAGTGCAGGGAGGAAGAAGTGGTAGACACAACATGTGATGAACTGACTGCAACTCTCGTTCTCCATCCCTCTGAGACTCTTTTAGGGAGGAGGTAGAGAAACTGAGAGTGAAGTTGAGCCCAGAAAGAAGGCAGGGGTAGGGGAAAGGGTTTTTTAAGATCTGATTTTATTTCTCATTATCCTATTTTGATTTGATTGGTAATAAATTAAATTAATTTTTCCCCAAGTTGAGTCTTTTTGCCCATGACAGTGATTGGTTAGTGATCTCTCCCTGTCCTTATCTCAACCCATGAGTCTTTAATTATATTTTCCCTCTCCGGTCCTGTTGAGTAGAGGGAGTGATAGAGTGGCTTGGTGGGCATTTGGCATCTAGCTTCTCTATGGAAGATCAGAAAAGGAACAGTTAAGGGCCAATCTGTGAAGCCTGCAGCAAAACAGTGTGGTACCTCTGTGATGGCTGCAAGCTGATTTGTTTCCAAGGGCTGTAGTAAGAAAGACTTATTTGACTTGTTCTATTGATCTGCATGTGATTTTTTTGCCTATTAAAGAAATTCTCAAATTGCATAAATCCTCAACAATCTCTTGTTTTGCTTAGCAAGTTGTTCTCTACAGTTTGGCCTGAAATTAAGGTGATCCTCTGTATCTTTCAGTGCTTCCTACCTTCACTACGTATTTCCAGTTATGTTCTTCTCAGCAGGGAACCCATATTGGACTTACAGATGCACTTTGACTAGAAATACCTTAGAGAAGAAATCTAGTAACAATCTCAGATCATCTCTATAAGAAAACTCAGAACAGTTTTGTGTTTAAAAATATTATAGACAAGATCATCTGATTCTACACTTTCTGAATAATTTTGAGATATTTGCAAGATCTTTAGTACAAGTGAAAGGAATGGGCAGGTTTTGGCAATGGGGGGCTGCAGGTGTGACGTCTCTGAGAAGAGGCCAGGAACTTACCCATGTCAAACACAGCTGGCTCCATAACAGCCCACTGCATGATGCAGCTAAGCCCATCAGCCAAGCTTGTGATGCCTCTGTGGTAACATATTTAAGAAAGAGAAAAAACACTGCAAAGGCAGAGAAGGGGGGAAAAAACCCTCAGCAGATGGAACACCAAGGTAGAGAATAAGGAGGGGGGAGGGGAGGTGCTCTAGGCACTGGATCAGAGACTCCCCAGCAGTGCCTGGAGGACCCATGTGGGAGTAGGTATTTCTCTGCAGCCAGTTGAGTAATCCATGCTATAACAGTCGGATATTCCCTGAAAGAAGCTGCAGTCCATGGGGAGAGCCCATGCAGGAACAGCAGAGAAGTTTGATGAGGAAGGAGCAGCACCACAACCCCTATTTGCCACCCTCAGTGCTCTGCTGTGGAGGAGGTAGACAAGTCGGAGTTGAGCTTGGGAAGAATGGGGGAGGGAAATTTTTGGTTTAATGCTTGGTCTTTGTTTCTCGCTACCCCAATGTACTCTAATTGGATTTTTTTTTTTTTTTCCCCAAGATGAGTCTATTTTTTCCACAACAGTAACCGACAAATGATCTCTCTGTCTTTATCTTGACCCATGAGTTTTCTTCTCCTATTTTCTCCAACTGCCCCACTGAAGGGAATGAGTGAGCGAGTGCCTGGGTAAGATTGTGACCCTTAGCCAACATCAGTCTACTACAGTTGTTCAACACGGTAGGCATGACTCTCTGATATTCCTACCCTAGTCTCCATTATGCAAAACAGTAAGACTGCAGGGAAATTGGTTGCCAATGACTGATTCTAGAAGCAACCAGTCACTCTGCTAATATTCTCCACTGCTCCACCTGCCATGCTTTTTTTTAGGGCAGCCTTAGGACTCCTTATTATATTCTTAATGGATTGCCCACAAACTACAAATCTCCAAAGACAATTGAATCAAGTTGAATGTTAACATTCAGTATAATTTTTAAAGGGCACAAATTAGATGAGGTTTGTATACTAGGTTTCATTTTCAAAGAAGGTAGAGTTCTGCAGATTGTTTAAAATGGGTTAGAACACAATCACAATAGTGCAAAGGGACCATAGCTGGATAAGTGTAAACAGTGTTTAGCAAGGAATTCTTCCATCTGGAAGAGGAGCTGCATGCTTGTACAATGTTAATTTACTCTGTGATTCACAGAGCATAAAATTGTTAGCTTCTATGTTGTAATACACAGTTTACTTATTTAAAAATATTTAAAAGAGCAAAGGTGATAAATAAAGGCTACCTCGTGTAGTTTTGTATAGAATAATGTAATTTTGCCACCACAAATATGCCTAAACATCACAAAACCAATACAACACAGTTCCTTTGATTTAGAAAGTCAATAACTTGATCCATTAAGCACATCTAATGTATGTCTCCTCCCAATTATTACTGCAATAATTTAACAATTAAGGCTCCCTAAAGGTACACAATATGATAAACTACATTAATTCCTCCAAAATGTATGGTCTAAAGATATCCCACTGAACTACGGATAATGATTTATGGTCTGTTGGTAAGAGATGCGCTTTAATTGCACTTTGGAACATTCCTAAAGCAGCAATCATCATGTCACAGAGTACCTGCAAAATGTCAAACTCTAATTATTTCCATGACAATGTTTCTCAGATTTGACTCTGGTAATCCTTCACTCTGAAGCCTTGTCCACAGAAAATGAAACATCAAATAAATTATACTTAGCTGCCACCTTTAAGTGTGCCATTTTGTCTAAATTTTGCCAGAGTGTGAAAACAGGGAGGTGATCTCATCTTTTGTGGAGCTAATCCTAATTCCCTTCATACTTGTGTAGCTTCAATCAGTTTAGAAAAATATGCTTGGGAATTGATAGGCAGATACATAGATAGAAACTATATTTCTTCCAGAAAAAAAAAAATTCCTAATTTTTAGCCCTGTGGTCAGATTCCAACCTTCTCTCCTGTATTTTGACACCTATGGAATTGTACTGCTTTTAATGGAATTAAAGCATGCGCCAATGTACATCCAATCAGAATGAAGTCTACTTTTCTCAATTTTATCAGGAAAAAAATAAAAACCATCAAATTAGCTACTCTATGAAATTCCCATTCCCTTATCTCAAAGTCTAAGTTTGCAAATAAATGAATTCAGTCTATCCTCTTCAAGCAGATTCACTGGCTCTCTCTCAGTGCTTCTCTAACTGTTGTGGTAAAGTCTCTGATGCTTTTTTTCCCATTTGGAAGTACCCAAGAGATTAGCCCTATATCTCACAGTTACACTTTGATCTTTCTCTCACATGATTAGCTCTTCAGCCAGTGCTGCAGGTCCATGTTGTGATTATCTCTGAATACACTCCCTGTCACATGGAGATTGTTCTGGGCTGTCCTAGAGGCACGTTAGTCACACCAGTGCAATTCAAACAGGAGCCTGAGGGCACATTTTAGTTTGAGATTCAGTAATTGTGAGCCTGCATGGACCTATTACTCATTGTTATATTTATGTCACATGCCTCCAAAAATCTCTACTCATGGGCACACACCATAAAGTCAGAACAAAAGAAAACAACCCTGAAAGGCCTACAGTCAGAAGAAATGGTGAAAACCAGGAAATATTATCTGAATAAAATACTGTGAAAGAAAAGTCCTTGGACCTGAGTGAAACCAATGATATTTTGTGTCTGAGCAGTGCACAGGGCTCTCAGATGAGATGCTGCCCCTATGCATGCACTTTGCCCAGGAATAACTTAATCACAGATCTAAAAGGAAACAGAGAATTAGTCCCCTTCTTTAAAACCAATGACAATTATGTACAATTTGATTTTTTTAAACTATCTGAATACTACACAATGAACTGGTGGAAATACAGATGTCTTTACTATAGAGACATGTGCGTATAACAGTTTACACAGGCAGCTCCAGAGAAAACTTTTCTTGTATTTCTCATTGCATATAATACAGCTTTGTTGCAAAGTCTTTAAATTTATGTGTAATGTTTTTGTAACTAAAGATAAACACAGAGCTTAATGCTTTGGTGCCACCTAAAGATTTTGAATTAATCTTTTGCATCATTTGTTAGTTCTCTACCACAGGGAAACTGTGATGACAAGGGAGGAGGAAGCATTTATCCAAGAGGTGCACTGACTTGCCCGGGCCTTGCAGGTGAGTGGAGAAAGTGTCCTTTTCCTGTACTCCAGAGTATTTTAGGCACTGCACTGGTCACATAGTGAACTGCACAGCAAAGAAATGAAGCACAGAGAATTTTACCACTGGGTGCCTTTTACCAGTGGTGTTATTTAAGGTGTTAAACAGGAATTTTGAGAACCTACATTTTCCACATAAATTGCCTCATTTTCTTTGTGATTCTTCTGCTTACTTCTTACTTATGGCACTGTACAAAAACCTGGTCTTACTTCATGTATGTATATGTACAGAGAGAGAGAAAGCAAGTCAACATTCTCAGCTGTATTAAACAAATGGCTTTCTTATTACCTTTTTATTGATGAGCTACCATTGTAACCCTTAAAAGAAACAATTAAAAACAGCTTGAGGTAGCAGGGGTATGTTGCAAGATAAGAGGATATGTCACTAAAAAGTGTCCTGTAATGTAATATTAAGCTCTAGAATTTATGGCTGTTTTCTTCCTTGTGGTGCTTTTCTGTACACTTTTATTACAAGCTCTAAATTACACTTTCACAGAAAAGGTCTCTCTTTAAACCTTTAGGTCAGAATTGTTCAGATCTTTTCACACTGAATCAGTCAGCTTTAAAGCTGGCAAAATCCTTGGCATGCTTGTAAATCTTGCAAAAGATCTTATCCAATTACCCTTCATGGTCCACAGGCTTCTACAGCATGGCTGTTTCCTTCTGTGTGAGGAATTAAGTGCTCGTGAAAGGTTAAGAACCAATGGAGTCGAAAAGTAAGCCAGCACGTTTTTCTACAGTTCAGACACTATGGCTATATTCACAGAGGCAGTGTAGAGATCTATAAAGAAATAATGTCATGGTCAAGAACATCAATGGTCCTTTGAGACCAGAAGAACAGTGAGGCTAGAAATTTTTAGTTTATTTGTTTGCAAAAGACAATCAGTTATGTTAAAGCTGGAAACTTCTGCATATACATTTAAGGTCTTAAATCTTGTCTAGGACCAAAAAATATGTTTCATTTTATCTGTACCTATCATAAACCATGGTCGTTGTTATATGTAATATATACACTTCTTCAAGAAAGGTAGCAAGAGGTCATAGGCATGCTAGGTTTTTTAAGATGAAAAGGAATATAGTGAAGAGCGATCTCTGAAGAGAGTACTTTTTTGTTGGTTTAGTTATTTCAAATACATATTTAACACCTTTATTAACTAAGAGAATATAAAAAATAAAGATCTACTAAGATGTTTGTTACTATCAGAAAGAATTTTAGATCTTAGTAGTTTTTAAACCACAGTATTTATTCCAGTGGCACACAAACTGCAATTACCAAGCTATAGCAGAAAGAGAAGAAAATCACTAAATCAGTTTCACATGTAGCATAAAAATATTATTTCATCTCAGTCTGTTGGTCAGGATTACTAGAAAAATGCACTGTCGATTTTATTACATGAGTAATAAAATCACAGTTGAGAACAAATGAGAAAATGCATGCAGTGTCTTTGACGGAGAGCTTAAAAAATTATTTACTTTGTAATGCAAAAAAAGGAGTTTGCAGTGAAAGAAATCCAGCTGCATTCTGAATCTGTGTTACTGACCTGTAACTGAAGTTTGACATGTTGTGATTTCCCAATTTTATTTACATTTACATACTAAACATATATATATTCATTTTTGTTGGTACTCATATATACAATGTTCATATTTTCCCACTTCACAGTGAGAAGGAATTTTGTTTCTGAATTGAAGATCTGAGGAACTGCATAGCAATCAACTGCTACTCCCATCTCTTTCTATGTCTAATTTTCAATTCTATCTTTTGTAATTATTCATTTATGTTGGTGCAAGACAGAAGGATCTTGAAATGTGAAACTTCATACAGTGGAACTAACTAAAAGGCAATAAAATCAAGCAGAATTAGATCCTTGTTAGGTCAGTTGCTTCAAATACACTTCAATTCTGAAAAGGGAATGTAATTTAAAAGAAATTTTCATATGCAGCTTTTAAAAAGCTTTTAATTGTACTGCTTGTGTGTTTCATTGTACTCTTACCTCAACAGAACCTGCACTCTTTTCAAACAATGTGAAATGATGAAATAAATAAAAGCTTAATATGATCCCAAAGTCTATAATTAGAGGGTATATGTATATAAGGAAAACATTGTTAGTCATTAGAAAATAATTATTGAGATGGTGTGGGTTTCTGCAGTGTTCAACCTTTCAGTGACTTTCATGTTTATAGATATAAAAAGTATTCCATTTAGTGAAATTTTGTCCAGGTCAGATTCCAGAGAGTTTGTCAATGTCATGTCTCCCAAGACTAAATTGTATTTAAAAACTCATCTGTCAAATAAATAAAAGGTCACTGCTTGGTTTCCAGTAAGAAATTGCTTCTTATTTGAAAGGAATTTTGCAGATCTAATGGGAGAATAGTGCTGCATTCTGAAGAGAGGAAAATGCATTACTAATTCTGTTACTTGATGTTATTTCACAAAATTACAAATCATGACACGGAGCTAGAATGAAGAAGGCAAGTTCTTTTCTACATGTTTTATTTACCAGTGTGGTACTTTTCATTTTGTGTAGCCACTGTAAGTTCCTGACAATTGCACAGACTTTTTTGTATATGATGTTTAACCATAACCTTTGAACCTTTCATCCTGACCAAACCAGAACAGGAACAAAATGGAATAAAGAAATCTCCATGGAAACACTAGACACAGATTATAAATTTGATGCTTACTGGCTAGATGAAGTATTTGAAACTTCTGAATACAACTGCACTTCATTGAAAACACCTGCATAAAGATTTCACCTCAACTAGTGATGTGTGTTACAGCAGGATCAAGAATTACACATACGATAAATTGAATTAGTCTGGTAGAATTTGACATTTGTTAAAAAAAAAAGAAAATGAAAAAAGCTTTCACTGTATGAATTCAGAAAGGAACATAATTCAGAAAGAACAAAAATAGGAATACTTCTGTAAAACTAATATATTGATGCTTGTATTGCTCCTTCTATTATTTTTCTCCTTAAAAAAGAAAATTAATACTGTGTTCCATACACATTTCCCAAATATTTTTCATGGATTTGATTTTTGACAGATTATTTGAATTACAATTATTTAAGAGAAATGACTGAAGACCTAATAATTCGTTTTGTCTTCACACTATTGCAATGTATAAAATTCATTCCATGTTCTGCGTTTTGAAAGCCAGATATAACCACTCTTGCCTCTCCTCTGACCAGAGATCCTCAGTAATGGATCAAACAACCTTGCCTAGTACTCTCTGTAACAGAGAGAAGCACTTTCATGAATCTGAGATTGGATCTCTTGATCTAGTGACTCATTTTAGTGTCCTCCGTCCTACTGACTCTCTTAGTGCTTCTCCAAGTTTAAATTTTTAGCAGAACTTTACTCCCTGCCTAGTAGTTTGCTGAAATCAGATGTATCCTGTGTACAATTTTGTTAGTGTTGTTCTCCTATCATGAAAGACTGCAGAAGAAGATGGCTATATGAGGAAAACTTTGCTGACTTCTCAAACATCTTTTGTTCCTCTTTTTTAAGTTTGGATTTGGTTCTGATCACAAAAGGTCAGCCCAGATTATTTGAAAAAAGTTCTTCAGAAGTTTTTCAGATTCTTCAGAAAATGAGATAATATTTTTAAATATTTTCAGAAATATTCTTAAACTTATTTCTGTTATCTAAGGCTGTGAATATTATAGGTGAAATCTTAAAACAGTATCACAGGGAAAACTATCAGAATGAAGTGAGCAACCAAATAGTCTAGCCTATCTTATTTGTTTTCCATACTCTCGGACTCTGAGTCAAGAGATTTAAGAAAATATGGAAGCCTCAAGTGTAAAGAAAACTTTTGTTTATATCTTATATCTACAGTCATTCTAGTCTCCTTATAAACTGCTTATGTTAAGATATCCACAATTCCCAGGTATCTGGCTTTGGCTATACAGATGGCAAGATTAAGTTATCACTTACTAGATATAGTTTTGGGTGATAGCTTTTATTGTTACTTCATCTCTTTCTTTTGCCTAGATTGGTCATTGCATAAACACTTATATTACTTTTCTGGAATGAAAAACGTCATACATCTTCAAATCACTAATGCTTGGTGTAAAATCATGATGCCATTCCAAAGATTATATAGCTGTGTCAGTCATAAAGATGGGAGGTGTCTGCCCTTACTGTTAGCTTTCACTAACATTTGTAATCATTTGGAGGGTGTTTTTTATTCCATTGTGGGCTAACAGTCATTGTTGATGACAATGTATAAACCACCAGCCAAACCTACACGCAGGTATCTGTATGTCATGGGAAACTCTCTACACCTTGAAGGATTAGTTTCTACGAAGAGGGTATGCACAAAACTATCACAGGCATACCTGGCCAAGCAAGTGAGAGTTATTGCAGTTACCAGTATAATTCAGAATGGTTTTTGAGCTAGTCCAACTTGTGAGTGGCTACTTACAGACCTAGAGGGATTCGGTGATTCTAGAAGCTGGGTTTTTGAAAGACCTACTTGCATGATGCCTGGCCCAGTAAAACAGTAGAGTGTCATTCCTGAATTATTTCTGCAGTGTGAACATTCACTTTGAAAATGAACTAAGATAATCAGGTTATTCCCCAGACACTGCTTAAGAGGTATAAAACTTTTTATTCACACCTTCTACAGTACCAAACTGAGCTTCTGTCATTTTTTATTGTCAGGTTTGAATTAGATTTAAGATTAAAAAAAAAAAATCCCTATTTTGCCGAAGTTATGTCTGGCTTCAGTAATTACTTGGTTCATATTGTTTCATTTCATCTATCTTTTTGATTTATTAAATTGTGACTGTACCAAATAGAGTAAAATTTTTAAAATATTGAACAGCTTTTGAATAAAATAATTAATTTAAGTTCAAGATCGTTCACTGATTTAATTCTTACTATTACAGAAAAGCTGAGGTAATTTATATTTAATTTAAAAGTGATCATTTCTTGTGACATCTTGATTCTCTTTCTCAAGTTGTCAACACATGCCATTTAGATTTCCCAGGATACATGTGAGTAAGGACTAATCTTCACTTATATCTCACAGAATCACTCAATGGCTGAGGTTGGGAGGGATCTCTAGAGGTAATCCAATTTAATCCTTCTGCTCAAATCAGGATCATCTAAAGCAGATTGCCCAAGACTACATACAGTTGAGTTTTGACTATCTCCAAGGATGGAGGCTCCACGGACTCTTTGAGAAACCTGCACCAGGGTTTCATGGTCCTCACAGTAAAAGATTTTTCTTATGCTTAAATGGAATTTCATGTATTTCAATAATGATCATTGTGGTGGGTGAACCTTTGCTGCCTCACAGATTCTCATCAGATCACTTTTTCACTCCTCCTCAGAAGGACGGAGGAAGAAAATGAGATTTAAAAGCTCACGGGATCAGATAAGGACAGAGAGATGACGCGACAATTACCATCATGGGCAAAATAGACTCAACTTGGGAAAGATTATTTTAATTTATTGCCAATTAAAACCAGAGTAGGATAGTAAGAAACAGAAACAAAACTCCCCCTCTCATTTTTTCCCAGGCCTAACTTCAGTCCTTAACTCCCAGCTCTTCCGCCTTCTCCTCTCTGACTCCAAGCAGTGAAGGGGGATGGGGAGGGACAGTTGCAGTCAGTTCTTAACACTTCGTCTCTACCACTCCTTCCTCCTCACTCTATTCCCTTGCTCCAGCACAAGCACTCCTACAAGAAGGTCACTCCTACACAATACAGTCCTTCACAAATGGTCTTTGCACAGGCTGTAGTCCTTTAAGACCAGACTGCTCCAGCATGAGTCCCCTGAAGGGCCACAGTTTCTGCCAGAAAAATTTTTCCTACATGGGCTGTTCTCCACAGATCACAGCTCTAGTCAGGAGTCTACTCCTATGTGAGCTCTCCACAGGCTGCAGCTTCCTTCAAGGCCTATCCAGCTGCTCCAACATGAGGTCCTCCACAGGCTGCAGAGGAACCTCTGTTCTGGCATTTGGAGCAACTCCTGTCCCTCCTCTTCTGGTCTTGGCATCTGCAGGGCTGTTTCTTTCACATTTTTCTCACTCTTTTCTCTCCTAGCTGCTGCCCAGCATTTTTTACCCTTTCTCAAATATGTTATCACAGAGGCACCACCAGCTTTGCTGATTGGCCTAGCCTTGGCGAGTGGTGGATCCATATTGGAGCTGGCTGGAATTGGCTCCATCTGACATGGTTCAGCCCCTGGTCTCTTCTCACAGAATACATCCCAACAGCCCCTCTGCTACCAAAACCATTCCACATACACCCAACACTCCTTCTCTTAATGCAGCCCAGGAGACCAATGTCCTTCTTTGCAACAAGAGCATGTTGTGAACTCATGTCCAACTTCTTGGCCACCAGTATGCCTAGATCATTCTCTGCAAAGCTGCTTCCTAGCCAGTTAGCTCCAGCATACTGGTGCATGGGGTTATGCCTCCCCAGGTGCAAGATTTTGCATGCACTTCCCTTTGTTTGTCCTGCCTGCCCATTTCTCCAGCCTGTTGAATTTCCCTCTCAATGGCAGCACAACCATCTGGTATACTGACTTCCCCCAGCTCTGTATCATCTGTGAGACCTTGATGTGACACCATCATCCAGATCAGGATTGAAGATATTAAACAGAATTGTCCCCAGTCTCAACCCCTGGGTTACACCAGTAGGAACTGGCCTCCAGCTGGACTTCATTCTATTGATCATAATACTCTGAGCCCAACAGTACAACCAGTTTTCAAACCACTTCACTTTCCACTTATCTAGCCTGTGCTTCATCAGTTTGTTATGGGAGGCAGTGCTGAAATCCTTGCTAAAGCCAAAAAACCCCACATTTTTACTGCTCTCACCTTACCCACCAAGAAAATCATTACATCACAGAAGGCCATCAGGTGGGTCAGGCATAGTTCTCTCATTATAAATCCATGCTTACTACTCCCAGTCACCTTCTTGTCCTTCACAGGTTTGGAAGTGGTTTTCAGGATTAGTTGCTCCATAACGTTCCCAAGGATCAAAGTGAGGCTGATTGGCCTGTAGTTTCATGCAACCTTCCTCTCACCATTTTTGAAGAAAGACATGACATTTGTTTTCTCCCAGTCCTCAAGAAGCTCCTCAGATTGCCATGACCATTCAAAGGTAATTGAGAATGGCCTTGCAGTGATATCAGTCAGCTCCCTAATGGGCGTATCCCATCAGGCCCCCCAGACTTTAGTAGGTACAGGTTGTATAAATGTTCCCTAGCTTGATTCTCCTCCACCAAGGGTAAGCATTCCTTGCTCCAGACTCTCCCACAGGTCTCAGTGGACTGGGACTGCTAAAGGCAAACCTCACCAGTAAAGACTGAGACAAAGAAGGCAATGAACAATTTGGCCTTTTCCATGTCCTTTTATCACCAGATCCCTTGCTCCACGCAGCAGGAGGCCCACATTTTCTCTTAGCCTTCCTTTTGTTGTTAATATATCAATAGAAGCCTTTCCTGCTGACATTCACATACCTCAGGAAGTTTAACTCTATATGGTCTTTGACTTTTCTTACTCCTTCCCTGCATGCTTGGACAATGCCTCTATAATTCTCCCGGTCATCTGTCCTTAATTCCCTCTCTGGTATGCTTTTGTTCATCTGTGCAGACCCCCTGCTGCTTTTGCATGGTTTCCTGCTTAGGGTCATGGACTATTCCCGAGCTTGAAGAACTGATCCTTTAAAACAACCAGATTCCCTGGACCCCCATTCTCTCCAGGGCCATTTCCCTGTGATTCTTCCAAGCAGATCACTGAAGAGGCTAAAGCTCCGCTTGATTCTCCTGAAGTCTAGGATTGTGATATTACTATATGCCTTTTCCATTCTCTCATAAGGAACTCCTGAGAACTCTTCTATTTCATGGTCATTGCCAAGGCTGCCCACGACACCACCAGACAGCTCTTCCGTGTTTGTTAGTAGCAGATCATATTTCAAACAACATTCCACAATCTGTAATATCTTTAAAGATTTTTAGAAATGTAAGATAGCATCAAAACTATCAAGATGCTAAAATCTGTTTCTCTGATCACTTCCAGATATTTGTCAGCATCTCAGAGAGTGAGGGATCTGTGTTAATTAAAAAGAAAATTATCTACAACTCAGTTTATCTATTTGAAAAAATGTGATCTGACTGAAAGGGGTTATACAAAAAGGAACAAGCCAGAAATAAACCACATCAGAGAGAAAAACCCAGAAGCCCAAGAAACCCTAAGAGAAGGAAAGGGTGAAAAATCCTTAGCCTACTAGCAGGGCAATCAACTGATGTCTCCAAAGCCAGAGATTGATGTTAGAAAGCAAGCATACAAAAATCCTACTAAGTGGTTAAAATTTCCAGCCTACAGGTAGGGAGAGGAGATGGCTTTAAGAGAGAGGTATTGATAAATATGGAGCAGGGAGAAGAGAGGTGGAAGCTACAAGCCATGGTAGATGTGGGAGACAGTGGGATTCATATTGGCTTGGAGAGAGCTGAGGAGGTACAGATGAGATGCAAATATATCTGAGATGTGTACATGGTCCATATAATCAAATAGCGTTGGCTGTATTCCTTTGGGTGAATAAACAGTACATTACTTTAGAATTAAATATTCTGAATCACTTTTAATTAGGTCACGGACTTCAGGGAAAAGCTGTCTTAAACATGATAATTACTGTTAGAAGGCAGATATGGCCATTATGTGAGAAGATGGAGGACAGCAATGACATTTGGCATTGTTCTATGTAATCTTGACAAGAGAGCAAAATTACTGGGTTTGCAGAGATGTGCTCCAGATACAAGTCACCTAGAAAAAGGAATAGGATGAGATCTGAAACTTGGAGGAAGTGTTTGGTAGAACTAGGGAGAGTTCACACAGTAAGTTCTTCTGTAGCTCATTACATGAACTAAAAAAATGTCTTATTTGTCTCTGTTTCTAAAAAGTTTTAGAACTCTAAGAATTAGTTATTTGGTATGCTTTAAAAAAAAGGTCTTTTGTGTACAGAAAAACTTTTTTTACAAGTCTTTTTAGATATCTCTTACTGTGGAATAGCTTCTGAGTTCAATAAAGCACTTATTCAGCAACAAACCCTCTACAGGCAAACCCTCTGGGAATTGCTTACTTGGGGTTTATTGTAAGATTAATTCTGGCTTCCTTTTGTGTCCATTCCTTGGTTTATTGAACATACCTTTATCTACAGATACTATTTGATGAAAAAAATTAATACTCTAAAAAAAAATGTTTGTTGTTTATTGCCAGGAGCTGAAGGGAAACTGGCAGATATAATGTTTATTTCCATGACAGTAAGACTTGAAACTCTTTATGAGTTATTTATTCTGAGAATATTCTGCTTCACTCTTGGATAGAAAGAATCAGCTTAGACTTCCTTATGTATATGTTCAAATTTATATTAAAGAAAAACCCACAACAAAACAGAAAATGTATGCATTCTTAAAACAGGGCAGGAGATTATCATTATGAGGAATTCAGACAGGTTTTTCTACAAAGTAATTGTATTTATTTGATACTATTCTACTAACATGCTTCAGTATCAGTGATAATAATTACTCCAAAATATCGGTGCAGCGAGTTCTCCTTCTGCTTTGGTGGTGTAGAGGCAAGCCAACATTAAGGAAGTTAAAAACCAGTGCAGCGTTGAGAAGTCCTGTAACAACCCATGTTAAAGTAATCATCACTACACCTCCTACTGGCTTTCATAGCTTCAAAGAAAAAACTTCTTTAAGAACTTAGCTAGGATTCTTTTGTGCTGGTCAATGACTTCCTTATGTGTACACATGGAAATCTAAAGAGTTACAGATACATGACCCCTTCAATCCAGTACTGAATCTAATTTGATGCATCTACTGACAAAAAAAAAAAGAGTGACTTAGGTAAACAGCTCTGGTAGCACCGGAGGTTAAGGGCCTGATATTAAGAGATTTTGAGGCCCAGAAACTCCAACTGAATAACATGGAAGATTACTATTTCGTATCTTCGGAGAAAAAGGCTTTTATTGTGGCCAACAGTGGAAATGCTGGTCTACTTATTAGGAATTTTCAGCTCTCTCGGTGTCCACAGCTATTGATGCATGAATACAAATTTGTGCAGGATCAGTTAAATCCTCCAGAAAAAAAAAAAAAACAAACAAAAAAACAACAAAAACCAGGGAAATTAAGTAGAGTCAATATTTTTGTATTCTTGCAAGCTTTCTGGTGGCTATGCTTCTGAGTATATAATTAATTATTTGTAGTACTGTAGTGTCTAAAATCTCTCTAAGGGGTTATGAAAGAAAGAGTCCATTGTGTCAGGAGCAGTCAAATTCAAAATTAAATACAGCCACCACTCCAGAGAGTTTTTTACCTTGAAGATTAGATAAATAACCTTTAATCTACTTCTTCTTCCTTCATAATTCTGTTCAAAATATAGGAAGAGGAATCATGTACTTACAGCACCAGAATTAAACCAACTGAGCTAAAATGTCCTGTGGAATGCCAATCATTTTCTACCAACAAAGAAATAACACATTGCTGGAGTGTCACCTGTGATTCAGGAAATGACTATCACAAAATGCGGCACTGAATATAATACATCACAGAGGACAGAAGGAGTCACCCAGAAAAGGATACCTGTGAAAGAACACAGATGAACATCAGCAGAGGTCATCACCTTCACCTGCTTTGATGAACTTTCCTCCTCAACCCATTTTAGCCTTAGATAGTTTCTTTTATTCCCCACTGGACTTAAAAGAGATCCAGCTGGATTTAAAAGAGAAATGTGAATTGTTCAGTTACTTGAAAATCCTGAAGTGGCAATGGTCACCTTGAATGTAAGAAGAATGAAAACTTTTTCTTCACTGACTACTTCAGTAGGACAAATTTTCACATTAAGCCTTTTAAAATTCATCCAGCAAAAAAAATGCTAACACTATAAATTAATTCTTTATATGATCATTTGCATATCACCTGAAATCCTCCCTGAACAGTACAAGAAAATGGTCACTAAATAGTATATCCTCTTTCTCAGGACAAAACACAATCACATCTCCGACTACTTGATACTCATTGTCTCTCCTACTTATCAGTACATAATGAAGATAGTGGCATAGAACATGGCAACAGCATTTTACTTCCCCTGGATTGTTTCCATAGTCAGATCTGGAATTTTTCATAGGTGAGCTAGAATACTTTCAAATTCACAGAAACGGAGAAATCCTAATTTTTTCAAGAAGGCTATAAAAGTCATATGAAGATTTCATTAAGATTGACAGGAGTTTTTTCATTGACCTTAATGGAAAATAGATTATGCAGAGGAGTAGATTTACAAGATGAACCACAGCCATTCCACACACATAAACTATCACTGTGTTAGATAAATTCTTCAAAACTAGGGGACATATAGTCTGGGAATGCATTTGATTTTCCCATTAAAATCTCATGAGATTGAGAGCACCCTCAGTAAGTTTGCAGACAACACCAAATAAGGTGGGAGTGTTGATCCGCTTGAGGGTAGGAAGACTCTT
Organism: Eurystomus gularis; assembly: GCA_013400335.1. NCBI lineage: Eukaryota > Metazoa > Chordata > Aves > Coraciiformes > Coraciidae > Eurystomus > Eurystomus gularis. The sequence goes on along the minus strand of VZZY01022207.1, from coordinate 83,915 downwards.
CAGAAAGACCTGCACAGGCTAGATTGATGTCCTGAGGCAAATCATATGGGCTTCAACATGGCCAAGTGTAGAGTCCTGCACTTGAGCCCCAACAACCCCATGCAATGGGGGAGCTGTGGGTACTGATAGACAAGTGGTTGAATATGAGCCAGCAGTGTGCCCAGGTGACAAAGGCCAGTGGCATCCTTGCTTGTATCAGAAACAGTGTGGTCAGCAGGACTAGGGAAGTGATCATCCCCCTGTACTCAGCATTGGTGAGGCCACATCTCGAGTACTGTGTTCAGTTTTGGGCATCTCAATACAAGAAAGACAATGGATTTTCCTGATCATCTCCAGCATGAAATTGCAGAGTATGGGCTAACAGCCTTCCTGTGCTTGGGTGAACATTGTCAAACACAGAATCCATGGCCAGCACTGCTTCAAGTCTGCTATCACTGATAATAGAAAGTAAAGTTCCATCTGAATGTGTGAGCTACTTCCAATACCAGCACTACAGTCTTTTGGAGGGTTAGCTGAAGGCAAAGGAACCTAATTTAACTCAATGAAATTGTGGGTGTGCTCATTTCCTAGTGCTGAGCATCCTCACTTAGGCTATTTCACTGAACACAAGGATATATTCAGGGTTTCTTGTGATCAGATCAGTTCTGGAGAGGTCAGACACTCTGCTGCAGTGTCAGCCTTTGAAACTGAAAGTGCAAGAGAAGCCGCAGGGAGTCAGGCCTCTCCTGCCGTGAAGGCGGCAAAACGGCCTTTGCTCTGTATGTGCTATCACTTGATTATTGTTTCTTTTGTTCTTCTGTCAGTAGGCTTGGACCTACCCACCTTCCCAGAGAAAACTATCTTGAAGCCAAAGAATTTTTTGCTTTTCAGGACTAACAGGTTTGGGCATAAGCTTTCTTAGTGTAGTGAAAAATATGTTCTTACTTTTCAGTATATTCAGTGATATGTTTTCTGTATCAAAATGTAAATTTATTTTATTTTCCTTGAGGAGATATTAAGACAGCACTTGAGGAAGAGGTAGAATCATCAAAAATCTAACCAAAATTGGTTGGATAATGTCTAGATTCATTATTTTCAGGAAATGTATATATTCTACATAACAGACCACATTTAAAATTCATAAGCATACTGACATATTAAGAAAGCTTTTTACTAATCTTAATGATGCATTAATATATCTGCATTATAGTATTTGAACTCAGATTTATTTTGGAGTTACATTTTCTGTTACCTTTGTAGCAATCAACAATAAACACCCATGAAGTGACAAGCCACTACATCACCTCTAACCTGATATTTTATAATAGGTAGCCTTATATCAAATTAGTAAAGCAAAAAATGGTAAACCATACCATTTATTATTAAATGACAGTGATTCAAAAAGCATGTTGCAAAATTCCTGCAGATTTGCTAGAAATCCTGAATAATTTTACTACTTATGCTGAATTTCTAAAAAGTCTATACTCCTCAGGTAAAAAAAAAACGCACAGAGGGAAAGGGAGGTTATGTTATAGTAGATTTGAAACTGTTTTATCTACAAAATGAAAGATTTGCTTTGTGCCTGGAAACTAAGCACCAGTATGGTAGTTTTTGTGTTCCTAAATGTAATGCAAAGAGATTGATACTAACATTAATGTAATTCAGAAGAGGCAGCATGAATAAAAATGATAATTAAAAAATGGAAATATATTCTACCTAAACTCACTAATAATATGCCTTTGCTTTTAGAATTCTGCTTTAGAAAAGATTAAGAGCATAATTCACCTCTGTAGCTGAGCAGAATTCTGTGCAGAAAACAAGGCGGAAGTTAAATGGAAATTGATCGCTCATCTATGGAGGGAGTGTCAGAGGCTAAAGAGTATATCTGGGGACTCTCCTAGCCCTAGGATGTCTCTGGCATACAGGAATAAGCAGGAGAGGGAACACCCAAGGAAGTCAGCAAGGTAGAATCCCAGCCTTTTTGTCTTTGCTCCCCAAAATGGGAAAGTTTCCAAGGTGGCCACCATTGTAAACCCTCTTTCCAAAATCGATGCGAGACCCCAAAAGTAAGAAGTTTTAATCTGAGTAATTTGTGAGCCAACAGCAGATATTTGGAAATGGATAATTGCATCTGAAAAACACATTCCTTATGTTATTTCAGCTGCCAAACACTTAAAAAATGTCATAGTTTCTGATATGAAAAGCATCTTGAAAGTGAACTTGACCTTAGAATATCACAGAAGACCTAGTTAGCAAGGTATAAGCAACCTGTTCTTACACTAAAATTTTAAAGTAGAACTTCTGTGTGTCAGTTCATCACCACCTGTGCCCCTTTTACCAAATGAGAGAAGTAAGCATTTTTAGGAGGTGATATATCTAATTTTAAGACAGATGTGTGAGATAGATGTACTGCCTTTTGGAGGTGACATTTTTTTCTTCCCATTGATCACTAAGGTGACCTAGGATGAACTAGATCACGTTTTGATGTCTGCTTTGTAGGTAAGTTGAGAAGAAATGTTTCTCAAGTTAGGTTTTTGCCATTTCTTCCCGAAATAAAATGTTCCTGTCTCTCCAATCACAGAGGAGTCACAAGAAATGTTTTTCTTTATGACTTGCATTTCTTTTTCTGGGCAACATTTTTAAATTTGCATTTGCCCTTCAAGAATCAAATCACAGAAATTACAAAAAAATATAATGAAAATGCTTAAAAGTAATTACAAATAAAGAAACAACTTTCACCCAAAGGCAACAATTTTCTCAGCAATATTAAAAAGCCTATCTCTATCTCTTTTTTCCGTAAGTGTATTAACAGTTTCAGAAGACTAACTGGGACAGAGTCCTAAGACACTGGATTTTTTCCCTCATTCATTTGAGAAAACAAATTCTTAACATGATTGTGTCTTCATTTTCTCTCAAAAATTAAAAACAGCAAGTGCCATTGAATAGGTTGTTCATTTACAACTATCATGGATTCACAAAAAAAATCAATTTTTAAAGAAAAATATTATTTTCAAAACACGGAAACATACAATATGTATTATATGTATACATTTTTCTCCCTTAATATATTGACTAAAATGATCCTGAAAGATAGACAAGGGATTTATTTCCTCCCCCTGAGAAATTGCTGACGGGGCAATTATGGAAACTAAGTTAATAACTTCAGCTGACTTTAGCTTGTTAGTGTAATGGAATGATGTGGCCCTGTGTAGATTGGATTACCACATTTTAGTTTTTACCCCTCTTGATTCCATCATCTTATTTCACACTGAGGTGAAGTGAAAACATGGTTTGTTAGCCAGAGACTAAGTAATAGCAAATGGTACAAACAATGAAACAGGTTATCTTCCTTCTCACAGAATGAATAAAATTGAAGGAAAATATTAATACAGAATTTTCAGTTTTAGAATTTAGACATAAAAGGTGTGATTTGTAAAAGGAAAATTACTTTGCAGATTCAATGCATCATAAAGCAGTCATTTAAAATGGGTCACCTAAGCAGAACCCAAACGGTGTCAAGGAATCATGGAATCAGGGAATGGTTGAGGTTGGAAGGGACATCTGCAAGTCAGCTGATCCAAACCCCTGCTCAAGCAGCAGCCAGCTAGAGTCAGTTGTCCAGGACCATGTTCAGATATTTTTTTAGTATTTCCAAGGTGGGAGACTCCACAACACCCTTGGGCAACCTCTGCCAGTGCTCAGTCACCCTCACAATAAAAAAGTGTTTCCTGATGTTCATAGGGAATCTCCTGTGTTTCAGCTTGTCCCCATTACCTCTGCTCCTGTCCTAAGCACCACTGAAAAGAGCCTGGATCCAATAACTTTGCACCCTTCCTTCAGTTATATGCTGATGAGACCCTCTCAGAGCCATCTTTTTTCCAGCATAAACACTCCCAGCTCTCTCAGACTCTCTGCATACCTGAGGTGCTCCAGTCTCTTAATCATAAGCCTATTTTCTCTCCACTTATTCTATAAGGATTCTAAGATTATTAACTCAGACATACACAATGGGGACATCTATGTTTAGTCAGAACTGAAATGACCATACTTCTTAAGACAACATTCACTTGGTTATATAGTGCTATTCATTTCTGCTATATATTTCAGACCTATTATCATCTTTAACTGAGAAATCTTTGGCATATGTAACATACACCTGTTCTAATAGTTAATGTTTTGAAGTGTACTACCTTACCTCCTGGATCTAGAGGATTCGCTTTCTCAAAGTTTTAAAAATGCTGTCTTTTTATATAATTCCCCTCTGATCACCACAGAGAATTCTCAAATACTTTCTTCCAAAATATTAGTTTGTTCTGCATTGGTAGATGATCTAGTCCCTTCTTTGAAACTCACAGGCTGTGCCATAGACAAAACCCAACAAAGTAGCTTAACACGACGACTGACCTTTCCAGGAGTTCCACTGTAACAGCCTGGTACTGAAGACACTGTGGATCCTGATATCAGCATTATAACAGCTTTGGACTTTACAGCCTGTATAAAGCATAAAGAAGCAACATATCAGCCTAATACAGAACCTTTTAGTTTTAACATTAAAAAAAAAAAATCCTGATGGATTAATAATACAAATATATTGGAAGAAAAATTGCAATCAAAGAACTTCACAGATACAGGGAAATTAGATTACTTGCAATTTTATATTACATTTTAAATATATTTTTAAAATCTAAAAAAAAATATTAAAAATAAAAGAATATTAAAACTCAATGACATTGAGATCTACACTTTAAAATTCCACCTTTTTGTTTTTAATGGTTGTTGCATTCCTATTACAAAAAATCAGATGAGGTGGTGATGTGTGTTGCCTCATGCCTCATTGCACAGCTATGATGTGCATAAATCTGCAGTAGTTGAGGTTGTGCCTGGCGTTGCCCTGATTACTTAAATGAAGGTTTGTTGGGGAAACTACATCAATGAAGACTAAGCTACCACTCTGAAGCAGTCCTGCAATGAATGACAGTACAGAAAGAGGATCTCTGGGGGGGTTGGGGTGGAGTCTGTGGTGCCTTTTAGCCCTGAAAAAAAAAAAACCACCACCTCCCCCCCTCCCCCCCCAAACAGTAGAAACATCATAAAACCGTAATGTTTAAGGTAAGCAATAAACGAATGTATAGAAATACACAATGCCTTAAAGTTCCCCGCAGGGCTGCAAAGGTACTGTTATGTGAAGAGTGCCATCTAATGGGGTTTTTTGAGATTAGCTAGACAAGGATTCACGAAGCTGAGTGGAGCAGCATGCTTATGTTGTGGCAGAGCATCTATCTGAACATTAACAATATATTACTGATAAAATCCTGTATTGTCACAATTTAGAGAAATTACATTTTTTATATAATCTTACAATTTCAGGCACTGCTCTTATTTTAATATGTGACATTTAAATTTATTTCAACATGAAACAATCACACAGCCATTTATTTGAAAAAAAAAATTAACTGTAACCATTTCAATATTGAAAACTTTTTTTTTTAATAGTAAATAAAATATTTTTTGGATCTTGATATCGAGAAATAGAAGGTCATAAGGGAAAACAGACGAGGTATTGACAAAGCAGGAAAATAGCGAGAAACCTTTGATTTATAGTGGTTTATCCCATTCTTAGCTACATGTAAAAAATGAATAATGATAACTGAAGAACTCTTTCCCTACTGCTCTCAACCTCAGACTTCTTATTCTATCTTCCTTTAACTCTAAAATACATATAGGGGAGTTTTTACTTCATTATTTTACTTGAAATTGATTTTGGCCATCCAACAATATTTTCAGTGTAGTGATCTCGATCGAATTTAATATTTAAAAAAATAACCTTTATATACAGCAAGAATTCCACAGCAGAAATATGTTTATCTTGCACTATCTAAGATGGCTTAGAATAAATAGAACAACACGCTTCCTATGCTGCTTTAAGCCACCCTATAGAATCCAGTATTTCTGCCATAGAACTATGTAAAAATCTATAGGGATGACAACATACTCTTAAGCCATACAGCATTTTTTTCCACAAGGTAAAAAAAAAAAAACCAAAACAGAACTGTAGTCACAAAGAAAACCAGGGTTGATCACTGTAATAAAACTACAAGGCCGTGTTTTATGAAGCTATGAACACAAGCTTCTGACAGAAGATAAACCAGCTGTCTTTAGTGTACTCAACAAACAGATACATTTCCAGACCCTATAAAATATCTCTGAGCTTCTATTTAACAAAATACCAAGCTATAACCTGTTCAGTTAAAGTAGTTCAGTGAATGTCTAGTAACCATGTGTACTCAATGCTACTGATGCCTTTGTTACTATATCTAGAGGAACTTTTACAGCATTTAATGAATTGTAATTATGGATGACCTTGCTCTTGAAGACTTGAGCTGTACATGCATTGTTAGACAAAATTCCATCACAGCATTTCTGTTAAAGGACCTCCAGTGCTCTGCTCTCCTTACAATGCAAAACTGCCACTAATGATAGAGAAATATGAAAAAATCTATACAGATTTAAAACAAAACAAACAAACAAAAAAATCAGAGGTAGTTCATATCTACCATACTGTAGAAGTGAAGGTCTGGAAGATATTTCAAGAAACCAGAAAGTGCAGAGGCAGACTCTTCTCTAAATTTATAGTACAAAAATTCAGAGAAATACATTCCACTGTCTCACAGTGTGGCATTATTCTAAAAATTACAATAGTATTTCTTATACTAAATATAAAGTTGCTTTTTTCCTTCAAATTAAATTAGTGTCATATTCTTCTTCTCTATAGTTACCTGTTACATACAGGTAATAACTGATAATTTCCTAATAATTTCAGTCTAAACACCTGAAAGATTTGCAGACCAGGCTTTCCCCCTCGAGTTCATGCTTTCAAAACCTTTTCATGTTTTTTATTTCTTTCCTCTGAATTCTGTCTAAACTGCCTATGTCTTCTTTAATAAAGAGTGCCCAAAGTAGAAAGAGTACTCTGAGGCCTCTCCCATTCTGGTTAATGTGTGATAATTAACTTCTACCCATGACTCACATGCAGTGTTACTGCTAATGCATCTCAGAATGAGAATTTGCTGTATTGCAGCACATGTCATGGATGACTCACTTTTAATTTGTGTTCAAGTATGATTTCAAAATTCTTTTCTGCAGTGCTGCTGCCAATACAGGCTTTCCTCAGACTGGGGGGGTCCCCACAGGGCAACAGAGCAGCAACTCACCAGCCAGCAGCCATCCCATCACCCCAGCCAGGACAGAACAGGGGAGGCTGGGGACCAGCAGGGCAGCCCCAGCTCCACACACCAGGCACCTCCCTCGGGACAGGGGTGGACCAAAGCCAGGCCAGGACATCAAGTCATCAAAATAGGGTCAAGTTCAGGATCAGCAGGAATAAGGCCAGGCAGAAACATCATAGCTCTAGATCCAAGGCCAGGATTGAGTGCCTTGGCTCCATTGCAGCTCCAGAGGGTGGGAAGGGGGAGCACTCCCCTTTCTTCACAGCTTCTCCTAGATTTCTCCTCCTACTCTTCCCCAGAGGTCTGGTTAAAGGCTGCAGACCCATGTCATATCAGAGCTGGTCTTGTATGCAGGCTGCAAAACGCCTTCCTGAGGTCAGAGAGTGCAGCTGGCCCCAGCATCAGTGTTGATCAGAGCTGAGGCCCAGGAGATGGTCACTTGCAATCCCACCTAAAACTAACTCCCACTTTGACCAGAAGTGATCAAAACCTCCTCTTTCTCTATGGTTTTGTGACCATGTTGTGCACCAACTTTGTGGTATTTTCATCACTGTAATGAAATTTTGATTCATCATCACGACTCATTTTTTCCTTGAGAAGAAACAGTATGATGAGCCTTGTTAGGTTGAAACAGTGCATTTCTTGTTTGCCCTCTATTGAACAAGCAGGATGTTGTCACAAAGAAAGAGGTTACCCTGATTTGCAGTTAGAAATTCATGTTTTGATGAGTTTATTAGACTTCACCTACTAAAAGGCTGATGGCCTAGCAGGTCTCTCTAGCATCTTGTTGGGAATTAAAATTTGACCAGTAGTTCTGCGACAGGTATACATTCAGGTGGATCTTAGAGTAAAAGGTTCTCTTGAAGCAAGTCTTGCTAAGATTTGGGAGTGACTCAGCTGGGTGAGTCGTTTTGCTGTCAGGCATCGCATGAGTCAAGCAAATAAATCGTAATGACGCATTTGAAAACCCAGGCACTGGGCAACGACTGCATAGCCTATTATTTTATCATTGTCAATTATAGAAACAATATGAAGCTTGAATTCCAATAGACTTTTTTTTTAAATAGTAGTAAATCACTGAAGGTGAATAAGTCGAGTGATCAGTACGTCAATAATTCAGATACCTAAGAGGCTAAATCTGTTGTTTTGATGTCCAGGTTATTTACTCAAAACCCTATGATCCCCCATGCTTTCTGCTAATCTCCACTGTTTTTTCTGGCATTGCCTGTGACCTTTCCAATCTTTACTCCTCATTTTAAAATATGTATATCCTTTATTCCTTCCACCTATATCAGTCCTATACCAAGATTTTTTTCCTTTTCTTTCTCTTTATTCTCATGGAGTTTTATTCATCTCTGTGGTAGAAGCACTATTTGTCCTTGTCTGTAGCACTTACACAAGCAGAGATCATGTTATGAAGTCATACTCCGTGGAACCTCCATACACTTGCAATAAATATTTAATCCGAATTCTTCTTCAAAATAGGAAAATAAAACCTATTTTAAAAAAAACGTTTCTCACAATTTTCTGAGGGTCTTTTTCCCTCTGCTAGAGTGCAGTCTGGAATATCTGGATTAATGGTGCCACCTAGTGTCCCTTGGAGAAATGAAAAGCCACTTCGTTCAAACACACGCAGTCTTCCAGCTCCCTGACCTATTTAAGACCTATTTAGCTTTTTCCCAGACTCAATTACTTCAGAGCAGACATTCAGTGAAGTGTGTAAGGAGTTAGCTCCAAAACTGTCATTTAACATTATATTCTGGTTTCATGTGATGAACTTATGTTTTGTGTCAAATAGTGCATGTACTAGAAATATTTTTGGGGTTTTTTTTCTCCCATAAAGGAAATCAACAATTTGCTATCTAACAGGTATATAAACATGTTTATCCTAACATTTTGTGTGTATTTGGTTTTCTTGGATATCATCCCCATCCCCCATCCCCATCCCCCATCCCCATCCCAAAACCGGAAAGGATTTTTTATTATTATCTGTGAAAAGAAATAAAATTACAAACAGATATACCATTGATTTCAGGGGATAAATACCAGACCTATCACAAAAGCTATAAAATTATTGCAAGCATGTTTTCATTTTAGAATAAATCTAAGGCATTATTATTCCCACTTTTTCATGGTAAGAAATTTGTCTTAACCATTCATTAATCATCTTCTTTTTCTCCCAGGGTAACTTCACTCATTCATGAAGATAGACTACTGAAAAAACATCTCCCAGGAGTCTTTCAATGACATCTGGTTTTCTCCATTGATTTTATAGGGAGTTAAACATTAGCTTTAAGAGGACTGGGTCCTAAAATTTACAATGCCTTACTCCAACAGAAGCCCTTTTTTACCACTAACTAAGAGGCTTTGGCATAGATTAAGAACATTTGCCTACCAATCAGTGCTGCAGTGCCTGCAAATGTTTTGTCATTGCATGGCTTGGTAGACAGACACTTTGGTGGACTGAAGAGAGATGGAATTGCTGAACCTCTTTCTCAGGTACAAGCTGGCTGAGAGATCATTAAAAAAATTACATCTCTGAATGAGTATGAAAAGCCTGAGCAGAATCTACTCATTATCCTCCTAAAGAGGTTATAATTTGTTCATTCCAAAACTTTCTCATCACTATGAACATTATTGATCTTCCTCTTACATTTCAATGATTACTAGAAATCCAATCTTTAATCCAATTGCCGTATTAGTAAACATTGCAGCTGCTTGTCACCAAAAAGTCATCTTCCCTAATACATACAGTTCTGGATGGAAAGGGGATCGTTTTCTAAAAGCCTTGTTTCCGTACACTTCTGTAATGTAAATTGAAAAGTATCACAGAAGTAAACTATGGGTTAACTTAGCTATAAGCCTACCTTTTTTAGATGCTTTTAGATCTAGTCATAATACTGTGAATCATTACCACTGTGCTAAACAGCTCCTAGAAAATAAGAAGGGTAAAATAGTTCAGTGCATTTAATATTCAGATATGTTGTTTTATTCCTTCCTTCCCAAAAACAAAACCAGCATTAGGAGCAGTTCATAGAAAATGGGATGTTGAAATGGCTGTTTCTATACTTAATTCCACCATTTTATCCACAGTGATGAGAATTGGCTGCCAAATGAGAAAATTGTGACAGGATCCGACAGAGGACTGGATGAAAGGGGTGAAAAAGATGTCAGCTATATAAAATCCAGTAAAACCTTTGATGTGATGCCACATTGAAAAGTTCTTCACTTAATCGAGGACATTGAGATTAGCAGATGAATTAGTAAATTAGCTGAGCTCAGTAAATAAATTCATAAATTAACTAAGGGACCAGAGAAAGGGGATGCAACAATAGGTCATGTAGAAAGAGAAGTTTCATCAGCAAGGTTGAAAATAGGTATAAAATGTATTCTTCCAGATCATTTTTGAAATTGATTTTATTTAACATTTTTATTGTAGGAGCATCACGCTACAAGTTGGGAGCTGCAGATGGAATCTAAGCGTCATGTAAAGGCTGGAGATATTCAGTACTGATATGAATATCAAAGGCTGGACTAGTGAAATGGGAAGAAGTATATAAGTAAGAAATGTTAGACCACACATTTAGAGACCCACACAAGAAAATTGATTTTGTGAACTGAAAATTTAGCAGGTTAAAATGACAGAAGAAGAAAAACAATTATGTTTCCCTGGATGCTACGAGTACCCAGTGTAGTACAGCCAAAGCAAATAAAATCCTTTCCAGCTAAGAAACTATTAGTTCTGCTGTCCTGCTGAGAACTCAAGGTACTGTACATAACTCTGATGAACCTGTTGAAGAAAGATGAATAAAATTTCAAATAGATACAGAGAAGAACATGTGGGCTTAAGAAGACAAGGAAAGAAGTCTGAAAGACCAGGCTTGCCTCATTTAGTAAAATGAAGGCTGAGAAAGGATATAATTCATTGCCCTTTACTTCTTCTACTAGAAAAAAAAAAAGTTAACAACGGGAACTTAAATAAGTGCTGTTCCTTGTGATTAAAACCAGATTACTGGTTATTATTAATTTTAATAATTAATTTTAATAGCCAGTATTATTAATACTGGCTATTCTGCTTTGTTATATTCTACTGAGACAGAATTCAAGGGAAGAAGAGGAAGTAAAAGGCTAGTGATTTTGGCCTGACAGAATGATTCCTGAGTGATCATTCCACCTGACATCACTTTAAAACTACATGCAGCTTTTCTATGACACTATTTTTTGCACTGTGCTACTAGGATCTTGGGGCTTTCACTCTTCAGCTCTGCCTACCATGAGCTGAATCACAACATAAATGTCTAACTATATCAACTAATGTCACACATTCAGATTGCAGATCTCTCAGCTAGTCACCTAAGGCTCCCTTTACAGTCAACAGAAAGAAGTGGGACTTACAGGCACAATTCATCTGCCTTATCTTAATTTGTGCTGCAGCATGAGATAAATGGCATCTCAGAAGCGCATACTGAAAGCTTAGCTGAGAAATGGACTTCTAAAATGCAGTTAGTGAGATGAATCTTACTCTGTTTCAAACTTACACATGTTAAAACAGAGGCTGTGTGGGGTACTGTGCTCCCCAGGAACCATAGACTCAGGAGAAAATGAAAGTAATTCTGCGATATAGATGGAGGAAGAACTCAGAACGGCTGTAGTTTGAGCCATTTATTTAGTACATATTATAGTACTAACTGCACATCCTGTCTGCAGTTCTCACAGGACAGAAAAATAGCTCCAAAATGAATGCAAGGACTGAAATTATTTAGGGAGTCCTTTTATCATCATAAGCTACCATCATGAGAATACAACTGAAATCAGTTTATATGAATCAGCAAATCTGAAGCGATGAATGCAGCTATGCATGCACTTTGGGACCATGATATGCCTTTTATAGTTTTTGCTTACAGCTTGGCATTCTGAAGCATCATATAAAATCAATGGCCATCACCATTTGCTGTACAGGGCTCTGAAATGCCATGAAACACTATCATGAGCAAGAATGCCCAATTAACTTCATTTATAGATACGTTCTGTTCTTGCAAGCCCATTTCACCAGTGATTGCATATGAACTATGCTTTTGATATTTTCCTTCTTATATGCACAGGCTGCAAATGGATGAACATTTTTCTGTGTTTAGCTGTGATCACAAATTATTTTAACCTCTTTTTGCTAGCTGTATGTAAACAACAGCATTAATGACTGTGGGTTGGCAACTGAGCAAATAAATTAAAACTTTCCTCTGCTATTAACAGTTGTTTAATCAAAGATGAATAAAAAAATGACACCGAAAAATATGGTCTGTTAATATTCTAAGAACTATCCATAACTAGCAATTTTTCCTTGGTATATGCATATAGAATGTAGGTCATTGGAACTCTGATTTCACACTGTTTTTTCTGAATTCAATATAAAACAAAATAATCACAATTATCACTGTGAAATCAGCATATCCAATTACATACATCTCCAGATAAAGGTGATTAAGCAGATATCTCCTCATTATCTATGTCAAGAATTTTGGTGGTCTGTAAAGCCAGGTGTTCTGGCACTTCATTTTCTATTTTGAGCAGTACATGAATTTGCCATAGGCAATTTATTTTGCTGCGTTAATTTAACGTAATGTCCAATGAGCCTCAGAAAAAAAGCAATGATTTTGTGAATACAGTGACTACCCAAGTCACCTATGATACATTTAACTGAATAGAATCCCATAATCTAGTAAATAAGACAGCTGTTCTTATAATGATACTCCTTGAATTTTGAACATTTTATTACCTGTTATGGAATGAAGTGCATTAAGACATACTACTTTATGCAGTTACAAAATACAACGTGCATTAGAGTAGTATATGATATCTGAAGTTCATAAAAGGTATTTTCAGCATTAAATTCATTATAATTGAGGGTGACAGAGCACTGGAACAGGCTGCCTACAGAGGTTGTGGAGTCTCCTTCTCTGAAGGCTGTGAAAACCTGCCTGGACGTGTTCCTGTGCAACCTGCCCTAGGCAAACCTGCTTTTGCAGGTAGACTGGACTAGATGATCTTCAGAGGTCCATTCCAACACCTACCATTCCTTGATAACTTCTGAAAAAATGTGTTTCTGATATACTGACAATGTATCAAAGAGTTCAGCTATCAAAATAAAATATGTCAATGGGACATACTACTGTAGTGGTTTAAAGCAGTATATCCCAATATGTAAAATGACACAGGCATTTAATTCCTCTGCAATCAATAACAAAATACTTGTTTAGGTGTATCTGAGGAGTTGATCTAGTATATGAAAGTCATAAATGAAAATATTCAATTGTCTTATCTCAAGTTGTCTAGTTAATAATGACCTCATATATTTAAAAAATAACAATTGTATTCTTTGCATTTCCTGAGATAAATGCTGTGAGGTTTTTTTAAAAGAACACTTGTGCAAAAGCAGAATGTATCACACAGGGCTAGTAATGCCCTTTTTAAATACCCTAAAATCACCAGACCCTTAGAAGAACATAAAGATGAACTGTGTTTGTGATATCAACCAAAATGGTTTTATATGCACATTTCTCCAGATTTCATGTTGGTCTAAGATGCCAGATGATTGGTTTTGGTAGGTTTGGGGGGATTTTTAAGAGAAATAACATTCTGAGTATGGAGATTTTCTTTACCATAAGGTATTTGCTGATTAATTGGAAGAATATTAGGAGAAAATTTTAAAAAGAGTAAATTATTCAAGATCCCACTCTTCACAGAAAATAAAAATATTAGAAACTTACATTTTGGTGTCCTAAAATGACTGTACTAAAGCTACTGATATATCTTAAACCCAGGATGTTTTCCCACATGTACTTTAAGTTTTGGTATTACGCTAATTAATAAAACAGTAATTGATGTAAAAATATGTTATCTATCTTCCATCATTACGCTGTTGCTTTTGTATGATTGTCCCTAGTTATAACTGCAGATCAATGTCAAAAAGAAAATATAATAAAATAAAATAAAAGAGATATTAAAATTAAGTATACCATGGAAAAAGTCATTTGCACTCGTATTTCATATGAGATCAGAGCTGAATTTCAAGCAAATTCTGTTCTAATCTCCTCTCTTGCCCAGGTTACCCTATCTAGAAACTATGCAGCCAGGAACAAATGTGACGTGACTGATCAAAGAGTATAGGCCGTGAGATTACATGATTATAAGCAACTTGAGTGGGCTTTTTTGGTACTCAGTTTGGAAAAGAGGAAAGACTTCCTTTTCTCAGCTTCTTTTCAGTTCTTTCTTACAACTTGGAACAGTTGGAAATTATGTTTAACACAAGCAACTACAACTATGCAATTCAAGTATTAAATAATTATACCAGCCTTTCAGATCTGGAAATATGATTTTAAAGTACTCTAAGATAAAACAGGAAAATGAATTTGTAGATGGATCCACTTTTCTTTTTTTTAACCACACAGCTAACTTGGCTTAAGTTAAGTCAAGACTCAGCAGTAAAATAGAATTTAGTTATCTTGGGACTGTTAGCATGAAGTGCCAACCTACGGCAGACATGGTCATATTCATAAGAACTCCATAGTTTGTCTCATGTTTTAGCTGTTTCGACCTATAAGATAGTAAAGCATTTTCAAAAGATTATAAAATAGTAAGAGGAACAGTAACTTGTCCTCCAAAACATGCTTTCAAATTTCTGTTACACTTAATATCTGTATAGAATTATGATAACATAAATATTTACTGCATAGAAGCCAGGACCAGCTTTTCAGCACTTCAGTAGTGTAATTTCCTTGGTCCCCAGTTAAAAAAAAAAAAAAAAAAAAAAATTTTTTTTTTCTAGTGTCTAATCTGTCTAATAAAAAATAGATTTTTTCACCAGTAATAATCCAGAATATATTCCTAAATCTAATGTCAGGAGGAGGAAGCCACCTAAACTGTAGTGAAATATGAAAACTTACTAAATTACACCACAGATGTAGTGGATTGCCTTGCTGTGTAATTCAGTGTGTTTTCCCTCTGTCTCACTAGGTGGCAGACTCATGTGTCTCTTGTTTGAAAGGATCATCCTTTCAAGAGTCAGAAGGAAGATTCATTGTTACATAAAATGTTGATCAAATATCCAAATATGTATGACTTTTTAAGACATCCACTTAAGATGAACCAATTCATGAATACTCAGCCTCAAGTTATGGTGAACTATTTAACAGAGTAACTTCCCAAAACAGTTTATTGCATCTGGAGGATTATTGGCATGTGTCCACTTCACTAATCCTGTGCAAAAGACGCATTCTGTACTATCTACACAAACTAGTCAGTCTTACACTTAAAATAAGTAAATGTACTTTCAGCATTTCGTTAAGGGCTTTCAACCTCATATGTAGAAAGATTGACCTTAAATGACTCTGAAAGAATAAAGGTAACTGTGGCCACTCTCTTAGCTGGAAAAAAACAAACAAACAAAAAGTGTTCGGTTTATCTTTTCTATTACTAGATTAATTTTTAAAATCTTATTCAGGTTTAAAAAATCTTGACAAGAAAACACATTCTGGACTTAAAACAAAGGATGACTTCCTCGCAATGACTGTGGGTCTGAAAAGATGTTGTGTTAATTTAGTGTTCCCATGCTTTTACTCCAGGCCTGCAACCATTATCTGATAAACAAGTTTTAAACTGAGGATTTTGTAAGTTGTAAAGGTGCCCAAACTCCCAGTACTGCTAATGGAAGCTACCTACACACTCTCTGGCTTTTTTTTATTTCCTTGAAAACCACATTCTCTAAGGTACTTAGCACTGTGGTAGCTAATAGCAAACACAATTTAAACACAGAAGCACTAATAATGTGCAAAAGGGATCTTGGTTTTTCTGCTCTGCGTGTTTCCATGTTTCTGCCATCTTCTCTCATTTTTTCCATAATGCACTGAATGTATGAACGATACAAAACAAAAACAAAACCCCAAAAACTAAATTTACCATGAGAAATACCTTATTGCTTGGTCGGGGAAAGTACTAAGATTTATGGCCATGGCTTGGATGTTTCCATTTTAAAATTTTGTAGCAACACTGGCAGCAGAAATTTGTAGCATTATCAGTGAGATGGGAGCCTGATCTTGCTTGCTTAAGCAGAAAAGAATTGGCCTACCAGCCTCAGCTGGTGTGATCCAAGGAACTCTATCCATACGGAGAACGTCCTTCCTAGTCATACAGGCCATTACTCAAAAATCTTCATACACCTTGTGCAACACCTTCTTCAGCCAAGCTGCATGACTAGTATAAGAAAACTGTATAGAATGTGTCAAGGTTTTACTTATTTACTTATTTTTTTATTTTTATCCCAGGGACAACAGGTTTGCATGATATCTACATACCTCTAGACAGAGCAGCAGAAGAGATAAACTACTATCACCTACAAGTACCCCTGCCTTCAGGAAACCACATTTTTTCCAAAATGTTCTGGTGAATATACTTAGTTTTCATGTTTGAATGCATCATTTCTTTTAGTACACAATTTAACCTCTGATCTTCCTATTTTCTGAGAGCGGGAAGGAGTCAGAAATCCCTTCTCCCAAAGCCATGACTAATATTCCTTCCATGAGTCAGTAGAGATGGTAGTTTTTTATTGTGTGGCATCTTCCTATGTAAATCTTTATAAGACCATCACACAAGCTGGCCTCGCAGGTTTATTTCCCCCCAAAGAACAATGCATATCTCTTTAAAGAAGCATGATGTGGGATCTGTATGAGAGTGGAAAAGAAAGAGGTACAGAGACAAAAGGTTGTTTATTTAAAGGAATTATGCGTTCTTTTGTAACATGCAAGAACGTGCTTTGATTCAGAGTGCAATGATTAAGCATGTGTTGTTTAGTATAGACTATTTCCAAGCTATATTCCTGAAAAGTGTTCCTTTGCATCTTAACCTAAAAGTAGGTGGATAATCTCAAGATCTGCAAAGCTATTTACAAAGATAACTTCTCAGATGAGCTGTTGTTTCTGCTGTAAATGAACCAATATTAATCACCTTGCCAGGCTGTTCCTAATAACAATAACCAAACCAAAACAACAACAACAACAAAAAACCCCAAGAAACAAAAAAATTGTAATTCAGGTATCTCTTCAGTACAACTGTGCTTATCTGCAAAGGAAGGTTACAGAGTGTCCTATCTTCAAAGCAAATAAACAACAGGATTTCATGTCTTGATTTAGAAGTCCAAATCTGTTTTTGTAGTCAGTTCTGTGTCTAGAAGCTCGCCCTCTCTCTCTTGGCTTCCCCCTGGAGTGACACTCACGCTGCTTCCCTCACTGTTGAGTTGTTTTCAGATCCATCTAAATATGCCCTGGCTTAATACTTGCTTACACGTGGATATGGGTGTGTGATCACATGCATTGCTTTGATCATTTTTATTTAAATATTGCAGTTTTCACCACTATTTATGCAAAAGAGAGTATCTTCAGCTATTTGAGCCAGCCTTTGTTCACAACTTGCAATGCTGGCTTATGTCTGGGCACAAGTGTCCTAATATTTCAGGCACCAATAATAAAAAGAACTTAACTGCACCCTTGATAGCTTGAATAAAAAAGGTATTAACAAGTTATTCTATGCATGAGACTGGCAGCAATATCTTTTAACACCGTGATTTCTGTCTTTCTGTCTCTCCACAATACCTGTTTGAAATCATGTATTTAAAAACTTCTATTTTGCAACACTTATGAAATATATCTGTATGAATACAGCATACAACAAAATAGCTGATCTAATTTCAGTAATTTTAAAATAAAAACATTTTTTCTTAAATTTTGGAGATTAACAGAAAAATACTATTTCAATAGAAGAAAAAAACAAAAGTGCTCAATTAAAGTATGTCAATACATTACCTTTTGGGGTTTTTTTATAGGAGCTCATTATTTGTTTTTACTTAATATATCTGTAGAAAGCCCATACTTACTCATTGTTGTCTAATTCTGAACATACAACATCAGATGCAACAGAAGTATAGTACCAGATATCCTATTTCATTGTTGTTAGCTAGTTTATTTGGTAAAAAAGCCTCCTAAACTTTTTTTTTTTTTAATTATGGACTTATAATCTCACACCTTTCAAGACTTTGAAATGTAAATTATTTTTGCTTTTTCTATAGAACATATATAGGTAGATTATTAGCTTGCAGCTAATATCATGTATTCACTTACTCTAGAATAGTGAAAGGCTCGTGCACATACACCAGCAGTAGTTTGGAGCATTACAGTAGTAAATTAAAACCTTCATAAAACACAAAAAGAAAAGTATGGTTCTTTAGTATCCATGCAGCTTCTTTGAAATGTCTCTGGAAAATCCCTTCTATGTTTCCAGTTCATTGTTCCTGCCTCAGTTCCCTCAGCATTAAAAATCTAACTATAGTTGCTACCATGCTGCGCTTAGTTGCGAGTTAAAAAGCCCAGTTTCTCATTTTCATCCTTACTACTGTATTAAAATTTTATTCAATGCCTAATTATCCATCCAGAGATTGTAAAAGGTCTCCTTCTGAGTCAATGAGGTGTGACTTGTATGTAATATAGCTGAAGTGAAACCCCATGTCCTGGAGACAACGGCCAAGAGTAATCAGATCCGGTGGTAACAGTGGGCTTCTGGTTGTGATTGACATGCTTCTCACCACATCCTTTAAAGTTTCCGGGTTATAACATTACTTGGTTTTGAGGGTTCAGTTATGTAACTAAAGCAACAGTCTTCTTTCATTTTTACTTAATTTAGTTGGAGATGCTAACTAAGTTAGTTAGCTAAGTAGCTAACTAAGGCTAAGACTGTTGTTAAGATCTTCAGGATTAAGAAGATCGATCAGTTTGTGTATACATACATATATGTACATATATGTATGTGTATTATATATAAGTATGCGTGTATATATATACACACACATATATATATATGTATAGATATATAAAGTTGAAATGAAATCTAAAGATCATGGAGAGGACATGCTTAACAAAAACAATTAAGTGTACTTAGCTCTAATTTATTGAGGACAAGGGAGAAAAATCAATTAATGTTTTTTCAACTAATTCTAACTACAGTAGCTAGAGATGGGGACACAGAGGAAAGAGATCAAGATCTAAAAGGACACAGAGGAGAGTATACCCAGATCTTACTTTCAGGTAAACATGTCAAAAACTAAGAACAGCTATAGTAAAAAATGTGAAGCTCTAATTCGTTAATGAATAGTAAATTTTCAGCCATGAAAAACTGATGGAAAATAACACAAAATAGAAAATGAGTTTATTTATTCCATTACAGTCAGTAAACATAATAACTAAAGGTTTCCACAGAGCCATTAACTCATCAAATGCATGAACTCTTCATTGAAGTACATAGTAGTCCAGTCGACATTTGAACACACTTGAGATCCACAATACTGGTAAACAACTATTGCTATGGGAAGCTTGATTTCCATTCTCCATTAATTCTTATTTTAGGTTTACAAAGTAAATAGCCTACAATATCATTCTATTGCACTTTCTCTCCACCAACCCTCAATTAAATTAAAAGGAAAACAAAAAGTTTACTAAAAAGTGGTTTATCCTAGCAAACTATGCAAGTATTACATTTCCATATGCTTTTCTTCAGCCTTAGCCCACAAAATACTATTTTTTCTCTTCTTTATAGATTCAAGTGTCCCTCTTAAGGTATGTGTATTTCTTGCAGTTAAAGTAAAAAGTGTAAGATTTAGAAAAAGGAAAGAAATGGGAGGCATTTCTTTAAATATAGGAGAATCACATGTTCATGCACACAGAAGAAACTGCCAGATGGATTACTAATCTGAAAAAGCTGTTCCACCTAAAAGTAGAAAGGTGGGCATAATGGGACTCCAGAATCAGTGATGAATGCAGATTTCTGAGTTTAGATTACCACAAATATTCCCTATAATCTTGTTCAGGAATATTTTCAAGGATTTTTCATATTTCAATGGGATTTCAGATAAATTACAGGTAATGCACAGTAGCTCCACCAGTATATGGCAGACTCAAATGTTCATACTAGATAGGTGCGTCCACTGTAATATCCTCAAAGGAATAACCTTGCTCTGCAAGTGGATAGGTTGCAGAGTGAGAAACTAATGCTTGCAGGAAATGTTTGGTTTGGGGTTTTTTTTGTGTAATGCACAGGCTGCCTGCACATACACTGGAAGTGCACATACACTTGCTTCCAGGTGTGGATTTACCTGTCATGAAGAGAAGCATCTGTGTGCATGGGACCATACATTGAACTAATGGTGTCTATAACTTCCAGATTTATTGTACGTGATTTTATAAATCATTCAGCACTATTTCCGTCTGGGAATTCTCACAGGAAACATTCTAGCTTTAGCCTGTGCCAAGCACTCTGTTGTACACATGCAAACCAAAACCTATAAAATTATGCCAAGGTAGGGACAAACCCCAGCACCTCTTCATCCTTTATATTTCATTAATTAGGGCATATCCCTAATGCCCTCTAAAATCCAAGCATAACTTAAGATGGCAAATCCTAATGACACAGTTCACTAAGGAACAGTATCTTGCCACTTGTGGACAGTGTGAGCTCAAAGCAAATCAAGAAAAAAAGAAATCAGATGTCTCTGGTCCATGTTCTCAGGACTTCTGATTTTGGACTGAGAACAGAGAAAGCTTGCTTTGGTGTTGCTAGGTTGGTCAGTGATATCTTTTGACTCACAGTGAACTGGTTTTATTGCTTTCATGTTAGCTAATCTTTAATAAGTGAAGAACAAGCAAATCTGCCACCATTATAGAGTGCTTAAATAAAATACTGCAATCAAATAAAATACTGGAATCAAATCTGAAAGTCTTATGCAAATCCTGCAGTTTTCTTACACTTGTAAGAAAAGGCTTATTTGTTCAGTTAAATCAGAGATACCACAACCATGAAACTCTCATTTTATTGTGACATTTCATTTTCCAGCCAAAACCAAATAATCTACGACTTCTGGAAGATAAATTAAAGTATTTTCCAGATCTTTGGTAGTTTTGCTTTCTTTGTTCTCATTGAAATGCACAGCCCAGTAAGAATTCAGTTCCACCAAACTGCCTGCTACTACTTCTAATCATTTCATAAGTTTCCTTAACCTGGAATATCATAAAAAGGAAATGCCTTGCCACTCTCAACTAAATATGTTATCGTATCTGGAGGCAATGATGTTAGCAGATAATACATCAGAGCAGATGGCAGTTGGTGTTCAATGCAAACCACAGGTCTATGTGGTACACTGTTAGTAGTCATAATAAATCATTAAGAGGAACTACCTACGACACTTCCAGGATGTGTGTTAGCCCTACATGGAATTTTTAGATCACAATCCATAAATACCTTCTTAATTACATGAAAAGCAGCAAAATAATGTGCAATAATCTATAGCTGTTCCAGTTTTAACTAGAAATTACTGATGGAAGGGAAAAGAAAAACCTTTCTGTTCCTTGTCATTTTAACCTTTGAGGCTGAAATGCTTAACTTAGGCAATTCATTTTAGCTATTAAAATGTGTTCTTGACTTATGTGTGAAATGTACGGTCCATCTCTTAAGTTCTGCATGAAAGCTAATTAAATACAAATTGCTAAGCAAACTGCCAGTAATTCATATAAAAATCTTGGGTATAAGTCCTTCCAAAACTGTCATTCCTTTTGTGTTGGAATTAAAAGGCTCTTTTAAATCAGGAAAAGGCATTTATAGGTCTAATAGTGTAAGACATGATGTTATTATAAAATAAAGCTTTGTTTTATCAACGCAAACACTCAGCAGGTTCCTAGACCTGAACAAGTCAACTTTATCATTAATGCAGTTCAAAACAGCCATTCTTCACCCAAATTAAAGGGCTTTCTAGATACATATCCTTCTGCTTTCTGTTTAGCATTTGGTCTGTACGATCCCATGTGCATACTGTAATCCAGTCCAGATAGATTACATTTGCTCTATGAGGGACATCCTGAGTCTATTTGACTCAAGGGGTCCAACACCCTGTAACCACTTTGACAGATTTTGGCATGAGCTAAATATTGACTAAATATTTTTCATAAACATTTTTAATGATAAAGAAGTTTCATCACTTTGGATTAGTTAAAGTACTTTTGGAATACCACTTAAATAGTAGTTAATACAAACATTTGTACTTCACTTATATTCTGAGATGCAGCCTCTCTTCACAGGGCAAGTAATCTATTCTCAACCATCCTGGTGGCCATCCTTTAGGTTTGGCCCACTCTAATGGTGTCTTTCTTGCTCTGGGTGAGGAACTGTATCCAATAGTCTGTATGTGGCCTGAAAAATGGTAGAAAACAGTTGGACTTAATGATCTTAAAGGTCTGCTCCCACCAAAATGATTTTATGAAAAAGAGGAATATTCCATCTCCTGACTAGAGTCACTCCAGTGCACTGTTAATCCTCACTGCCGTCAGGACATGCTGCTAACATCTGTTTAGCACTTCCAGATTTCTATGATTTTCCCAGAGACCAAAAGAAGGAATGTCTTTCTGTCAAAGGATCACCCTCTAGTTTGCCAGATACTGCCCTTTTTCCTCCTTTAGAAGATGGGTGCAACAGTTACCTTTTCCATCCATTGGGCACCTTCCCCAGTCTCCACAACCATTCAATTACCACTGAGTAAAGACACCCCATATGTTGCAAAGCAACACGAGTGCCATAAAAGCATGTCTGGCTGGCAGATGGGTGCCTCTATCTCCTGCAGGAGGGAATCTCTGACCTCCGTCACCTACCGCTTCCGTCTGGAGCTCATGCTAACAGAGTACTTTGAAAATCCTAATCAGCATGTTAGAATTTCTTAGAATATTTTTTTAAAAGTCTTCAGCTAGAGCTTATATCTGTTGCTTTTGAAACTGAATTACAAAACCTACACTGACCATGAGAAAATGAGTTAGATCAAAAGTAAGAGCCCTTTGCAAATTCAACTCTGTGTGTGCAAGCCTCTTCTACCACTTGAGTAAAATAGTTATCAACCACTTTAAAGAGATGACTATTACAATTTTGGCTTAAAAGTTATAACTAATTTTCACTTCAATGATTTCATAGTTAAAAAAAGGTAAAATCTCATTTCCCTGCTGTTTTCCAATACCTGTGTACTGTGACTACCTAATATTTCTCCACGTTTCATTTTCAAGTCATATTGTGTCCACAATGACTAGCTATCCAGACTTCTCTCCTGTCAGATTATTGTTACTTATATCTGTTACTGAAAAATCTGACAGGTTCATAACTTCAATGTACCACAAATTTTTAGTTTATATTCTCCACAACTGATGTTGTATGACTTGACTTCAATGGTCTCAAATTCTCTTTTGGAGAACATCGTATCAATTAAATACAAACACTCATCTCCACAGATTGTTCTAGTAAGATCTATGAGACTATTCATATTGTTACAGGAACTTATCCACACATCCTGACACAAAATGAAAAACAACTATTCAATTGTAAGCAATGTACTCAATCACATTCTACAAATGTATAACCTAATACAAATTGTTCCTATTTTTTTTCTGGCAGCTATTCATGACTGCAAAATCTCTTAACAAATGCAGTTCTAGGTTCCCCACCCAATGAATACATATTCAGTCATACTATCTAAACCTTTCTAAACATTTAGGGTTATTCTTTGTTTAAATTGCAGGGTTTTCAAAATATAAATTTCATTCAGTGTGCACACAGAAGACCTCACAAATCACTGCCTTAAAAATACTGATTTTTTTCCTCTGCTCAAACAAATCTGTCTGATTCATCCCACAGATGATGATGGGTATATTTTGTCTTAAGTTTTTACATTTATTGGTCTCTTTCAAAAATATCATGATACAATTATATTTAAATTGGAAGCAAAGATAATGTTCCTAAGGGAAACAAATCTTCTTGGCTCCATAAGGAAGCATTTCACTGTGAAAAAAATAAGAAAAAAAAAAGTAAAAAGCCAAGCTAAACAAACAAACAAAAAAGTCAAACCAAAAAAACCCCATGAATTTCAGAACATTGAAGATGCCACATATATTATATTTCTCTTTGGTGACAGTGTCTTAAAAATATTAAAACCATATATAACCAAAGAAGTAGGCAGACTAAGAAATATTCTCATAAAAGAAACTCTGATAGTTACAATTTTCCTACTTCTTAGCCTTCTCAAGACACCTAGAGTTGTGTCATCCGGAATACCTTGTAATCAGTATATAGTGAGTTCAATTATTCTTCTAAATGAAGATTGTTCCCATGACTCCTGGGATTTCTGGAGATAGTCATAGCTCTAAGGTCACACTAAAATATGTAACTAGAGTTTATATGGTCTAGTTTCTTATTATTTTTCTTCATTTCATATTCTATTTAATGCTTGACCTTCAGATTGAGAATATAGTTCTAAAACTTACTCCATTTCTATGGTGATAATCTCCTACAAAATAAGAGAAAGCTTCAGAAAGGAAATTTTACTTGGGTTAAGTATTACCTAAAAGATTGTATGTCCCATTAAATAGTTTATCAGCTAAATAGGTAAATTTTACCATCTAAGACATTGTTTCCAATTTTAAAACTTGCCCATTCATATTCACAACTGTCACAGCTACTGCTAATTATTTGTCACATGCACAAGTTTATCCAGCTATTTATATGGACTCTAAATTGTTTGTGCACACACCATAAACAGTATACTTCTTAGGCACTTTCCTGGAAATCATTATTACTTTTTTGCATCTCATTATTTTATTATTCTGAACCCATACATTTGCCCAAGATTTGCTTTTAGCTTCATTTTCTTCAGATCTGAAGTACATATTTGAAAAGCATAATGATGTAAAAACTGCAGTTCTTCCAGAACCGTATGGAATAAGGCTGAGCCTTGCCTTCAGTGATTTTAGCCTATTGTGACTCACAGAGACAAAAGACTCACACAATGACTACAGCTAGTGACTGATCGAAGTCCCAAACACATTGTGTTCTCCCAGAGACATAAACATGTTCTGTGTTCCTACTTGCTCAAAGGATAATAAGTACAATAGGACTACTCGTGTAGGTTAATGCAAGCATTTGCAGAGTTTCTTAGTGCTCTCTCATTGTGTTAACTCTTTCTTTTACTTTTCCTGCTCATTATTTTAACACTCCAACTGAAAATATGGAGCTTCTGGATTTGTTTGCATATAATTTAGCAAAACTCTAAATTCTGCTGAAGTATGTCAACGGGCTTTGAATCACATCTTTTGCTCCCAGTCCCAACTACATTTGATATCATACACAGTACATTGTTTTCCTAAAATACCCCTCTCCAATCAGTAAAAGCAACATTAAATGTCAGAAAAAAGTACATCTCTAACTGAAGGGGTTTTGTTCCCTAGTCCATAAGATGGGCTTAAGCAAATAAATAGAAAGAAGAACTTGTGCTGAAGAGCCTTTTCAGTTTGCTTCAGTTTAGCTAAAGTGGCAGATGGCAGCTATCTCTGTTCTTCTCCTAGTCCTGCTCTCTGTTTGGCTTCTCTCTGCTGTTCAAAGGAACTCCACACTCTATACAAATTATTTCAGAAAAAGGAATATTAAGGTGCTAGCTGAAAGAAGGGCTTTCATGAAAAGCAGGAAGCTGCTTTGAGGCAAAAAAACAAGCTCTTTGTTGATGGAACAGGACAGGGCAGGGGGCAGAGCAGCACGGGCTTGAGTGGCAACAGAATGAGCTAGAATTTTAGTATCACCCTGAAGCACTTACTAGTATTTCCAAGACTAAACTACACTAATACTGAAATAAAAATTAATGCAAACATTCCTGAGTCTTTTACTATATAAGAACAATTGCTCACCTCACAAGATGTTTCGATGAAAAGGAAATTCAGCTTGTTCATTTGTTAGGACCAATTGTACACTATTTTTTCATAAACGTTCATTCGATTAAAAAAAAAATAGTTCCATATGTTTTTCTAGTTCTCCTTAATTAGCATAATAAATCCAAATTCATAGCATTTCTTCCAAAGTAAGTGTAAAATCCTAATATGAGTATGTATCGGCTTGAAGTACTAACTCCTCAGAATTTCTTTAACTATATTTCTGTATTTCTGTAACTATAATTTATTTCAAGTATTACAGAACTTTTTATATAAATAGTTACATATACTTTCAATAGGTAGCTTCTACTTTATTATTTCTACCTATACTTGTCCACTACAAAATAATTAAAGATTGTATTTTTTACTGTTGTTTCACTTACTAACAGTTTGCTTATGGCATATATAAGGTTTTAAACCTTATCCAGATCCCACTATGCTGGATGCTGTACATAGGCAATAATAAGACTTCCTGAACTACCATGCCAACACTAAACACAGGAAAAAGCTAAGAGGAGAATGGGAAAATATTATTTTTAAGTTACAAAATAATTTTTCTAAACATGAATTATGCAAAATGAATTTGCAAAAGATTATGATTTTGAATTTTTCTAATTTTGAAACAATGCTTTAATGGGGATTTCTTCCTTCCATAATCACTTTCTCTTTTCCAATAGATAAATATGAGGCAAGTTTAATAAAATTGAAATCAGAGAACAAAACCCAAGTGCTTACTCTTTCCCTTTTTTCTCACTGAAAAATAAAAGGAGAAGTATAACACTCAAAGAAAACTGAAAGACAGGATAAGGATGAGAAGTGGAAGGTAAAAGTGGAATTTGAAAGGAATGTCTTTAATCAGTTTTCCAGAAGATAGAAAGGGAGCTAAAAGCATGGAAAGAACATTTAAAATCTTCAGCTTCTTCTGTAAGATCAAGAAAAATAACCATGAGGCAAAAGGAATCAATAGAAAGACAAAGAAGCCCTGAAATTCTAAAAAAAAAAAGTTATTCTTTGAAAAATAAGTACATTTTTCTGTTTTAAAAATATTTTTTTATTTTACCATTTAAAGCAAAAAACAATTCAAGATCAAAGAGCTAACTGGAATATTTTAATATGATTTACCTTTCTCATTAACTTTATAGAGCTACACTCATCCAATCCCATTTACCTTTGTTGCTGATCAGTTCGCTGACATACAAAATTGAAGGAACAAACAGAACTGCTTTATCACTCAATTAGCAGAGTCAGAGGAAAAAAACAACAAAACCAACCAAACAAACAAAAACCAAAACACATTTATATCCCCCTTTAAATACTGTAATTTTTAGGAAAAATGTAATTTTTAGGAATCACCTGATGAGAGGGATCAGATAAACAAATTCTGAAATATCAAAGCATCTTTTTTTATACATATATAGGAGTAAGGAAAACAAGTCTTACCAGTATTTGAGTCCATAATGAAAATTCATCCTTTCTTTAACCCAAGCAATTATTCAAACCTAAGGTGTCATATTATTTTTTTTTCATGAGATAAACATAATATTTTTGTGATATAATATTCTTTATTCTAAATTAGCTAAATAGTATATTTTTTTCTCTAAATGTCAGAAACAACCACAAATGCTTCGAGTCCAAAATCTTATTTTTGCTAGCACTCTAGTCTCTCATAGGTAAGCAGTGGGTCTCCAGGTAAGCATTTATGTGTCTGTCTCTGGGTCTTCCTTGATATCTTCCATATGCAGGTAATTTTTTTCTAGTTTGTCATACGTATAGCTCCAGCAAATATTGGCACAGTGCTCCATTTGAATTTCTATCTTAAGGAAAACCCTTCTGACTACAGAATTTACTTCCACTCCTGGGAGCTGTGTTTTGAATAGTAGTGCCTATTTTTTCAGTTACCTGTTCCATGAACCAATGTATTTACCTCTCACATTTATTCTGAATATATGACAAAAGTTATGTCCATTTCTATTGACCCTGGGGACAACCATCCAGTTGCCCATATTTCAGGGTATGGTTTCACAGCATGGCCTGAATGGGACAGCTTTCTCTTTCTCAAAGGAGAAACTTTTGCTTCTTGCTTCCATCTGCACTACCCCACACTCCTACAGCTTACTTAGAACAAGTGCTGGTGTTAATTTGATCACAAGATAAACTGATTCACTTCATTAAAATGGCAAAAACACCTAACTTTGCAGAAAAGAAAAAATAATGGTGGCTGCAGGGTGAGGCTTGGCCAGGTTAAAGAATTGAATCTGCTTGCAATCACTCAAAATTCTAAAGCTGGCATAAAGCAGGTGTAAATAATGCAGCTGATAGCCGGGACAAGTAGAAGAAACCAAACAAAAGATGAAACAAATAAGCTGTTAGAAAGGGAAAGACAATTTTTTTTTCTTTTTTTCTTTTTTTTTTCTGCTGCTGCTCACCAGTAACTTGGCACAAATGTAAAGAGAAATCTATACAAATCAAACTGAGCAGGTGTTGTCAACACATATTCAGCTTTGAAGTCTGTTGCTTTTACACCAGACTTAAGAAGGGCTTCTTATGTTCTTTTTCCAACTATATAGGTTATTGTAAGAAAATAACATACCTCCACCTACAAGCCATGTCTTTTCTCAGTACTGCCTGGTTTGGTGACTATGACAGGACTCCTAAGGTTGCCTGTAATACGTCAGTGTACACAAAACACATTAAAATTGTTAATTTTTTTTGATGCTGTCAGAGTTTCATCTGAAGGCATTAAGTAAAACAGTGGCAGCTATGTACTCCCTATCAGAGACAAAGCCTAGAGTCAGACTTTTTAGGGTTACAGTTTGTGAGGCTTACCAGGCACTGCTTAGGACTTCTGTGAAATAATGTGTATTGCATTACTAGTGTGTTAAAGAACTCCAATGCTGATTGCAAGTTGTTTAAACTTCTGTAAGCAAGCTTCAATCATATCTGAAGTGAAAGAGAGGACATCTGGGGGTGACTAAGAAAAAGCAAGTGTAAAAAGATGGAGATGAAACTGAGGTATGCAGTACATTATAAATAGAGAGCTATCTGGGAAACTACATTTTTAAAAAGCATGTCAAGCAATTGTAGAAGTTTTCATTAGCTGACAAGACCTGCCACTTGAGCTAACCACAGGGAAACTGTTGATACTTTTCTGTGTGAGGGTGTTGAGAAAAACTAGGTCTTTGTATCAGGTAAAAGAAACCGATGACTATGCTCTCATTAACAGGGACATAAGCCTCACTGTAGAGAAATAGTGACAGTCTCAAGTAACCCCTAAAATCAACTAGTTTAACCAACTCTTCAACTTACCTATGTGGCCAAATTCATTTGATATTATACTCTGTTCAGGAAAGGTCATAGAGAAAAGTGTGCCAGTGATGAATTCCATTGCTCTCGACCTGTGGTGCAGGGCCAAAAATGTTCCAAGGTCATGATTATGGGAATGCCAACATGGTCACTTGTTTAGTGGATGAGGGAAAGGCATTGGATGTTGTCTATCTGGACTTTGATACTGTTCTCCATAGCATTCTTCTGGAGAAACTGGCTGCTTATGGCTTGGAGAGGTGTGCGTTCCCTTGGGTAAAATACTGGCTGGATGGTCAGGCCCAAAGAGTGGTGATAAAGGGAGTTAAATTCAGTTGGCAGCCAGTCACAAGTGGTGTTCCCCAGTGATCACTACTGGGGCCAGTCCTGTTTAACATCTTTGTCAATGATCTGGATGAGATGATCAAGTTCACCCTTAGTAAGTTTGCAGGTAACACCAAGCTGGGTGGAAGTGTTGATCTGCTTGAGAGGAGGAAGGCTCTGCAGAGGGATCTAAACAGACTAGATTGATGGGCCAAGACCAATTGTATGAGTTTCAATAAGGCCAAATGCCGGGTTCTCCACTTTGACCACAACAACCCCATACAATGCTACAGACCTGGGGAGGAGTGGCTGGAAACTGCTCAGCAGAGAGGGACTTGGGTGCATTGACTGACAGTTGACTGAACATGAGCCAGCAGTGTGCCCCGGTGGCCAAGAAGGCCAACAGCATCCTGGCCTGTATCAGGAATAATGTGGCCAATAGGACTAGGGAAAATTATTTTACTCCTGTACTTGGTGCTGGTGAGGCCCCATCTCAAGTACTGTGTTCAGTTTCGGGCTGCTCACCACAGGAAGGACATTGAGGCACTAGAGCATGTCCAAAGGGCAACAAAGCTGGTGAAGGGTCTAGAGCACATGTCTTATGAGGAGTGGCTGAGAGAACTGGGTTGTTTAGCCTGGAGAAAAGGAGGATCAAGTGAGATCTTATTGATCTCTACAACTATCAGAAAGGAGGTTGTACAGAGGTGGGGATCGGTCTGTTCAACCAAGTAACAAGTGACAGTACAAGAGGAAATGGCCTCAAGTTGCACCAAGGGAAGTTTGGATTTGATATTAGGAAGAATTTCTTTCCTGAACGAGTTATCAGGCATTGGAGCAGATTGCCCAGGGCAGTGGTGGAGTCCCCATCCCTGGAGGTATTTAAAAGATGTATAGACATAGTGCTTAGACATATGGTTTAGTTGAGGACTTGTCAGTATTAGGTTAATTATTGGACTTGATGATCTTAAAGGTCTTTTCCAATCTAGGCAATTCTGTGATTCTGTGATACGAAATACTTGCCAAACCTAGTTTTAAAAATACCAAGTATTTGAGTTCTCAGTGCTTCCCTTGAAATACTGTTCCACCACCTAATATATTTAGCTGTCAAGAAGTAAAAGACTAATTCTGAGTATTTTCTGTTTCAGACTGAATCTTTTGTACAGTTCTGCCTGTATTCATACTCAACCCTACATTAGCTACCTTTTATCCTGAAAATTTGTTTCAGAGTTTTGTTATACTAGCATTGCAAGTCTTAAATAATACATGAGTAACCCACACGAGGGACCAACTGGAAGTACTAAAGCTGGAACTGCTGACTGTTTCTAAATATTGTATAATCTAAAGAAAATGAGAGGAAACACATTTTCTTTCAAAGGCCTCTGCAGAGGGAGACCTCTTAGTATGTATCAGATTAGATCTCTGACATTCCTGTGGGTGAACCTCAACACTATTTAACTTCCTTCCAGAGCAGTATCTAGTTTGAAGTTAATGTTTACTTTTTTTTATCAAACTGTGTACATTTTTTTTCATAAATTTCACTATAGTATGTTTTTTAGTGTATTAAATTTAATGTGTGTTGAGAGTTCCTCAGAATGAAGTCCAATCAACCTGAATGAATTACTATTTCATATGCTATTTCTCTCAGTTTAATAATAATAACCAAAATTGTATACATATATTAAACATGATGAGCCATAAGTCATCCTTTCAATCATGCTTTAGACAGAAGAAATACACAGCACAATTTTTCTTCTTTAGCTTTGATCTGTTTTCAATAACTTTGTTCATTCACTCTGTTTAGCTGTTTTGTGTTTTACAACTGGGCATCACCTTTACCACCTACTCATAATCCAGTATTATATCTTAAAACCTCACTGTTTTAATGGAATTTTTTTTTTTAGTACATATATTTAAAAAGTAAACAAATTATTCTGTCATATGATCCTTTTAACAAGTCAGAAGAAGATCATCAGAAAGTAAAAGGATTGATTTGTGCCATCTAATTTCTGGTTTGCCTTAACAGTTCATGGTTATAACAATGGGAAAAGATAATAAAAATAGAAGACTACTTGGAACATAATACCAATAAAGGGCTGTGTCACTGCCAGCTCTTCGGAGCCTTAATGGTGAGAGAAGATTTAAGTTTCCTACCTGACAGCAGCTAATATCTACAAATAAATACATTCCCATTGATGAAACCCCAGGTTTTGGTTCATCCTTTTTTAGAAATAAAGGTCTACAATGAAGTTCAGTTTGGGGTTATCCAGAAGGAGCCAGTCCAACCTCAGAGGATGCAAGAATGTCTGTCAGCCAACGAGCAACTGACTCTGGTCATCATCAGTTTAATAAAGACAGCAAGTCAGGTTTTTGGCCACTCTTTCAAAAGATTCAGCATTAAACCGCTTCTTGCTTAAAACCATTTAAATCTTTTCTCTGGGTAGTGAGATATCTGTTCTCGTACTTTAATTCAGCAACTTAAAGCTATGAAATGTATTTTGAAATACTTGAAATATTAATATTATATTAATCCTTTCAAGGATTTCAACCTTCTTCTAACTGCAGAGAATATTGTCTTACTACTCTTTTGTGACTAAGCTGAACTAACCTTCCCAAACCTGTGGCTTTGGACATATATTTCAGTATTAAGTTTAATTGGAGGAAACCTGAAATATTCCTATAAAATAATCTGTCCTAGTACCCTGTGAACAATGGTAATTTAAACTCTTGCCGGTAACTGATACCTCCTCAGGAATCGCATTAAGCCTGAGGTTGATAGATATAACCAAAACCAATTTGAGTAAAGTAATTTAACAGGCAGCAGATGATATGCACAGATGGGATTTCCCAATTGTATCACTTTTGGGATAGAGCTAGTGTTGTGAAAAAAATAAATCATACCATTTCATAGATACTGTCTGTAGGAACCCCCCTAAACAATACTGGAACTGACAAGATTTTTGTTTCAATACATTTAATCAATTCTTTTGACCTGGAGGGGGAAGAAAGGTAGAGAACCTTTCCAAACAAATCAACATTTAATCCAAGTTAATTTATACCTTCACTTTTGGACAGTAATATGTCTAAACTACTGATAAGCAGAGAAAATATATTGCTTTAGTTGCTTTAGTTTTCAATCAACCTGTTTACCCTTGCCTCACACACTAATGAGCAACTGTTCCACTTACACTCCTAAAGATCATCTGTAAGTAAAATTAACATCTAAAATTACATAGTTTAGATGTAACAATAGAAAAAAAAACATGTTCAAAATAACAATTTAAAAATTTCTAAGTGTATAAGTACTTATACAGAAAAGTATGCAATTCTCATGGACATTTAGTGTTCTTGTGTAAGGGTGTGAATGTAAATATGAACTGGGAATCTGTATCATCAAAACCAAAATACAAACTATATAAATATTTATGATCCTTCTTTAAATAAATAGAATTGCTTATATGAGGTAGCAACAGAAGATCAGGGTCCCAATGTACATAGTATTCAATAAATACACAAGAAAACACATGGCATATTCCCATTCCACTGAAGCAAGGATAAGAGCCCTCCTCATAACTTCCTAATTTTGAGTATTTACAGTTTTGTTAGCAACAGTTTTCATTTGTTTTTAAAATCACACATAGAAGACAAGGATATTGAATTAAACATTACAACATATCCTAGCAGAAAGACACAGGCACATCCCTCTTTGTCCTGCTAGCTGAAACCTACAATTTTGGACTTGTTCACACTGTAGGTTGTGCTTGACCCTCAGGATTCACATAAGATGTTCCAGACAACGTGGTTGGAACCCAGTCATAGTTGAGATTTACTTTTAAAATAACATTTGTTCAGCAACAGGTTGGGTTTTTTTAATCATTAACACACTGCAATTTACAATGATAATATTGAAAGAACATATCAAAACATGGGTAATCTAGCTTACCATTACCGTAAGAGATCTATGGGCACACATACATTATTCATAATTTCTTGACTGACTGCTATTTGTTCAGATAAGGTTACATTACTGTACCTGATTTGACCTTAAAACTCTGCTGCAAAGTTGTGTGTTCCCTCTATCTGAAGCAGACTCAAATATTGAGAACACTTTACATTATGAATTATGCAATCACTCTTTAAGTGTCCTAAAAACTTTACTAATACCATGCTATGAACTGTAGAGTTTGCTTTTCTACATCTTTCCCTACACTGTACAGCTGGACAAGTCTTTGAATTTTTCAGTGACAGAATATATTGAGACTGATTTCCAACTAAATTTCCCAGTTTTATGATAAATGGGGCTTCACTGAAATCAATGAGATCCAACCGCAACTCAAAATTGTTCTTTGCTGGCACAATGCCATTTGAAACAGGGAGGTATAGGTAGTAAATGACCTGATTCTAGATATGCTCATCTAGGAGGGGAAACAATATGGATAAATAGAGCCCCTCCAGTACATGTAATTGTGAACTTGAACAGAAAATGGTGTGCTATGTTTTACATACTTGATAGTAAACTGCACCTGCTCAGAAAGAAATGCAATTCTGTATAGTACAATGCCATGAGAATGTCAGGCTTTGAGAAAAACAAGGGGGTTAGACCCAACCCAGCTAAATCCACTCACATATTTTAGTCACTGCCCTAGCAGTTACAGCTAACTCTTTAGAACTCAGATTAAATCTCTCCAATTATGTTTCTCTTGCATGGAGCCAGAAGTTCCTTTTTTTAAAAGCCATAGTACACAGATTACCATTCAGTTTAACAACTAAAACAGAAATCCATCAAGTTAAATGTTGGTGTGTGGAGTGTGTAATTGGAAGGTAATGTCTATAAACACTTCATTTTATCACACTGAGCCTTATTATGTTTCAGGTATAAAATGGAGGGGAAGTGGTAAAAGAATTAAGTAAAAAAGAAAAAAGGGATGAAAGTAATAATTGAACACAACAGAAGGACAATGAATTAGCAAATGCTCGCACTGTACTGTCTTCGTATAAAGAAGAGAGACACGTTCATTTGAGTGAGGGGTTCATTTTGCAGACCAAATGATGTTAGGGATATTCAGTAACGTTTTTGCGCAATGGCGTTGAAACTGGCACTAGTAATAGACAGTACTGCACTGTGCCATTGCAGCTGGGTATGAACCCAAGTGCTAGCTTTTTGAAAACCTAACAAAGCTTCTTTTGGACTCTTTACATTTCAATTTAACTGAATTGAAGTACTGACACATTCCAGTTTATCTGCCATCCTTACTGCGAATGCAGGAGCTTTAACAATAATGGTTATTGCATATTCTCTGGGTAGTCACTTAGAAAACATTAACATTTTCACTAATTTTGGTCTTTAATAACTACTGTGTCAATAAAATATGTTAGCATCAAGAAATGCTTAAAAAAAATAAAATAAAAGAACCCCATAACCAACAAACAAACAATTTCTGTGTGTACTAAAAATATAAAGAAACAATGAAGCTAGAAAATTTCCCTTCTCCCTTAGCTGTATCATAAAGAATGTAATATAGATAACTGAAAAATTGCTTTCTAAGGGAGAAATTCAGCAACGGATATGAGCCAGTTACTGCTACAGGAGATGGCCGTGGACACCCAGCTCTTCTCCTTGACTTCTGTCTGCATACCCAAATGTCGTCACGTCTCTGGCTCTTCCTGGAAGCACCTTCTTGGCTGATTTCAGCTTCTAAAAGAGACTGAAAACGACTCCCTTCTTTATGATGTTGATTTTGTTTATTTATCAAACAATCTGTTCATCATATCTGATAAGTATTAGAGTGGATGCAGAGGGGATGAGGGTAGGAGGAGTAGAACCATTTCACTTTGCTGGCAGTTGGATATTACGTTAGCCATTTTGTTGATCTGATAAATGTGCAGAATGTACAATTTTCACTAGAAGAATATTCACAATCTCTATACCTGTTTTTATTTACATTTCTGTGAGATAACATCACATTTCTGTCCATTCTGTGTGCTGGCATGCAGCTTTGTTTGAGGTGTGGGCTATTTCTGTTTTATTATGGGGAGGTAACTATGAGGGTCTTAAAAGGCCCTCATAATTAAAAGTTTTTTAAATGAAGAGCAAAGGCTTCACTCACACACCTCATCATTCAGTGCACATTAACATATCCAAAATTTGCTGTGTTCCAGTTGATGAAGTCAGAAGTAGGCATATGTAACAAATCTTTGTTGACAACTCACCACCACCACCAAAAGCATTAAAAAGATTTAAAAAGTACCCCCAAAAAAGCATGTCAATAAATTTACAGTGCCAAAAAGTGGATAACACTGAAGTTGGTGGCAGTATAAAGGATGATTTGCACAATTCTCTACTTGGCCACAATATGAGATATAGTGCCTCTCCCATTTACTTCCACCAGGAATATTTTATCTCTAGCCGTGTTTTATAACCTATTTTTGTTTTGGATGTGGTCCTTTGTCTTTTATTCATTTTTGGACCATATTGCTGCCTCCTTGTTTCTATTTTCTTTGAATGATATTGGTTTTCTTCTTCTGCCAGCTTTAGCTCTTGCTCGCTGCTAAAATTTCACCGTTTGGTTCTTTCTTTTTAGCAATAAAATAAAGCATTTAGCTAATGTGTCTGTGCCAAACATAGGTGGAGAAAGCTAGCTGCAGGCAGCTTTTTTGTTCCCTGAACTCCTCTCAAACCAAGGGCTCATCTGTGTGCTTTTGAGCTGTATGGTGTTATGCTATTATATATAAAACAATACACGATTAAAATCTTGGCACAGTATTTCATCCATTGCCTATACTATGTCTGGTTCTTTTAATATATTTGCTGATTTACCTTGTCATGAACAGGATACCACTATAAAAATTAAGTATATCTCAATAACTAGAACCATAGAATCATAGAATTTTGTCTTGGGTTTTTGTTGCTGTTGTTGTTTTACATTCTGTATTTTGTTTTCCTCAATTTTTGCCTCTTAAAAACAGATAGAATAGTTGATCTTGTTGCTAGCACTGCTTTCTTCTCCTTTATTAGGTGATATCTTTCATGACATTGATTCAGCAATTGAGGCACAAAGTTAGGAAAACAGTCAAACATAAAACACAAGTTCCCTATACACAAAGTAAAGAGAAACAGACAGATTTAAAGGGTGGTTCAACCCATCCATTTACAATTATTCTTGTCCTGAGATATATTTATTTCTCTTAATTGGATATTCAGGGAGATTTGAACAATTGCACTCTAAATTAGGCACTTCAAGTTAGCTGGGTCAATCTGTATTTAAGTTCCTTCACTAATCAAAGTAAAATTCTTGGTTTACAGTTATGTGTCCAAATATTGTCCAATGATGGCCTATTCTGTAAAGAAAGTAACTTCTTTACTGCCTCCTAAAAGAAAAATCCACTCCCAACATATGAAAGATGAAGTTTCCTTTATAATAATCATGTCAGGTAGTTACTGTTCCACATCAGAAGCATGCCACTCCATTTACTGTTAATTTAATTAGTTACTATGATGTACAGAGTTTTACCAATTCTGAATTTGTTTTCCCTTTTACAGATTGATTGATACTTATATATTTGGCAGAGTATTTTGGCAGAATATTATCTGAGTAACATACTCAGCTCTTTGGAACACTGTTCATGTAGCATAAACTTGAAAAATTTTCCATCCGTGGATTTCAAAGTATTTCTTAAATCTTAGCTAATTATGTCTCTTTACACCCCTGTGAAAAATTATTCCTGTTTTACAGCTGAGGAACCTCAAGACCAGATCATTACAACAAACTTACAGAAACATATTCAAGCATTTTGACTTTTAAAATATGTGCCCTAGAAATAATGGATTTTTTTTTCCCCTCCATTAAGCAACAAAGCAGCAACTGATAGCAACTCAATGAAAATAAATTGAACTATTCCAACACATTTTATTTACTGTCTCTGTTTGATGTTAGAATAATTTGTATTTTATTATCTGGCTCTTACTACTGGAAACAGAACCCCGTGGCAAACAGTGTCTCAAAAAATATCTGAAGTTATAATATTTCCCATCACTCCTTCTAGATATCCATAATGATCTGTCATACATAATTACCCTAGAAAAGTAAGAGCTGAGCATTAATCAATATCAGTAGACAGACGGAAGCCCAAATGGGAAAACAGAGGAAGAGGTTTCTGTCTGACCCACGGGGTTTGTTTTTTTCTTTAAATTGGAAGTATATAGTCAGAATGTTTGACTGATTTATCTTCCTTTAAAATGTGCAAAAGGACACTATTCTCAAAGTTTTAACACTTTTTCCGCAGGGACTTTTAGTAACATGATGAGAAGAACACACCAGCTGTGTGAAACTTTCAACCTTGCTGGTGCAGACTAAAGACACAGTTGCTTTAATCTAAACTAAATTGACTTTGCTGATGAGAAGGTCATCCTTCCCTCACTCCGACTGTCTTCCTTGTGCATACACAGAGATTCAGGCATCAAGACAGCTCTGAGAACTGACAGTGCTGTAGCCAACAACAAGCTCTTTCTGTGTAGTGCTAGGTCTCTGCCAGAGTAGCTTCCTGATTTGGTAATGGTCTTGCAAACACTAGCACCAGCAAAAGCAGTGTGGTGGAAATTGTGGTGCAGGCAGGGGAGTACAGACACCACCTCTGGAGGAGAAAGGCTAACTGTCATTTTCTCATTAAATAGATAAAGAAGAAATCATTCACAAGTCAGTTTAATACTTGCATAAAGAACACTTCGGATTTCAGCATCCAGAGTATACATACCTAGCACAAATTGGGCCATACGGTACCCTATCTACTTCTCTGGGTGGAGACAACTGTATGTAATCCT
Source organism: Eurystomus gularis (assembly GCA_013400335.1). Taxonomy (NCBI): domain Eukaryota; kingdom Metazoa; phylum Chordata; class Aves; order Coraciiformes; family Coraciidae; genus Eurystomus; species Eurystomus gularis. The sequence continues at coordinate 45,453 of VZZY01022207.1, read as the reverse complement.
CTTGCTCAGAAGCTGGTATCATTGGAAACAGCTCAGCTGTGAACATTTTTTCCCTAGACTTGGGATTTCACGAAGACTCTTTGTCAAATGCCAAAGATATGTTAGTCTCCTTTTAAGTTCAATGCCTAGGTCAAAAGATCCTATACATGAAATATAGAAGAAAAGACCCTTTCCAATCTGGTATTGCAGGAAGCTGTCTAGGATTTTAAGCATTGGTTTGAATCCATGGATAAATCTTGGTACAGGTAACAATCCCAAGAGCAGCCACTTTCTTTAGCGTCTGCTATTCAAAAGCTATGTGGAATTTTGCTAATTACTGTGATTTAATCTGTATGCTAGCATTGTACTTAATGTTCCAGAATGCATCTTACCTTCTTTTTAAATGAGTCAAAGATGTTCCATACTTCATAGAAATTGCAACAGGTCCCTAAATATGTATAGATACTACATGAGATCTTTAAAAATACAGATAAGACATTGCGAATTTCAAGAATGATGCATTCCCTGTTATGTCAGAGGTGTCACAAGAAAAAACAGTTCAGGTGATCTACAGGATGAAGTTATCAGAAAGGATTTTTCAAGGGGAAAAGGTTAAGTTTTTCAGTGAATAACTCTATTATAACTATTCTAGCCCTAACATATAAGATCAGATTTTTAAGGGAATAGTTCACAGTAGTCTCTGCTCTGAATGTGGCACAAATAACCAATTCTTTAATGAACTAATTCAATTTTGTACAACCTTCTGCAGCAAGGTAATATCACTGTTATCTTCCTTGCCCTTCATCTCCTTTACTACTCTTCAAAATAAGTGCTAAGTGAGTAGACACTGCTGTTTTACAGCATTTTACATTCAAACTTAGCACAGATGGAAATGAGCTCAAAAGCTTCAAGGCAGGGAAGTATTAGTTTCATGGCATCTAATGGGCTGTCTTCATTAGAGAAAATTTGTGTATGAAAATACTTAACGAATTCAGTTGCCTTAGTGCAAACCCCAATCTGTAACAAGTTAGCAAGCATATATCCTGTGGTAGTACTATTCCAAAAAAAATAGGGTGACTTTATTTAATGTGGTAGACATGGTAACAAAATTGCAGGCCAGCTCTTCCTCAGCTTAAACTGCTGTAGCGCTGATGTAGCTTCATTACTGTCATAATAAAAGTCCTCGTATGTATGGATCCTAGAGCAGTTACAGGGTTTTTTGACAACACATACCAAGTCAGACTAGGGCTGTCTAGAGCAGACATTGAATGAGATTCCCTTCACCTAAATTTAGTGTGTTAGTCTGGTCACTTTCTTGTCAAATCTGTCCTAAATGCTTAATTTAGGATTAAATTAATTATTTGGGGTATCTTCCTGGTTTTTCACAGTAATGATCAAAGAAGGCTGAGGCAGATAGTTTCAACAATGGATGACTACCTCTTAGAAATCTAGTTTAGTGAGATGAATCTCAACCATTCTGCATCCACTTCTGATTGACACATGTTTATAATTACTGATTGACACTTTGTCATAATAATTCCCTGATCTAATCTCTCTAAGCCATATAAATGCCAAAGATGGTGGTGGCAAAAGGCAGTTTGATGCTTTTGTTACATGGTTCACTAATTCCAGACAGAGAGAAAGGTGACAAGGTCTCAGTACCGATAGGAAAAACTTGAGACTTGCAAGTTATGCTACAGGGCTGATCTAGCAGCTGGAGATCACCAAAGTGCAGCAGGTTTCCAAATACATTTCCCTTAGGCTATGAACGAAGAAAGGCTGTATTGTAAGAGCTGCACCACACCTGGGTCCCTGTACCACCCTAAATCCTGAAGAAAACAGTCTCTTGAGTCATGGGAGGAGGAAATAAGACAGTGGGAAGAAGAGGCATCTGGTAGATATATGTCTCTATTCTAGACCAGAGGTTGGACATTTCCTTTGTCCTAGTCCTTTTTACTCTCAAACTTGCTCTCCAACAACTTTACGCCATGAGAAATAACCTCTGATGTGGCATACCTGCAGTACTACAGCCTTGTTGTTAGCTAACTAGCTTCACCAGTGTTTTATCTACAGAAAGATGTATAGATCTTCCTATGCTATTTATGCTTTGCAGCTCAGGCTCTCCACTAGTCTTTTAACCTTCAGATTTTTATCTCAAAGAAACCAGCCAGCAAACTCCTCTACTGCATTCTTAACTCTCACATATCTGCCTGCAGCTTTTATCTGTTTGCTACAGTGAAATCAGCCAGCATTTTTTTCTACTCTTTTCCTTTCTTAAGCAATCTTAAAATCTATAGAGTTAACAGAGAGGTCCTCTTCATCCTTTTGCCATCTCAAAGGAAATGCTCACAGCTTGTCCACTATCAGTATCCACCAATGCCCAATTGTCTTGATCTGTGCCTTTCCCTTTTGTATTTATTAGTCTCAGGGACCACCCATTCCTCCTAATCATATCCAAAAGGCAAACAATACCAGTTCAACACAAGGTTTTTAGACACTTCTTCTTCAAGGGGGCACATATACAGTGACAAGAAATCTAGCCCTAAAGCACAGAATTTTCCTGAGGCAAAGTAACTAACTTACATAAATTTGCAGACATGTTGCCATGAAACTGTAATCTCAGCCACCTTTCCCTGCCCCTTCCTAGTCCTTCTGATGGCCACATTTCACAGTGAGTTGACCTCTCCAGCTGCAGAGCTTATCCTCAGTGTCCTCATGATCATGCCACCAGATCACCTCTTCACTTGACAAAAGTGGTGGAAAAACAATTGAGTAATTACTCAGGAATTCATAGCAGAAGTTTCAGGGGAAGATAAATGATGAATAAAGCTTCTGGGCTGATTTACTGCTCTATCAGATTTCGCTGAAAAGAGTGGAAGTGAAAATCTTCCAGTAAAGTAGCAGTAATTATTTTTCTTTCTATAGAGAAAAAAAACAAACTCATGTATAGAAAAAAGGATATTTCAAGTTGGTTAGTATAGTTGAATTTAGTCTTAATTTATTTTTCAGTAGATGCACACATTATTTTCTGGAAGTATACATATAAATATACAAGCTCCAGATTTCTATATGCTGATGCATTGCTGTCATGAAACCCTTGAGCTTCTCTTTAATGTTTGCAAGACAGTACAGTCTATCTTTTTATTATAGTATGCTAGAACAGAAAAAGAATAGCCAGGATTAAAAGGTATGGACAAGGGGAAAATATAATATAACTATTTTTGACTGGGATGCCTGGAAACATGTCTATTTTAATGCCTTGCTTTAAAGCGACTAGTGTAAGAAAGATACTACCTCTCCTGACAGATTCGTTCTTTCTATATTCTTTAATCATCACATCTACAACAACATTGCTACCTCTAATATACTGTAAATAATTTTCCATATCAGTATTAATCACAGTTTTAGTATATTATTTATGCTATATTATATTTTAATTAGTGATCAATACAGATAATTTAATGAGTCCATATGGAATTTTTAAGTCTTGATATGGAAATGTAAAAGCCTCATTTCTTACAGCAATGTGTGTGAAAAATATGAATCTACTTGGGAAATACTGATACAGGTTACCTTGATATAAAAGTCCATGTGACCTTTGGTTATAGGCAAGTATTTAAGTATTTTATATACTGTAACTGATAGTTTTAACTCATTTACTTCTTCCAGTTTTATACCTATTTTCTTCTTTGTTTATAGTGTTGTACTTATCCACCCTCAAAAAAAATTAAAGCAAAAAGAAAGAGTAATTTCACTTTAAATGCCTTCTGGAGAGTGTCAAATTCAATGTTTTAATGTACTGCAAACAGATTGACAATATTTCTTGCCATATATTGCCATCTAGAGGAAAAAATGTATGTTGCTGCAAAATAAATATTGTTTAGGTATTATTTATATTTCCTATGTTTTACTGTGAAAAACATGCATGGTGTTTTCTAGGCAAAGTGATACGCCATATTCACAAAATCAGCTGGACATAAATGCATAAGCATAAAACATCCAATAACACATATGTATGCATAGATGGAATACTGTATGTGAACCAATCTATATATATCAGCCAAACAAAAGTTACTGGAATGTTCAGTCTGTTGCAACAAATAAAAGAAAAGGGTTTCTAAAAAATTCACTTTGTGCATCCAAAACCTGTAACTGAATATTTAATTAAGGCTAAGTAGCAGTCTTTTCAGATGGTACCAAAAATATTAAAGTTACTGATTAGATGAGTGGAAATAAGTGAGATGCACTGCTGGAGAGCTGTGTAGCTACATAGTTGATTGTATCTAGAAATAAATGGAATATAAAAGTTTAATACATATAACTGAAGGTATTAAGTATGAGTTCTGACTCTCACATAACATATAATTGAAATATACAGTATATAGTACTGAAGCAGTTTAGACACTGAATTCATTTGGATTATCAGGGCCTCAAAACTAAATTACGTATCTAAGTACTTAGTTGAATCAAGACCTCTATTTTTGTAACTGTTGTTCTTGTGTTCTTGAACATAAATGTGACTACCCTAAGTAAATATAGATATGAACTAATGGCAAAATAATTATTCTGTTTCATTTACAATCCCTTTCTATTAAAGGTTTCTAGTTATTGTTTTAAATGACTGAAAAATCCATTCAGGTATAATAGAACACGTTAGGAAAATTGTAAATTGAGTATAAAAATCTCTAAACCAGTATGAGGTAAATTAGTGGAACCTAACTCAAATTCCTAAAGTGCACTTAAATGTAGGCTTATCTGTACATGCAAAGCAGTGATCTTACATTTTCAAAAATGTGGCAAAAAGTACAAGTATTAACTATCTCAAAGAAGCGAGAATGTGAATTGCTTCTATATACAGAAATAAAAAAAATGCAGACACTAGCATTTAACCCCATGAGATTCCTCAAGGGGAAGTGCAAAGTCCTGCACCCGGGGAGGATTAACCCCAAGCACCAATACATGCTGGGGGCCCACCAGCTGGAAAGCAGCTTGTCAGAAAAGCACCTGGGGGGCCTGCTGAACATGTAGATGAACATGAGCCAATGATGTGCCCTGCGGCAAAGAGGCTTAATGGTATCCTGGGCTGCATTAGGAGTGTTGCCAGTAGGTTGAGAGAAGTGATTTTTCCCCTTCGCTCAGCGCTCGTGAGGCCACACCTGGAGTACTAGGTCCAGTTCTAGGCTCCCCAGTATAAGAGAGACATGGACTAATGGAGAGAGACCAGCAAAGGGCTACAAAGCTGATGATGGAAATGGCCTCAAGTTGCACCAGGGGAGGTTTAGTTTGGATATCAGTAAGAAGTTCTTTACTGAAAGAGCGATTAGCCATTGGAATGTGCTGCCCAGGCAAGTGGTGAAGTCACCATCCCTGGAGGTGTTCAAAAAACAAGTAGATGTGGTGCTTCAAGACATGGTCTAGGGTCAGGGATGAAGGTTGGACTAGATAATCCTAGAGGTCTTTTCCAGCCTAAATGATTTTATGATTCTATCAAGGGACTGGAGCATATCTCCTATGAGGAAGGTTGAGAAAGACAGGGCTGTTTGGCCTGGAGCTGAGAAGATGCACGAGGATCTCATCATGTGTACAAATATCTGAAGGGAGAGTGTAAAAATGATGGAGATAGTCTCTTTTCAGTGGTGTTCAGTGACAGGACCAGAAGCAATGGGTACAAACTGAAACACAAGAGATTCCCTCTGAAACCAGGAAACTCTTCTACTGTGAGGATGACCAAGTACTGGTAAAGGTTGCCCAGGGAGGTTGTGGAGTCTCCCTCCTTGGAAATATTAAAAAAAACATCTGGACACAATTCTGATAGATCTGCTGTAGGTGGCCGTGCTTGAACAAGGGGTTGGACCAGCTGAACTCCAGAGGTCTCTTCCAAACGAAACCTTTCTATGATTCTGTGATATCAATATGTATAGTTGGTATTCTGCAACCTCAGCCTCCACTGCTTTTTTTTGTAATTTTATTTTGTCTTAGTATCTCTCTCAGAGGAGATGGAGAACTCACAAATTTGAATTTCTGGTTTCCTTCTCACATACCTTTCTCTTTTTTATTACTGAGGCAAAGTGATACAAGCCTAATTTCATATTTTGTCAGGAAATAAAGTCACACATTCACAGCAAGGTCATTTTGCTCCTGAACAACACAAAGTGATAAGAACACGTGTCTTTTAAGGCTTGCTTCCTTTCATTTGGGGCTATTTGACTTCCAAAATTAAAAAGCAGGCCACAAAGAAGTGTGGATCTGGGTAGTTTAGCAGGAGACTAATTGAATATTTTTAGGATTAAAACACTTAGACTTTTTCAAAATAATAGAAAAGAAAAACTTTCCTTTGTTGACATCAGTACTTCATTTGGAATTTGGATGGTTTCTGGAAACCAAATTATTCCAGTTATGTTTATCTCAATTTTCTTAAAGCAGTTATTTTTATAAGATAATCAGTAGTAACTGAGGTAATGATATAACAATAAAGTTTGTAACAGAGACTTCAGAAAGTTTGTCCGTATCTGCTTGTATTAAATATTAATGTTAGCAATATAGAATAATTTAATCATAACCATCTAATTGTATTCTGTTTTCACTTTTAATTAAAAGGCAGGTAAAATCAAATCTTATGTTTAATTGCCTAAAAATACCTCAAAAAATTGCATTTAATGGGAGCTTTCAGTGAACAAAAATTGTAGTTAGTAGTATACCTTGCTGAAGGAGCCAGGAGGGCAAATAGAAAGTCTAAATATTTATTGACTTCTTTTATGATTGCTAAATTAAGTAATAAAGTAATTCCATTTAAGACAGAAGACAGGAAATAATATACTTCAAGAAAACATCATAAGGAAGGCAACAAATAAAACTGGAAAACTATTTTTCAGACAATATGCAGAGACGTACTGATTGGCAATTAATATGTATTTTAATAAAAACCACTAGTCTATGAGAGTAACAAAAGGCACAATTTATCTGATATAGCTGATTCTAATTGTTCGATTTTGTGTATATTTACATATATTAGATACAGCTTCTGTACATTTCTGTGGACATGTATGAACACAGTACTCACCTAAACAAAAGAAGAAAGTGCACTTTGATAATGGTTTGTTATCTTGCCTACATGTGCTTTGGCATTGCTAGGGGCTAGCTTAAAAGTGCCCAGACAGCAGTTTTGAAAATATGGAATTGCCGCATTTTGTGATTTTTTAAATAATTTTCCATAATATTGTCACCTTGTTCAGAAAATATATATTGTATGCAGATTTTATTTATTCCTGTGTTGTTATTACACTATAGAACTTACAGTTGTATCTAAACTGAGGGGAAGTGCACTCATTATGTGCTCCTGACCCTCCACCCTCCAGACCAGGATACCTGTTGGAAAGCACTTCCAACTATGCAATATTTTTCAGGGGCATCCAGAAAGATGTTAGGAAGTCAGAGGTAATGTACTATTGGTTCTTACTGTGCATGTCATTGATCCACTGAGACTTGTTAAAAACAACACAGGATTTGTTTTGATTGCTGTAATTCATAAGTGTGAAGAGAAACATGACATAAATAAATGGTTTGCATTCCAATACTGAGTGAATCTCAGACTAAAGATTGGCTACTTCTGGTAATATGTATGAATTTAATACCAGTGGTGTTTCATAAAAAATAAACCACATCCATTAAAAGCACCACTTTGACAAATTTAAGTAATGATTGCTTACAGAGCATATTCTGATAGTCAAAACCAAATTTTTCACCACTTACTTTTGGCTGTAGAGACATGGCTGTGCAATCCTGAAATTGAGATGCTGTAACTGGAATAAATACAGAATTAATAGAGAATTAATTACGCAAATCAGGGTCCTGCCTACAGGCAAACAACCAAACATGAAAAAAGATAAGGATAAGCACAAGGTTGGAAAAGCTGATAAGTAGACAACTTTTATGTTCCTGAAAGCAAAGATGTATATAGTGTGTGACTGAAGCACACTGAGATAAAGAACAATATAAGTTTCTTCACCTTGTGCAAGCCTCATCTCTAAACCTGTATCATTTCACAAGGTTTCCAAAGGCACTTCTTACTTTCTCATCAGTTATTTTAGTCATCTGAAAGAGTAAGAGAGCTAGTATGTTTTATATGTATATAAATAACAAAACTCATATTCGGTATATTTCTTCTTTTGTCATACAAAATCCAGATTAGCAGGGAAGTAATGTTTTCCTTTTTTTCTTAAATTCAGTGCAAAACATAATAGTAATTAGCTATTTCATGATGAATAACTGACTATTATATAGGGTGCCAGTGAAAGATGTGACAGCTGAGAATTTAAAATATTTTTCTAACAAAAACGTTCTTTCCAAGAGTCCCAAGTAACTCATGAGGTCTTATGCCCTCATAGTGTATATGTTACTACAAGCAATCTTCCCCTTCTTGTTGTCCCTGCATAATTTTCTTCAAGTGCTTCCTGGCAACCTATACTTTGTTCCTTGGCTTCTTTTCTGTATCTTTCTCATGTTTTGTGTGCCACCTTTTCTTTGCACTGTCTCTCTTCCTCTGGGATTGTATTTGCTGTAAAATTCCACCTGCACTGCTGCCTTCACTGTGCATCTGTAATTAGGGATAACCTGCTTCAAACTTACTGGAACAATTGACTGTAGTAGCCATTTTTCCTAGTAGAAAACCAATTTCCTTCTCCTTTGAACTGGGGAAAAAAAAAAGTGTCTATTGTATCTGAAACCTTATTTCAGTTCAATTGAAGACACTGCAAAAGTATCTGCTCTAGTTAAAGGCACACAAGAGAGATCCTGCCTCTTCTTCTGAGAAACTGTGATCAGTTTTAAAATAAAACAAAACAAAACCCTAAAGCGTACATAAAACCATTGTCATTCATGGTAACACGGAATCATTGCCCATTTTCCAGATATATTTTACTATTTTGACACCTGTTATCATTATAAGCATGAATATTGATTGCTTCAGAAAAAATCTTCTGAATTTCATGGTCAACATCCAAGGGCAAAACAGAAATATCTTCTAGATAGACAAATATGTTTAAAGTTACTGCTTATATTTTATTGGTGTTCTATTTAGTACTATGTTATTTTAATTGTAGTTTTCAAATGAAGGATGAAAAGCTGATTTCAATACTAGAACTGAGTTCATCCTTATTGTTGCTTCCAAGTTAACTGACATTTGTGTGCACCATGGGAAGAACTTCAGGTGACAGAGGTCATCTTGAGTGAAAGAGAACATGGGACTAAATTACCTGTCTTTAATAGTCACATATTAAAAAAAAATGTCTGTGAGAGGTATGAAAAAAAAAAAAAGAGAGATTAAAGGAGACAGTACCAGAAACACCAGTTACCATCATACTTTCAATGAAGTTTTAACACTCCATGGAAGCTCTTGAGTCTTTAAGGAAAATCTAATTTGCCACTTGTAACAGTTAAATCTAATCTGGACTTCTTTGTCCATAGCTACAGTATCTGAGCATCTGGCTCTATTTTCAAGGAAACTTGGTAAATAGTATGGTAAATTAAATAATTTAAAATAAAAAAAAAAAACAAACCAAACACTGAAGAATACTAGCCTGTACATTTTATAGAAACATAATCTTAGTACAAAGACAATCCCAGATTGTTACTCAGTGCCCTGACTGCCTGTGCTGGGCAAGTGTCAGTGACCAGACTTCAGTATCTTCTGTCTTTATTCATTTCCGGTCAGGCCTGTGGTGTGAACACGCCAGAATTAACTCCTCATGTTGCACACTACGGGTGTGGATAGACATAGTCGTTCATGGTTACAGTTCTGGGTGTCTGAGCAATTTATACAAATATATGGGAAGAAATTAAAAAGTGACATGGCATCTGGTTTTTTTTTAGTTTGTTTGTTTCAGGTAGATCCCTAAATATATTCTGCTTTATGCCAAAATTCTGAAGTTTCAAGAGTATTAATATTTTCTATTAATATTAATATTTCTACATAACACATAACAAGCACAGCTCAGAGAGAACATGCAACCAAAAAAAGTTTTAATGCACCAATAATAGAGTTGAGGATATAAATCTTTCTTGTTCTATACACTTCCTGCATATTCTTCAAAAACATTTTTTGCCTGAGAGAAATGAGCAAAATCAAAATCAACCTTTAAACTTAAGGAGTGCTATAGTTTGGACACAGATGCCATCCTCCAAAACAGTTGCAGTTGTAGTTATACTTCCTAACAGAAATGGAAAGCTTCAGGGAAATGGTAACAGTGCCAGTCTTAAATACAACATATTTCTTTGTTTGAAAAATAATCTACTTTTCTAATCTTTTATTTCATTCCTAACATGAGTGACACCAAACTTTTCCAGATTTTAAGTTTACTGAAAATCTAGGAAAGCTGAAGCAGAAGGAGAGCTTTTTCAAAAGTGAAACACTAATGCTGATGGTTCCTGGAGAATCGCCGTGGTTCTCTTGTCCTGGGCCCATAAGAAAACTGGAACTGCACCAAAAAGGTCATTTTGTAGGGCTCCTCAACTGCTATTTCTTCAATTCTGAGTCAAACTTAAAAGCCCTGTTACTCAGGATCCCAAATCAGTCTGGGTCTAAATAGTTGAGAAGCTAAAAAGAACCTAAAGAAGCCAAGTTTTAACTGTTAGATACCCTGAAAAGGGAAAAAAAAAAAAAAACAAACAGAAAGTTTGAGATGGTAGGACATCTGTTATGCAACTGTTTATCAAAGTAAGTCAAATTTACTTTTACCTTGAGTATATTCACATCAAGATGTAGAACCCACCCCCTTTTTTCTTATGGTTTCCTGTTGTTGTTGCTGCAGCTGTATATTTCTTCTTCCATTTCACTTTGTGCTTTCAATAAAGAGCTAAGTTGTGACTCTTGGATTAAAATTGTGTTAAAATTGTGAATGTTAGGTTTGAATTACTTTACTACACGAAGACCGTTATCAAAGTGACTGTTACTTCTTAAGAAAGGAGGTAAGAATATATCTGTTCTACCTACATCATATTCAGATTCTTGAAGTTCCAGGCATCTCTCTTGGTTTTGACAAATGGAATTTGGACTGATTGATGAAAAAATGAGCTAATGATAAAATACTTGTCTCTCCTCAAAACATTTTTTCTCAAAGCTTTCAGTTTATTACTAGAGCATGTTAAAGCTTCCTTCTCATAAGGATTTTTTCTAATCTTACTGTAGTATCATGAAAAGGTGGGTAGGCTGCTAATATCCATAGGACATCACTGTCATTTCCACTGCATTTTACTGATAATTTTTCAGGAAGATAGAAAAGTTAGCTTTAAAGCAAGCAAAACATGCATATGTAATCTTTCTTGCTACACAAGGAAAATGGTTATATTTCCTTCTAGACTGTTCTTTTCTAACGTAATCTAGCTATTTTCACATTCTTCAGTTTATAATACAGATGACTAAAATGGCCAACAACTGAGAAATATTATTTTCTTCTTTCAAGGCATAATTGAAAATACTTCTCTCAGTTGTCACAGTTATAGTATACATCTGCAAGCACACACCCATGCACAAATACACATGTACATTATACTAATGAGAATATTTTTCACTCTAAAAGTGTAATCATTTTAGGAAAATATTTCCTTGTTATACTTTTTCTTGATTTATTTTGCTCTGCTTTGCTTTCATTTTAGTTGCTTTTTTTGTTTGTTTGTTTTAATATCTTCTTTGAATATCATCATACCTGGAACTTTTTGTTTACTTTTCTCAAGTAGAAGTCATTTGCTGTGGAATGCTGTGGAATAAAATATTGCAGATTCATGACTGGCTGAAAATAATTTCACAAGGAAATTAGTAGTACTTTTTAGGGAAAAGGTATTACTATATATTTCCTCAGTGATCAGGAAAGTGGGATTTGGAAAAGCGGTAACATTTAGAGTCTAGAGTAAAAAAAACAGTGCCTCCTGTTTTGTTACAGCTGAGCACTCAATTTTATTTTTCTTTTTTAAATTCCTTCAACAGCTAGGAGTTTGTTTCCCTTGAGTTTGCTTCCCTTCCAGATTATTCATCCAAGGGAAAAAAATACAACTCTTTTTAGCTGTAATTACACTTTGGTCTCCTACTTCAAATGCTGTCAGGCATAATATGACTTCCCCTAAGGAAGACAAACACATTGAAATCACCATCCCTCTTGTCACCTAACATTAGTCTGGGTCTACATTATCAAGCTGTGAAAAAAAATATTTTTCTATCTTAATATTTATTAAAACATTCTGAAATTCCAGTTCCATGAATGTCCACCTCAAGTGCAATTCATATGATGAGGCTGTTCTGTATACTACCTGTGCAGAGTTAAGGATACTGAGCCATGAAAGGGTCTAAACAGGTTGCTCTCTGACAGGCAGCTGCCTCTGGATCATGTTCAAACTGCCTAGCCTAGGCTCTTAATTTTCACTTTGCAGAATAAGGGCAGCTATCTAAACCCAGCAACCTGATTCTTAGCACACGAACTAGGAACCTGTATTCTGAATATAATCAATAGCAAAAAAACAATATAAGTGGTTCTTGAACAGGCTTTGGTTGAAGCTTACCACCCACTATAATAAACTATGCGCTGTTTGTTAACGTCAGAAGCAGGGATGACTGAGACACTTTTCTCCTTCCCTCACAAGCCATTTTTCCTGAATGTTTTTCTCTTACCTGCCGTTATATAAAACACTCATCAGAGTTAAAAACAATAAATTTAAACTCCTACTAGTCTATCAGTAAATAAAACTCTACAGCCTCGTTCTAAGGCATCTCTGAGGTCCCACAGAGAGTACTTCAGTGTCTAAATTAGGAGACAGTCTCTCTCCGCATACTCTAAGCCTTGGTGTCTCTGCAGAGGGATGGAGTGCCACCATGCTGCACAAGTGAGTTTCCTGGAGCAGGCCAGCAGGAGATGTTAGGAGCAGAAGTGCAACTGAAACAAGTCCTGACCTCAGGCTTTGTGGCACTTCTCTTTATTCAGGAGGTAAAATCCTCTTCCCGGGGTGCGGTGTAGGAAAAGCAGGAGTATTGGTGGGGGAGATGGTTATGGTTAGAGCACTCATCTGGAAAACAAGGCACCTGCAATGCTGGTCAGGCTCCTTCAGAGGGGATTTCAACCAGTGACTTTTTTTTCCTGGAAAGTGCTTTAAGAGGAAGTATGGAAAGGCTGCTGGGTCACCCCATGGAAAACAGGGCTGTGAGCTCAAGAGAAAAAGCCAGCAAGAAGCAGCCTCGTTCTCTGGTCTCTGTGGGAAAGCGGAAGCCCTGGGGTCTGCTCACAACAACTGAAAAGAGCAAGTAGCTTGTGACTGGTAATAAAAACATGAGAGCTGGCAGCAATGGGAGCTGGTGTGAGGAAAGTGAACCGGGGGTATCAGGGAGCATAGGGCAGATAGCAGTTGTGATTACAGAGCTCCAGGAGCTGGAGTAGAAGGTGAGGTTTGGCTTCCCTGAGTTCCCAGGTGATGATGGAGTACTGCTTTGCACAGCAAAGGGGTGCTAAAAGAAGCTGTGTCCCCCTGGACAGTGAAAGCTATATTTCCTCCCCCATCCTGAAGCTTCAGAAAGGTCTGTAAGCTTTTTCACACCACATCAGCAGCTTGCATGGGAATAAAACAAATCACGATGCGCCTTCACTCCAGTCATTCTCAAGGGTTTATAAAAAAAGGGGGAAACATAGCCCTAAATCAGTAAGTATATACAAACTAGAACCCGACCAAAATGGCAAAGTTTGCTTACTTTCCTGAAAACTAAATTTCTCCAAATTGTATACATAGATTTGTGGATTAAAAAGATATTTAAATAAATGTAGGTAGTAGGGCAAATCTGTGGCTTCCCTGTTACAGAGGACTAAGGTATCATAAAACACCTCCTACTCGCCTGCTGGGAGAACAAGAATACGTGAGGCAATTTTCCCCTTTCCCATGCATGTGGGCAGACGGTGGGTTGGCAAGGGGAAAAAAATAGGAGAAAGATGGATTAATACACTACTGAAAAGGTAAGATAGACTAAATAGGACCAAAGAACCCAATTAGACCAAAGGTTAAGATGGACCAATTTGCCTAGTATGTAGTAAGAATATAAATAGCCCATTGGATAATTATTATCAGGCAGTTATCAGAACTTCTACTTAAAATTTGTGTTTGTTAAATAAAACAAAAAATTTCCATCTACTTAAGAATGATAAAATGAGTTTAAAACTATTTGTTTACACAGACACTCCAAAAAAAAAAAAAAATGTACAAAGCAACACACCACATGGACAAAGTTCCTCCAACAAACTTCCTTAAGAATCATTTTGGTGACCAAAATTAATGTTAATTTGAGTAAAGTACTATACAGTAACACCAACGTTAGGCAGGATTTGTGTTGACTGATTTATGCCATCTGTTCACGACTCAGATGTCACCTGCTCTAGCTTTCATTTAGGGAAAACAAAAACAAAACTTGCTCTTCCCAATCTTGATTAAGGTACTTAGTAAACTTAATTGTTCAACATTTCCTGAACGGTTTCTTTGAAAAGTATCTCTGATACCGTGATGTTCAGTTACACTTAAGCAAAAAGCACACTCTGCAAGAAATCAATGTTTTAGAGAGAAGGAATAAGTATTGTAATTAGCAAATGTTTTTCTAACAGCTAGAAGTGTACATTCACTGTCAAGACTTGTTGGAACATAAACTGCTTTTTCTCCCTACATCTGGTATCCATAAAAAAAAAAAAAAAAGGGCCCTAGCAACCAAACTTTACATATAGTATTTTAAAGAGGTAGTACACAAGCAATGACTCCCCTCTTTAAATGATGCGGGAGCCTTTTCCTGAAACAAATAAATAGAATTAATGGACCAGTGCTTATTCGAAGTGCCAACCAATTTGGATATAAAAACGCTAGAGACTTCAGTTTTGCTGACAGCAGCTTGAGTCTCAGACGACCGACAACCACAGTTTGCAGTCAAAATTCCCTTCTGTCTTAATTCCCCTGGTTTCATTCGAGCCGCTTCGTCTGAGAGAAGCCTGGTGCCCTCGCAGCCCTCCGCTCGCCGGCGGCGGGGGGAGGAAACGATTCGTTACCGCATCTCGCACAGGGCGCTTCCACCGCGCTNGGGCCGAGGGGCCCGGGGGGCCGGGGCCGGCCTGGAGGCGGGAGCGGATAAGGGGGTGCCGCTTGTGCGGCGCTGACAGGCGTCGCACCCGCGGTCCATGTCGGCATCTCCCCGTCCAGGCGAACGACCGGGAGGAGGCGAGCTGTGGGGAGCTGTGGCGAGAGGAAAAGGGCTGCGAGGTCGGCAGCGGGCAGCGCTGCCCAGCCACCTCTCCTGGGCAGGTGACAGCCCTGCGGAGCCAGCCAAAGGCGAGCCACACATCTGCTTCGCCGGGCAGCGCCCGAGCGCAGTAACCGCGCTGCTGCCGGGCAGCGCCCAGCCCTGACACCGGCGCGCTACTTTCTGTTTCGAGGAGAAAGAACTCTTACTTTCAAACAGCGATCGCTTAAATATTTCCCGTCTGGTAATGCTGCCGGAGTCATTAGTTGTTCCGTGTTCGGTCACACGCCAAAAAGCTCTCAAGAGCGGTGGGGCCGACAGACACCTCCCGGGGCTCTGTCCTGCACCCGAGATGCCATCACCCCACGGCCCCACTGGTCTGTGAGCAGCTGGCCCAGGCCTGGCCTGCAGGAAAGCACCAGCAGATGCCATGGCTAATGTGAGCCTACAGCATGTTTTCATGGACAAAGAAGATACTAGGCTTCATTACCAGGTGGATGGCCAATGGGTTGAGGGACGTTACTGTTCCACCCTGCTTGATGCTGGTAGGCAGGAGCTGGCACACAGCAGTCAGTGTTGGGGGCCTCCAGTTACAGGAAAAACTGGTCCAGTGATGTTTGACTGAGGTGGCTGGGGCCTAAAACATACCCTACACAAAAAGGGACTGAGGGGCTGGGCTTTTGTGGTCTTGAGGAGTCTAAGGAGGGACCTGGTGATTGCTTGTTACTACTTGAAGGGCCATTATGAAGATGACAAAAGTGCCAGATGATGTAAAGAGTGAGCAAATACTACACATTTAATCTTGGGAAGTTCAGTTTGGACATTAAGGAGAAAAAAAGTTTTGAGAGTTATTCAACACAAGAAGTTGTCAGTGGCATCAAAGAGTTTGTCCTTGGAGGGTTTCAGACATCAAAGCCGAGCTGGGAATGGGTAACAGTCCTGTTTCAAGTAGGAGATTGGACTCAATGATCTCCAGAAACCTCTTCCAACCAATGTTTAATGACTCCATTATTTGTATGCTTGCAAAGTTTGACAGTCCTGGCTATCTACACAAATTAAGAATATACAGGAAAGCACAATAATGTACTGTAATTTACCAATATATTTTTGTATTTTTGTTGTACAAAGCATACAGTACAATAGATGGTTTATTACAGTTGCAGGTTACTGCTGTATGTCTCAGCATTTGTAAAGGCATTTATAGCTGTGTGAATGAGCTTAAGCATTCATTTGTTTCTATGATGGAGGAAAATTCCTTTGGGATAAACCTTAACACAGGAGTTATTGGCTTATAAGCTTTCCTATCCTGCAACTACTTAAGAAATAAATTAGTTGACCTATTTTGAATCTCTTGGCTCAATAGGTATGGGTAGGATTTTTAAAGCACTTTAAATCTTCATATTAAAAAGACCATAACTTTGCCTTAGACATCACGTGCTGTTAAAATATAATAATTCTGTGAAGTAGGTGTTATGTTATGCCTCCTGGATCCAAGGTGTAGATCTCTGAATATATACTGCGAGTAATCAAATGGTAAATCTGAATCTAGACAATACAGAAATGTTACCTCAGTATCACCAAGGACTGGCACTGCCAATAAGAACTGTAACTATTAACTTCTAACTACAGAGCCTAATTTATCAAGATGCCATATAAACCACAAAACTAATTCAATTTGTGATAATACAGTTGACTGTATTCAAGTGGCCTCCTCCAGAAATGGACATGAGTCTTGAACAACAAAAAGTTAATCTAGCAAATTCCAGTTTAGTTGAAAAAGTTTTTTCATGCTTTTCATCTTATGAAGCAAAATTGAGTGTCAGTCTCCTCAGAAACTGTAGCTTTAGTCAAAAGTAGAAAATTGAAGCAGTACTGTGGGCACCTACAATGACAAATATCCAAATACAGTATTTAGCAAGGAAGAAAAGAGCAAGAAGCTAAAATCTCCTTGCATTTTTGCAAATGGTGTTTAACAGTGACAATTACGAAAGTAGGATGTTTTGATCAAATCTTTCCTGATTGATAAGTAATGGTCAATACATGAAAAGAGTGTCCTAGGTTTGCTGTATTTTAGCCAAGAAAAAAACATGCTTTTTTGTGTGAGAGTTCATCATGGAAGTAACAAAGATTTTATCTGAATAGTTCTCTCTTTATGATTCAACAGTTATTAACTAAACATACACTTCAAGGTGTTAACAAACAAAACACAAAATAAATCTACAATTCAGAATATCTTTTTTTTCATTCTTCAAAAAGCTCATCTGCATAAGTGACTCAACACGTCTTAAAATATTTGTTTCCTAACGTCGAGATACCTGCTGAATTTTTTTTTAGGATTAGTGTCTCTGTGTCAACTGGAATGACTGAGCTCTGAGCTCTCAGCAGGCTTCCATCAGGAGTGCCGTGGCTTACCCTGTTAACTTCAGTCACAGAAGATCATGAATATAAGGTTTTCCTTAGGAAGTAGATACTGCTCACACAAGGTCCTGTTTTGATATATAAGATAACTAAGCAAGAAACATGTACTAACACACTTCTAAGAGGTTAAGAATGGCCTAAGGGAATCCCTTACCCGTGGATGTGGTGCCAATTGTCAATCCTCTCTGAAAGCAAAGTGGTAATAGAAAATAGTATGTGTGAATGACATTTTTCTTCACCTTAATGGCCTTAATAGTGTTCTACAACCCGTGAAGCACAAATAAAAATACATGCATATTTTATTTAAACACTATTAGTGGTGTTAAGTATTTTTGAGGAACGACAAAACCTTTCCTGCCGCCAACATAAATGGAGATATATGGGAGTATCTGAGAGCACAGAGTAGCATCAGAGAATGATAAAGGGTGGAAAGGTTGTGGTCCCACTCACACAGCCTCTGCAGTGAGCCAGGGAGTGGATCTTCCTTCACGGATGGTGGTGTCCATCCCCCTCAAACCTTTAGAAGCCTTGGTAACAACTTTATCAGTTTTACCTCCCTCTTGCACTAAGGGTAGACAGTGCAAGTGCTAGCAACGAGCCTGGCACAGGAACACACAGGAATGAGATGTAAACACCAAAGCGGGTGTGTACTCTCTTCCACAGTGATTTCACTGGTAGTTTCCAATGTCACAGAGATAGGCATGCAGCAGCTCAAGCTGAAGGTGAAAAAGGGAGTATAGGAAAAAGTTATCACACTCTTTACAGGATAAAGGCCATTTTTTGTGTTTTCTAATATAAAACAACTGAATATTCTCATTTTGTTAGTGTTGTGATAATGAATAACCAGTACTGCTTGTGCTTCTTAGAATAGAATCATAGAATTGTAGAATCATAGAATCATTCAGGTTGGAAAAGACCCTTGGGATCATCGAGTCCAACCGTCAACCCTACTCTACAAGTTCTCCCCTAAACCATATCCCCCAACACCACATCTAAACGACCCTTCAACACATCCAGGGATGGTGACTCAACCACTTCCCTGGGCAGCCTATTCAAGTATCTGACTACTCTTTCTGTGAAAATTTGTTTCCTAATGTCCAGTCTAAACCTACCCTGTTGCAGCCTGAAGCCATTCCCTCATATTCTATCACTAATTAACTGTGAGAAGAGACCAGCACCAACCTCTCTACGATGTCCTTTCAGGTAGTTGTAGAGAGTGATGAGGTCTCCCCTTAGCCTTCTCTCCCTCAAACTAAACAGTCCCAGCTCCTTCAATTGCTCTTCATAAGATTTATTCTCCAGGCCCTTCACCAGTTTCATTGCCCTCCTCTGCTCTCGCTCCAGCAGATTTGTTTTATCAAACCTCTGGTGGAGACATAGACAAATAGACTACAAATTTTTCTGCTAAGAGCCATATAGTGTTATACCTAAAAAACATCAGAACTTCCAGTAGAGTGAATTATGCCCAAAACTGTATCTAGTTTTGCTTCAAAAGAAACTGGGTAATTTTTTTTCCAGAAGAAGGCCCATAAATGAGTTAGTGTTTACATTGTGTGAATGACAGGGAGATGAAGGCTCAGAAGTGAACAGGGGAGGTATGCCATTTGATACCATAGATGTACCTTTTGAGATTTAAAGATTTCCACAAGCATCCAAAACCAGATTTAAATAAGGTTTAATGGTTTATATGGATTTTTTTTTTCAGCTTTTAAAAATGGTAAGGAAATACCAACACATGAATGATCAAGTCAATATATAACTTTCATAGTAGAGAATGGAGTTGAGCACTTCTGGAATTAAACCCAGCTGAACTGTAAGTAGCCTTAGACAGGTGCTTTTAAAGACATTTGGACAAAGATCACTTTCCCAGCTACACCAAATGGCAAATTTTTCTATTAATAACATTGGATTCTACTTTTTGTATATATTTGGGAGTGTGTTTTTGAAGCAAATCTATAAACAGAGCGGTTTTATTTTAGAAATGGTACTTAATAATTGCAACATCCAGTCATACATTAAACTTTGAACAGCTTTCTGATGATCACATGGTTATTCTTAATATTTCAGAATGTGGCAAAGGCCTTACGTTTGAAGTTTAAGAAATTAATGAAACAAATACCACATTATGGGTTTAATAAAAGACAATATATACATACAATGATGGAAGAAGTTAGGTTTAATGAGAAGTATAATGAGTGTATCTCTTCAGAATATAAATAATTTTTAAATGGTAGAAATAATGTTATAGACTGTATTATGTTTTAGAGACAAGGAAGTCTTGCTTATGAAAATAAACCAAACAGTCCTTATTCATTATGTGGACAAAGTGGTAATTAAGAGAGGAATTTTAGAAAAAGACATATTTGGAAAAAAGTTTTCAACTAAAGTTAACATTGCATTGTTAACTGTGTAAATAAAACAAAGCTAATACCCCCACTTTATCCCAGCCACATAGAGGGCATGATTGCACTCCATACATTACAAGCATTACTTTCAAAACAGGTGGAAAGAGTACCAGCTCACATTGCTTTTTAAAATTAAAACTGGAGGACAAACTAATCTTTCCATGAATAGATTACTTTGCATGTTAAATTAATCTCTGAATTCAGGTTCATTTGAAACCTTCATAAAGGTTTCAAATTTTTCACACTTAAAACTTTCAGGTATACACAACCAATGAAGCTTCATTCCATAGTGATTTTTAGGGTAAAATTCCTCTCAGCACGTTAGGCATCAGTCATGTAAACAATTGCACCTGAGCTAGTCATCCTAAGATCTCCATATAATCAAGGGAGAGAAGAACATTTAGGGTACAATTCATCTGGGCAGATTTAGGTTTCTCTATTAATGTGTGATAAATTAGACCAAAGAATCACTCATTTCTTTCCACTGATTGTGAAAGAAATGACTGGCCCACATCCTACCCTCTATTACCCAGCCATCCTTTAGACCTTTGCCTTGTATTTAAATATAATCAGTAGAGCAGATTTTGCCTACATTTCTAGAAAGCTAGATTTATTTAATTAAGTATTTTGACATGTAACAGTTTCACCATAACTTGAGTTAATTCTATCAGAGCCTAAATTACTGTGAAAATACACCAGCATTAATTTTATCTACAGTACCTTGGATTACTGAATATTAGCCTTTCCTTTTTTATTTGACTTGTGGTTTTTTCTTCTGTGATTTTCTTCTGTGATTTTCAGTAACTGTTCTGAAATTTTTACATTTCCATGGGTGCCTGTATGTCCCAAATGGAAATCATCACTTCAAGAGAATAAATGCATGCATGAAAACTAAAATTCATACAGAAATAGCTGAACAGGAAGATCTGTGTATGTAACTGCAACTATGATATATGAACTAGTGTTTGAGTGTGTGTTCTGCTAAATATTGAGTTTGGGAAGGACATAGTTTTACAAGAGCATGTTCCAAAGCGGTGTTTACCTGGGGCTCTTCTGTGCTTGGAAGATGTTACTGCCTCAAAAACTTACATATAAAAACAGTACAGGACTCACAGTCTGCAATTTTAAGGTATATCTGATCAGTATAACTGACAGACATACCAGTTTACAGAATTTTACCTCATAACTTTATCTTGTCAACAAAGCTAGAAAATACGAGCAAAGCTCATATTGTAGGCTGTTAAGGTAAAATAAATCTCAGAGCAATTGGACTAGATTATCATTATAGGTCCCTTCCAACTGAAATATTCTATTCTCACATTATTCCCTTTTCTACTGTCTTCTCACTACTATTTCCATGTCTGAGTTTCTGACTGCATTGTCTTGCTCTGCTCTTCTGTTTTTTCCAATTTACATTAGAATTATTTCAGCAAAATCTCAAGCCCAGGCTTCCAGACACAAAAGATTTAGATAAGCATTTGTCTTTTGAATTATTTTTTCTGTCCCTTCAGATTTTTAGGAGACTCCCTAATCATGTTCAGCTACCTGCTAATCAGCATGAGATTCTGTTTCAGTCTTTGTTTTACAATACAACCATTCTGTTAATATTTCCCCTGGTGGAAAAACCTGCAATATTGAGTGATTATAGACTGAAATCTACTATAGAGATAGTCATAGCAGGCATGGAGTGATCCATCATATGTCAGTTTGAAACAATGATTAATACATTATTAATATTTTCGTAGATAAATAAATATATCTCCTGAAGGCTGAACCTTTAATTTCCTACCCTTGCAGCTCTAAAATTTGCAGTAGCACTGTCATCTTCAAGTGACATCTTTATCAAAATATTGCTAATAGAAACTTTCAAAGAACTATTATTTAACTTAGTAGCTTTCCTATTTTTAGAAAGTAAAATTATAGAACCAACAAAGTATATGCAGTGACTGTTGCTATGTCTGTTGGGAAAAGTAATTTCATTTTGGCTGGCTTTGCACCCGCTTACTTCACTTACCCTAAAATTTCCATCTTTCTTAAACAAACGGTTGTCCAGAAACCAAAAACTACATGGACCAGATTTACTCCACTTCAGACTCCTTAAAATTTACACTAGTGGCACTATTAAATAGTTTTGGCTGAGTAGCCTAGTATCATATATATTTGTTAAGGATGCCTGAACTCATTAGAGAAGGTATTGTGCATATGGCATTACAGACAAAACTTTGCCACCAAAACTGAATTCTGGTTGAAGTATTTGTTAGCTATTCCTTTCCAATGAGTTTAAGAGAGATTTCAGATACTATCGATTGAAAAAGCTCCTGAATCCTTATATAAATGTTGAGTAAAGATGAAATCCTGCTTTGTGGGTTAGAATCTCAGCCTTCAAACAGCACTGACAGCGGCTGCTCATCTGAACCAGATTGTTTAGAAACCCATGATGAGCTGGAAGTCTTGATTCTTGGTTTCCAGCCAAAATTGCACTACTGAACATACAGTGTTGAAAACATAGATCCACTTCCAAACATATCTGTTCTTCTGTGTATTATTACTTTCTCCTAAATTATTGAATTTGATGAATGCTGCAACTTGTGAATACTTCAAAATATTTAAGTATTTTGTGCCATACAACAACTAATATGTTGTACATCATCAACCAAAGTAATTGTTTGTTCTGAATATCTTAAGAACATAGCTATCTATAACAATTTAATATGGGGGGGAGGGGGAGGGGTCTCAATACCACTAATTAATAAAGCTGGTCTTTTTTATATATTTAAAGTTGGACTTTCTACATAATTCCATTGCACTTCTCCTTTGGAGGTTGGTTTTGGGTTGCTTTGGAGGTTGCTGTTTCCATTTTTTTCTAGCATGCCTTTGGAGGAAGGAGATGGAGGAAAAAACAGGCTTGGAAGGAACCCTGATATATTCAGGGGGGAAGTGGATGGTATTGATAGTTTTATTTTAGCTCTACTCCTCAGCTCCTAGAATGGAAAAGTTTTATTACACAGCAGATAAAAATGCTGTAATAACCTAAGGAAATTAAGGAACCAGAATTGTTAAAAATGCTATCCCCTGAATCATTCCTGGACCCTGCTGCTACGTCTATAGTACTAATAAATAGGGTGAGGGCATGCAGCAGATGCTCAGGTGCTACTAGCATGCAATCTCCTGTACAATGGGATTTGCTAGCATATACGCTCCTATGCTTTTGGCGCTTGCTAACTAAGGCTCTCTCAGACAATCTTTAGTTGCTGTCTAGGAAATACCACTGGACAGAGACTGTGCTCTGCTACGCAGTAAACAAGAGGCCATCCTCTGTGGGAATGCAAAACAATTTTAGTTTTATGGATGTGTTTGCCAGTGCCAACAGAGCCAGTAGACCAGCCCTTGTCCTTTTTATTAATTCATACAGATGTAGCATCAGGGTTTGCCCTAGATGATTGGTAGCCAGAGGATAACCAATTAAAAAGCATCACTTTAATGGAAGTGCTTGTGACCTGTTCGTTATCTGAGATTAAAAAGTTACAGAAGTCATTAAAAAAAAAGGCAAATTTAGCATATGCCTTGAAACAAATCCTTAAAATCTGCTCATGCTTGTCCATAAGGATTTCCTAATGCCTATGTTAGCCATAAAATCTGAGGAAACAATTCAGCCACAGCCCATTCCAGAGTATTACCTTTTGGAATCAGTTCCAAGCTTCCCCAGGGACAGGAAAACTCTACCATTTATCCCAAGCCTCCACAGAGCTGCAGCCTTGAGCACTTTTATTTCCCTTTGGTACAAATGTACCCTCTCTTTTTTTTTTTTTCCATCTGCTAATATTCTCAGCCTGACTTACCTTGTGGTTCAGAGCAAATTAATCAAGTAGACCTCATCCTACTTTCAGTAAGGTTGATTCCTACTGTATTATTTATTTGCGCTGTACTTCTAGCTTAAATGACCTTCTAGTTAACAAGATGTTTTCAAAACTCCTATAATGTTTTATGACCGTACCTTAAGAAGTGTTTTTATATATATGTGTGTATGTGTGTGTATATATACACAAACCTCCCATACTGGTATTCTTAAACCTTTGTTTAAATCTTCAGAGCCTAAACTATGAAGAAGGCGTGCCAACCAAGGGGTCTTGCTGAATGTACCACAGCTTCTTCTCTACTCAACCAGAGGGATATAACTGCTGTTATCCAATTAGGAAGCAGCTGGATTATACACTTGGATCCGCCAGCTGGGAAACGCTCCTAGGTTCCTCAATTTAGGCAAGTCTTTAATGTTAAAGACACAAATNTTTTGTCTCCTCCTGCACACCTTTTATCATTTTTTTATCTTCTGCCGTTGTGGTAACAGATGGTAAAAAATAACAGTATAAACGTTACTTTCAATACTAAATATTAAACTTTAATTGTTCTGTTGATGCTAAGGTTCTCCACTGAGCACCAGAACTAAAGAAATCTGCAGGAGAAATCTGTTCACCTTTATTAGACACCTTACACCTAAAATGCCCTGAGTTTGTTGAAGCAATCTTTCCAAAACAAATGCTAAAATTTCCTGGATAGTCAATAGTAAGAGTTTGTTTCACGTAAAGGCCTCAAGAGGGTGATTCTGCCTGCTTCAGTTTAACAAGCAAACTTAAACTAATTGGATTTCCTTGTGGTATCTTCAAAAAAACCTAGCGTTCCTCATTGACTGTACAAGGAACTGAGGTGCCCTGAGAGCAGTTCAGTAGCTTACAGGATGGGATTAATCATACCTAATTTAAACTGTTTAAAAGCTGATTGTCTAGTCTAAGCTTATTGCTCACATTTCAGCTATGATCAACAGCAGAGGTAAGTCTTTCCAAGGATAATTCATCTCATCCTCTGGAGATGCCTGTTAGCTTCACTGACTATAGATACCCTACTGTGCAATAAAAGAATGTTAGAGAATGATCTCAAACACTGAATACCTACTTACTCATACTGCTTAATTCTTTACGATCTTCTTGGTGGTGCCTTGGATTGTTACAACTTGTTTTCTCCCAGCCAAATCCACTGTAAATGATGCAGATGCAATTAATGATATTAAAGTTGTTCAGTGAGCTCCAGAATCAATTAAAACCCAAAGCAGAACTCCATCTATCTTTATTAGAAAGTTTCATGTGTTTGTAGAACCAGTTCTTCTCAAAATGTACCTAAGTCTCCTGGAGAGCCAACAGTGCTGCTAGTCACAGCTATTCAGTGCTTTTCACTTTCAGGGCCTGAGGCTTGTCCCTAGCTCTCTTTCATTCAGCACTACAGATGTAGCCTATATGACTAGTTTGAGGCAAGTAACTTTCAGATAGCCAGTGCTGGTGAGGTAACTTACCTAAACTGTAGGTGGAAATAAGATGTCAAAGTCAGGCAAATCTAATTCTCTCAGTGACAAGTTTGTACCTTGTAGTGAATTGAGAGCCCTTACCAAAGATGCTTCTCTAGTTTGTTTTTTTCCCAGTGGTACATAAAATCTCCAATCATACACCTCTTTCTCCTCTTCATTCCCTGGCCTTTATAATGGTCTGAGTTCATGCTGAAGCCTTTCTTTTATGTAGATTAATATGGTCTTCTCTTCCCAAGTACCTATTTTTATAAAAATCATAAGAGCTTATGTATTTTTGATACTTCCTGCTGTCTGTCAGAAGAGACTAACATTAAGCAGGAAATGACTGAAATTAAGTTAGTAGCATATACATTACCATACCCACACAGTGAGTGTCACCACAGGAGTCTTGTTTCCTTAGGGGATCATCTGAAAACTTTTTACTAATAATCAGTAAAGGCAATGGCAATGTAATGTACTGCCAAGCATTGCAACTGGTTTATTGTGAGGGTATAAATACCATGAATTTTATGCCTGGTACAAATATCATACATGTGCATTCAGGAATTTTTTTAAAGTTTTATAGGTGTAACTATTAAGTGACAGTAGTCAAGAACCTATGGCCTTTTTTTGGGAACGATGACTTTCTTTCTGGCATTATCTCTTTATTGATAGCCAGTTTCAGGCATTTGTGAAGAAGTGTTCTTTCAGGATGCCTCCAACTTTTATGAGAATGCATGCATATGTATTATCACATATCATGCTTGGTCACTAGTACCAGTATTTTTATTAATTGAGTTTATTAGGAACTAATTGAGGAAGAAAAAGGATTGAAATAATAAAGCATGTTAAACATAAAGAAATTTATCAGACATTATATAATAAAATTTTCCAAAAGTTATCATCATTCACCTCCACCCTGAGAGTCACAGGACTGGTCATTCTGAACGTTTCTACACATACTCACTTAGGTTGAGTGTTCACAAACTATTACAAGTGAGACACCATCAGGGTGATAATAGACTCAAACAGCAGTAATTTTTTTCCAAGAGTTACAGCAAAATGAAAGCTTCATAAGTATAGTTGTTACGCATATCACAAAACACACAAAAGCCCTGAAATGTGCTTTTCTCCCAGTTATCATGCTGTGAGGTTACTGACTCTCTTTGAGACCTTTCAACTTCAGCTAGTGTCATTTATACCATTTCATAAGACCAAAGGCCAAAGATGTTGTAACCAGCTGGAAGTAGCAATACCCTAACATAAACAGAATGGAAAAGATTTTTTGTTTGTTTCAGTTCCTTCCCATAGAACTTCTGTCTAAACCAATTAATTTTAAATTCTTTTACCTTCAGTTTCATGGTTTATTCTATGCAGTCCTTTATGTCTGGAAGAAATGAATATATATAACTGAAATATTTCTTTAAAACAAACTTTTATGCCTTTCAGCAGAAATCCATGTTATAATCAAATTTAAAATAAGATGCGCACCAATTTTAAACTTGGTCTTTAAACTGGACAGCTGGGAAATTTTCTGTTTGTACTGTGTTATCTGTCTAATTGAACTGCTTTCTGAGCAACACAGATCGTGATGAAAAGTGCCCTCTAGCAAGATGGCATTTCTAATTGACTCATCTGAACTGTAGCATTATTGCTGCCTTTCATTTGATTGGGTCATGGTGAGTACATCATGATGCTTATGATCTTTAGGGAGGGTGGATCGCCTTCCTAAGTTTATGATATTATGAATTATGAGCTACAAAAATGTCATTTACATACAAACAACCAACTGAATTTCTTCCTGACTTGGTCTGTTACTACAAAGACATTAGAGGTGCTATTTTAGGTCACATATGCAAGCCGCCTGGAGACTATAATCAGGTTGAATAGTCAGGTAGCATGGCAAATTCGGGCTGTTGTATGGTACATCAAGTCCACTGTCTTTGTATTCAACTCTAATATTTTTTACTTAGTAAGGAAATAAAATCTCTTTTCACTTCCATTTAAATTCTATTCATCTAGAAAAGTGGGTATACGGTTGCACTAAAATCTTGTCGGTTCTTTGTAGGTATCAGATATAGGATAAAACCTTGTAACTACGGACTGTTATAAACATTGTTATACTGCATCTGCTCTTCTTTCAGAGTGTTGAATAAAGATAGAATGAAGTCTGTGTTGCTAATGGTTTGTGGCTCATTTGCTAGTTCTCCTTTTACAAAATATTACTTGCATGTTTGTAGTTTATGATTATGCAGAAACAAAACCACAGATGTTTATATTACTGAGGTTTCCCTCTTATAACTGCATGCTCTCTTAAACACATCCTGTGAAAAATCCATGTCTTATCCACTCATTTCAGGTCTTCTGGAAGCAGCATTCCATGGTCTTTTTGTGATTCTCCTCAATCTGTTTGCCTTGCATTCTTCATTTCTTTCTTCGTGTCTCCTTCTATCTCATTGGCGTGTCTAACTGCTGGCAGAACTGTCAACTCATCCATTCTCCTCTGTTGCTATACTTCAGGTTCATTATACAATCACTGGAGTGATTATCCAATGGCCAAACCTTAGCCTGTT
Organism: Eurystomus gularis; assembly: GCA_013400335.1. NCBI lineage: Eukaryota > Metazoa > Chordata > Aves > Coraciiformes > Coraciidae > Eurystomus > Eurystomus gularis. The sequence continues at coordinate 17,502 of VZZY01022207.1, read as the reverse complement.
GTACGTTACAGTCATACCAATGGTAGATACTCTGGAACAAAAAAGTTTTGTTGTCATTCTCTAAAAATGCACTATGAAAACATGTGAAATTTCATTTTGCCTTGCATCTAATCAAAATATTCCTGGAGGGAGAGAAATTTGGGAAGGATAACTAATGGGACTCTGATTCCTGAGAATGGAACTAACATGGTCCAACTGTAGCAGTCTAAATCTGTAGCTGGCCTATACTAGTCATCCAGGCTTGTCTGTGTAGAGAAACAGGAACATTTAAGGGTGCTGCATGCCAGTTACCCTAAACAGCTATCTTAGAAGACAGGAATAATCCATTTGAAAGATTATGCATCACTGCCTATAAAGGGAACTAGCTTATAATTCTAGTTGCATCTGCAACCTTAAAATGGTGTTCTGCTTCAAGAACCAGTGGAGGACAGGCTAATTATTCCAGACATCTTCTATGAGTCTTGGGAAAAAAAGTAACAGGAAGGGATTTCAATTTACAATGACAACAAAAGGAAGCTTGCTTTATCAAATAATTTCAGAACTCATATGGAACTCTTACAGAGTTAGGAAAGCATATTTTATCACTTCAGAAACTGGCTAGAGTGAGAATGATAGAGCAACTGCAATGCTGACTGTTGCATTATTCAAGGGGTTTCAGATAATACTGAGCACATTTAATCACACTTTTCTTGTAATTTATTGTTTGCTAAGGACACAGCTGTATAGTCAAACATTTATATAGATATTGCTGCTCTATAAAAATATCGTTGTTTTCATTAAAGTGCTATTGTTCTCTTCAGTTTCAAAATAATCTTGAAATGCTTTTTTCCTTCTCTAGCCTGAACAGCACAGCTGAAAGAACAAAATGAAAGGAAGTAGAAGTGGAGATGAAAAGAAAAGCCTGTTGGTACCACATCTACCCTCATCTGATGTTAAGATTGCAGGTTAGTAACATGCCAGATGTTTTGTAATACTGTCCATGATAATTATAAAGAAAATACCTCCTTTTTATGAGATCAAATTTCCAAGCCCCTGCCATTTTTTTCAGTCTGAAAAATTTCTATCAAGTTATGTCATATCACATCTTCACAATCATTCAAGTTACAAAGGTACATATGCCCTTGCTTTAAGTGGAGCTATCTGTTCACATCAACATTCTCCAGAACTGATCATAAAACTAACAATGGCAGGGCACCAGAAGATCATGATTTCTGCCTCTGCTCCTTTCTGCTAACATACCTTGAGCCTCTTTATCTTCTTTCTACAGAAACATCCTGTCCATGTAGTCCTAGACTGAAACTATGGGGTATACTTTGACACAATTCAATATTCCTCTTCAAACTTTTAAAGCTGTACAGTTTTCTCACTTCAGTTTGAAGCTCTTCAGCGTTCTTCTGTATACAAACGCTAAGTACACTGATGTAGCAGTAATAATCCTGTTGCTTCAAACTAATAATCCTGTTGTTTCAAACTCTAGAGACAGAAAACCTGAAGAAAGATTGAGTGAAATGGGAATGAAGACGCTAAGGAACTTGGAAGTTGTATCATATTTAGTAAGAGTTCAGATCAAATATAGTATATTATATCCCAAAGCATAAAAGAGTGTGGTTCAACAGGTGTCTGGGAGGAGTCTGAAGGCCCATGATGGATCAGTTACAGTGAATGCCTACATAGAGTGTTAAATTTTTGGGAACTAAGCGTGATCAAAGGTACTTGTGGTTTGCAGGGCTGAAAGCTACTTTTTTAGATTAGATCTTGGTGGCTGATATGCAGATACATGAACACATGCTATTTTGAGTAGAAAACAGAATGAAACATCTTACCACTAGGTAGTAAATACTTCTCATGTAGTTTTAGGCATCTGCAATACCTAAACTTGAACTAGTCAGGGTAGACTTCCTTTATACTTCAAGGAAACGAAAAGGCAGTTCTAGGAATTTTTTTATGGACTTCACTACGTAAAAAATCCACTCTAGAAGAAACCATTCTTCTGTACTGTGTTAAAAGGCAGCCTAGATGACTAGATCAAGTATAGACACCTATAGTTTAAATGTATGTATTTAATAAGGTGAATCCCAGCAACAGTGTTGGAGCTGACTTCATCTGAGGCCCACAAACATCTTGACTTACCTTATAAGTAAGGTCACCTTATAAGATGATCACCTGATAGTAACTAAACACTGGAATTGTTTCTCAGTTAGTGATTGATGATGAAATGGGTTGGATTTCACATTAACTCTTTGGTTATTTTTTGGTGCAGGAAACATCTAACAGGGTTGGAGTTTTCTGTTTGGTTCGTTTTTTTGTCTAGTTTGAAGTATGAACATGGTTAGACAGTCCTTATTAAAAAACCAGCACATCCAGCATATATACAGTAAATTAACTTCACCAGGATATTATAAGGTAGGGATAAATCCTATAAATATTAGAAAAAACTTAAGATTAATTCTTCACAGGGTGGAAAAACATCCAAGACAAAAAGTACTGGAATTTACCAAAAATTCAGTATGTATTAATGGCAACAAAAAGAACCATTTTGTACTAATTTGTGCAGTAGAATAAAAAATGGGCAGTATAGAATTCATGGAGTATTCAGGATCCACATCCAAAAAGTAACTATTTTCTTCTTTTTCATTTCCAGAAAGCTGAAGATTGGATTCTTATTAGACTTAAGAACGCAAGTCTCATTCTGTATATACTCTCACCACTGACTACTGGTATAACTTAGCATTACCAAAAGGCAGGAACGAGCAACCATATTGAATGACAGAAATCATGCTTGCAATGATTTCTGTTAAATGTATGTCATCCAAGTAATCCAAGTATTCTGGCATGTAGCTATCAAGACACTTTATGAGTCTTAAATGGCTGTAGGAAAGATAGGTGACTAAATGATTTCACAGAATCACAGAATCACTCAGGTTGGAAAAGACCTTTAAGATCATCGAGTCCAACCACTAACTTAACTCTACTGCGTCCACCACTGAGCCCTGTCCCCTGGCCCCACATCTTCATGTCCTTTAAACGTCACCAGGGATAGTGACTCAACCACCTCCCTGGACAGCCTGGTCCAGTGCCTGGCAATCCTTACACCGTGTGTCTGAGGGCGTTGTCCAAATGCTTCTTGAATATTGTCAGGTTTGGTGCCATTACGGCTTCCCTGGGGAGCCTGTTCCAGTGCTGCACCACCCTCTGGGTGAAGAGCCTCCTCCTAATGTCCAACCTAAACCTCCCTGGCACATCTTCCTACAATTCCCTCGGGTCCTATCATTGGTCACCAGAAAGAAGAGATAAGCGCTTGCTTCTCCCCCTTCCTTAATGAGGTAGCAGTAAGCTGCGATGAGGTCTCCCCTCAGTCTCCTCTTCTCCAGGCTGAATAGACCAAGTGACTTTAGCCACTCCTCATACAGCATCCCCTCTAAACCCTTCACCCGCTTCGTGGCCCTCCTCTGGACACATTCCAGTAGCTTTATATCCTTCTTGAACTGTGGTGCCCAGAACTGCACACAGTACTCAAGATGGGGCTGCATCAGTGCAGAGTAAAGCAGGACAATCACCTCCCTTGACTTCAGCATTTTCAGGCTTCAGAACTTCAGCTACTGGAGCACGTCTGGCAGCAAAATGAAGATGCATTTTTGGACTTCACCTTTATATCTGATGGTGCTTGCCAAAAATCTTTATTTTATTATACCTTGTTCCAAGCTGATAAAGATAGGATCTTCATGGTGGACATCCAGATTCCTTTCTGTGAAGCTTGGCCCTAAGAGGCCCCACATTGCCTTTTGTACCAACCTAAAATGTAACATGCAAAAGCTAACATTAACATGATACACGATATGGATACTTATAACCAACTCAACACTAACCGTGCTGTAGGAAAGTAGTCGTCATTAAGAGCTTTGCAGAATTCCAGCCTTGCTGTAGCGTGGATATGTTAAGCCCTGGTGTACTGAGGCTGTGCAGTACCACAAGCTTTAACAGTTAGTTTATTTTGTTTGTCTACTTATTTATCCACAAGTAGAGATGACTCTGGCACTCTTTTTTTCAGTTTCTGTAGATAAATGTTAACAGAAGACAATACATGCTTTGTAAGTGCCATTCCACAACTTAAATGCTGAATACGGACTAGAATCTGTTTTGCCATCAGTTTTTACCGAGTGCTTTAATAACGATCACATTGTATTAGATAAGGTAAATGTGGACTCATGCTTGCATATCTAAACATCTATTTCAAATCAAAGAAAGAAAATTCATGATCATTAAATCATGATCAAACAGTGTCAAGCATCCATAAAAACAGATCAGTCATGCAATCACCTATTTAGTGTTTAGTTGAGCTACTAGAAAATGAGAAAAAGTCTGGATCAACTGAAATAGTCAGGTTTCTATTCTATTTTTTAAAAATGTAGAAATATATATATGCTTTAAGAGCATTTATCTTCTGACATCCACATGGATTCTTTCACCTCATTTCACTTGTATGTAGCCCTTACATTCTGTATTTATGAATAAATAAACTGTATTCTTAGGGTACAGGAAAGCACTTGCTACATCTTCTTTGGCAACCACTGTAATTGTTTTCTGATTAATGTCTGTTAATAGCACATGCCCCTCCATAAATAAAGAAATAGAAAGAGTTACATGCAGGAAATAAAAACAAAATTTCTTCTCTATTTGAGCTTGCTGATGCTCAGGTATTGTTAATACTGATGCATAAGCCATGTGTTCTATTTCATGTATACGAAAAGAAGATGGTTTCTAAACATTCCCAGAGTCATCCAACAATAACTTAGAGAACTGCACACATTTTCATATTATATCAGCACTTGAGCATCTAAATTATGTCTTCAGTTTTGCAGCTTTTCCTAGCTGAAGATGTGAATCTTGCTATTTGCCTTTCATTTTCATTTGATATGTTTGCACAGAAAAACGATCTGATTGCCAGTCAGGTTACCTATATTAATACAACTAATTTTGCTGCATATATTAACATTGTAAATGGATGTATATGCAGCATCCAGTATCTGATGGCATACAACGCTTGAAGTGCTTGAGAATTTATTCTCTATCCATTTCCAGCTAGGTATGTATAAGGACTGAATATTCAAGCAGGCTGTCCAGCACGTCTGGGAAGCTCAATACTTAATGACATTCTCCAGTATCATAATCAGCAGCCTTCTCCTATTGTTCCATTTTCAAGGTTATCAAATTAGATATGCGTATCTATCTATCTATCTATCAATTAAATGATCATTTCTAAGAGATGGGACATCAATATCAAATAAACAAAATCGTACTGGGAGCCCAAGTTGTTAAAAAATAAAAATACAGAACCAAAATACAGTCCCGCCAAAAAAAAACCCACCCAAGTAAACACTGATGCAAAGTAATAAGAAGTAATATTATTTTCTTATTTACCATCAGTTTTACAGCATATAGGGCTTCAAGGTTTATTCTTCATCCAGGCGGATGAAAAGGACAAGAGGTAATGGGCACAAGCTTCAATATTGGAAGTTCCACTTAAACATGAGGAGGAACTTCTTTACTTTGAGGATGGCAGAGCACTGGAACAGGCTGCCCAGAGAGGTTGTGGAGTCTCCTTCTCTGGAGACTTTCAAAACCCGTCTGGAGGTGTTCCTGTGCAACCTGCTCTAGGCGATCCTGCTAGGGGGTTGGACTAGATGATCTCCAGAGGTCCCTTCCAACCCCTGTGATTCTATGAACACTTTTAAAAATTAAAGTTGAACTATCATATAGTTGGTGCTGGAATGGGTGCAGAGAAGGGCAACGAAGCTGATAGGGGGTCTGGAGAATATGTCGTATGAGGAGTGCTTGAGGGAACTGGGATTGTGCAGTCTGGAGAAGAGGAGGCTGAGGGGAGACCTCATTGCTCTCTACAAATGCCTAAAAGAAGGTTGTAGTGAGGCTGGTGTTGGTCTCTTCTCCCAGGTAACTAATGAAAGGACAAGAGGTAATAGTCTCAAGTTGCGCCAGGGGAGGTTTAGATTGGATATCAGGAAGCAGTTCTTTACGGAAAGAGCGATTAGCCATTGGAACAGGCTGCCCAGGGAGGTGGTGGAGTCACCATCCCTGGAGGTGTTCAAAAACCAGGTAGATGTGGTGCTTCAAGACATAGTCTATGGGGTTAGGGAGATGTTTGAAGAAGGTTGAACTAGTTGATCCTAGAGGTCTTTCTCAACCTAAATGATTCTATGATTCTATGATATGATTGAAGAGGCAACTAAAAGAACTCCCTCCAAAATTGTCTGTATTTGGTAAGACATAGAATCAAATAATGAGATAGGACACTAAAAAAATTTAAATTCAACTCTACTTAGCAGCAATTCATAACTGGAGAACCGCTATTTCTCAAAACCATGGACTGATAATATTGTGAACTTGGAGAACAGCCCTGCAGCAACTTCCATACATTTCAAGGAAGTAGGTAAAACAGAGATTATTATGTAAACAGAGATGTAAGAACATGGAAAGCAAATCTTACATGTAGGAAATTAAAATACATATTTGAAAATTTAGTGTTGAAAACCTTGACAAGTATAGAATTGTTCATAATAAAAATTCAAGGGTTTCAATTAATTATTTAAGTAAGATGAAGATACCTGGAAAGGCAGTGGCATCCACAAAAAGGGCTAAATGTGTTGAGGGCAGTAGGTGCTTTTTGTTGATATAAGGAAAGATGACAAAAATAACAGGACTATAACAGATAGTTCTGTTTAGTGACTTTTAAGGTCAGGAACTTGTTTTAAACTTCCATGCTTGCAATGAATGTAGCACTTATTTGTTCTGCAGAAGATTTTTTAATAAAACAATGGGGAAGCAGATGCTGTTCTTGAATTCAAGCAGAATATTAAACCAGAATGTCAGGAAAATAGGCTGTTTATAAGGGTCAAAACATTTGAATTAAGAAGATAAAAATATGTTTAACTATTTGAATATTAATTTCATTTACAGAAATTTATATCAGTTTATAAATTTGGAAGGAAAAAACCCCACAATTACTACTTTCTAGAGTATAATGATATTAAAGCCAACACTATCATAACATAAAGCCTGATGTCTTTAAATCTAAACATATACATGCATACGCACATACATAATTTACTGAATAGACTATGCTTTGAGATTTGGTCTCCATAAAGCTACAGCACGGCCATTTGAAAAAATTCCACTCATGTATCACCTTTGTTTCGGAGGAGAAAAGTAGAGATTAATGTCCTAGTGCATGTGAAAGTCTACATTCGTTGTTATTTTAATTGTATATATTGTGTTAGAGACCCATAAATGCTGTCATTCTGTATCATTTGGTGCATCTAGCCCAGTCTATTTGCCTTCAACAGCTGACAACAGATGTCATTACATCTTATAACAGATGTTGTATTTCCTGTACATTGAAGTACAAGTGGTGCTGAAGAAATCAAAACAGAAAGATAAGGGAAAATCTGCCATTCCCAAAGATCATTTATTGACATCCACAGGTCTGAATAACAGCACATGCCAAGAAAACTACTCAGTTTTCTGTTGTGGATCTCTTCACAACAGACTCCGTAGCTTAGTTCTGGCCTGACATTCTCATCTTGGTGTCCTATCTGGTCACCTCTGCTGTTTTAGTTACTTTTGTCCCACAGTGTGGGATCTTTTATAAGATCATCTTATCATTGTTTTACCACATTCTAACCAGAATCAAGGATTTATAAATGTAATGAAACTCACTGGAAAATCCATTTAATTAATTTATTGACGTGCTGAAGTCAAAAGATTTTGGCTGGGTTTTCTGGTGTTTAGGTTTTTGTTGGGTCTTTTTGTTTGTTTGTTTTGGGGGTCTTTGTTTCTTTCATACCTATAAAGACAAATAATTAAATGCTGGGTTGTTGTTTTTTCTTTTTTTTAACCTGTAATTAAGTGGGAAAATTCAAGGAGACAGATTTCAACAGTGTTTTCCAAAGAGCTGTCTCCTCATTCCTCTTCTCCTCCCAAATCAGCATATTGGAAGTATGCATTTGTTCTGTAGTAATGAGAAGTTAATTTACAGTTTCTTCAATCCTTATTTGGAGAAATCCATATGAAGAGAGGGTACTATTTTTGGTCTAGGAACATATGGAAAGAAATGGGAGAATTCACATCTCACATTAACCACTATCTTCTAAATCAGAATAAAGACAAAGATATTAAAGATGAACTATCTGAACATTTTTGTATCTTTTGAAAGTATAGTTAAATACTGTCACAGTTCTCCCAATTGTTCTCTCCAGTTTTCATTATTGTGATTACATCTACAACACTCTTCTGTTGTCTATGAAAGTTGATTCCTCAGTTTGATAGAGCATAAGGACTCGGGTTGTAATTCACTTTATATTGTCAATATCAGTTTGACTACACCCTTTTCTACATTCTGCAAGGAATTTGTTTTTATCTTCAGTCTTGCATTTGTTGGATCAAGTTGTTAGCTACCATAAGGTGTCAAAAGTCTACTAAATTTATGCTATTGATAAATCTGTCCCATGGTTACTGGCCAGAAAAAGCTGTTGAGGAGAGTCAAATGTTATATTAAATATTTTGCTTAGATACTGGGCTGTGGAAATGATAGAGTAGCGCAACTTTTTTTTCGTAAAGCAGTGTCTTTAAATGGATTAGATTACAGATTGAAAAAAAAGAGAATAATTTCCACATATTGTACAAACTCATTATTTCATATTGCTTATGCTTGTTCACAGGAGTTTGAGCCTGAAGTTCTCAGTTCAGAGGTCCCAAAAAACTTCCTCCTCATTGTGATAAAAATTATGCCTTTTTGCAGCTGCCACAATGACACAGGTACATATCAAAACCCAAATACATCCAGTCCATCCTATACAGAATGCAAGAGTTTAAGTTCAGATTACTTTTAAGCTGTTAATACCACTTGCCTGCTTACCAGATAAACTTACTGGAGGAAGCTGACTGGTGTAACTGACCACAGCTGAAATTGTTTAGTAAAAAGAAAACATATGGATAATTTTCCATACTGCATTTATAAGAGAAAAATGAGACAATCTCTAAAGAAATATTCAGCTTTCTAACCACAATTATCACTGTAGATTTTTTGTCATCAGTTTCATTTTATCAATAGCATATGCACATGTGCATTGTGAAAAAAAAATTGTGCATTTTTCATTTTGACATTACATCAAAACATCTCAAGATACGCTGATCATATCAGTGTGCAAATACAGCTACATGATAAATATTCTAAGTACATTTCTAAACTTCATAATAATGAAGTAAGATGCCACGGTTAAAATATAGTGCTCGGCTTTCTGGCTTATTCTTATTTGGGCACAGAGGGAGGCAATGAGTGTATTCACACCCTAGCATGAGCAATCAGGAGCAGGGCACTTAGCATCTTGCAAATTACTGGTGCTCAGCAATTTTGAAAATAAAAAAACAACAAAAAAAATCACCAAAAAACGTGCTTTGGAAGTGTGTCCACAGGGTACTACAATGCAGTGATACCTTAAATAGCTGTTAGTGACCTTAGTTTGTGTACCAGAAACAGTATTACCATGCTCATTCTGCTTGGGCTAACTATAGGGCTGAAATGTCTCTTTGAGGGAAAAACCTAGAGAATGTGATGCTGATGGACGGAGAGAAGACAATGGAATAAAATAAAAATGAGAAAATATTTTAAGTATTAGTAGAGAAAGCATATATTTGAGACGTTTATTGCAAATGTTTCCATTGAAACACTTATCTTACAAGGTGGAACAAGATCTGCTCATTTTGATTCATGGTTAAGAAAAAAAAGAAGCCAGGATATTTTTGGAAACTTAGTATTTGGTCAGAGCTAAAAATATAGAATATAATATTGTTTGCTCATGTAGGGAAATAGTGTCACTGAGGTCAAAAATAGCTTTACCATTGCTCCAAAAGGAACATGACTAAGCTTAATTACTGTGCAATTGCACAAAACATTTTTTAAAGGTATATCTAACAGTCATAACTGTTATGTGTCTTAATGACTACAATAATTTCTTAGAAAAGCATATTTTTATTTCTTTCTCTTCATAAAAATTCTACTTTTACCTCTGCATTTTTATTCTATTTGTTCAGTTTAAATCATTATGTTAGGTTAAAGTATTTCAAATTATTTAGCACATTTTTAATTTTTAGTGTATCATTCCATGACAAAAAGAAAGTTGCTAGATTTCTACACTGTCTCACGTCTATAGCTTTTTCATTTTAATAATTCTGAGTTATCACAGCCTACTTGTTGAACTTAACACTGATGTCAGATTTTTTTTGATTGCAAAAATGACTGAACAACTAACGGAAACTGCAACAGATCATTCATTTTCTAAGGTGCTCAGTCTTGCTTTTTACAGGCACACATGTATAATGCTGACAATTCGTAATTATTGGCTTCAATTTTTAACTTGCCAGTTAAGATTTAACAGTTAAAACACATTGTTGTGCAAGTCTCTAACTTTATTCCTGTACTTTGTTTCATTTAAGTAAATTCATCACTAAAAATATATGTGGTTAAATTTTCCTAAGTAATAAGATTAAGATAGCAAATGTAATTGGTTGCATAAAAGTTTGAGGTTTTTTTTAATCTTAAGGTAGTGGCTTCTGAATGTTGAAATATATTAAATTATGCTGTTTATTTATGTCTCAAATGAAGAAAGCAGCTTTTACAAATTAAACTCATTTAACAGCTCTGTTGATTATGAAAATACAATAGGGAAAAAATATACCACATTTTCTCATAGACGCTTTTTTTTCTTCAGGTTTAACGAATAGGGATTATATCAAACAGATCTTGTTAACCAACAGAGTAGATATGACACAGATTATATGCAAGGAGCAGATCCACTGAGCATGCAGAGTATATTTCTACAGTTGTACTTCACACTATAAAATAGCTTGGTCAAATTCAATCGTACTATAACAAGAAGAACTCCCTAAGAGTCACTGGAGTTTTGTTTTCTTCCACTAAAACAAACTACAGGCTACCTCATTGTCTTTGAAGACATGCATAACATATTAAAAAGCAAAATTTTAAGCCTATGTGAAAAATATATTATTTGTCATAGAATTTGAAGGAGTCTCTTAAAGCAAAACAGTTATCCGTGTGCTTGAATAAAAGAAATTATTTCTAAAATTAATTAAGTCCTATTATAGCATTTAATAAAAAAAGCTATCTGCCCTCTGAATATGAAAGGTGTGATTTCTAAATTTTTATTTTTCAAATAGTATTTGTTGGATCCTTCAAAACAGCACTTGTCCATGACATTATTATATCTGTATTTTCATTCAGTCAGTACATTCATATTAATTTCTCCTATACTTTGCTTTTTCATATAAATTTATTAAATTAAGAAAATGTGGATTTATTTTTTTCTGAAGAAACAGTAAGCTAGAGATTCAATTTTTTTCAAATTTACTCTGCTAATAAACACCATATGTAAAGGGTGTTAAAGTGCCATGTAGTATCTGAAAGCTTGCGGAACGTGACATTTGTTTTGCTGCAGTTCAATATTTTAAGTTCCATGCTACAATTTGGCACTGCTCTTGGACACACACAGTATATTCAGTTAAGACGAATCTCTGTTCACAAAAGAATCTGGGCTAGTTTCAGAAGAGCTGACTACAGACTTTAGTGCAAAAATATAACTGAGACACAACAGTGGTGTGCACAACTGAAGAAAGGTTTGCTGATGAAAAGGGGATAAATTTGCCTAAATGTGGCTGAACACATCTTTATTTGCTTCTGATACATACATATCTATCATCTGAACAAGTAGGTTGCATGTCTAAAATGCATCACAAATGGTCATCAAACTCATTAATCAAAGGTGCTGACAAGGAACCATTTTTTCTCCTTTTTCCACACTCTGCTACTGCAACATCAGCTGGCTGGACAGGTCTTGTCCAATCCTCCATCTCTGACAGACATTGAATTATCTTTTCGACTGAAACAATATGAATCATAGAAAAAGGGACATGGGGAATGGTGAGTTGTGTGTTGTCAGCACAGTGACAGCATCTAGTGCAGTATCTCACTTCTAAACCTCTCAGTGGTTTCCCTACCACTTTGAGTAGAAAAGAAGAGGGGACAAGGAATAGTCATAGAACTAGGCAAAAAAAGTTGCCTACTTTACACTTAGTGGGGGCTGTGGGGTAGTTAAGAAGGCTTTTCAAGCAACAGAGTACTCCTCAAGTCAGGTGAACTGACTGATACAGACAACTTGTTATTAGCAACATCTAGTGAAAATCACCATTAGAATAATGAAAATATTTTTAGTTCAGTGTCTGAAGCCATCTAAAATGCGAGTTAAGCAATTCAGAAGAATTTCCTCTTATGAAAGGTCCTATCATCCTTCTCTTCTAGAACCAGTGTATTCAACGCAGCTTGCAATAAATCCTCAAAAGTTGCTGACCTGACAAAGGACATTCATCTATGTGCACACTGATGTCACCAAGAACCATTAGTCTCACTGACACAAAGCTACTGAGAAATCTAAAATCTTGGCCAAATATTCTAGCATTCTAGTAGACTAGGGCAAGCTGAAAGCTTATGGCACCACTACCATTTTTATTGATGTATACATGTATTTATATCTGTGTTTATTTTAGTATAAGTATATTAAGCACAGTTTCATAAAAAGGATAGAGTCACTGTGCTCTTCAATATATACATATGAACAGCCACTCACTTGAATTTACTGAGCAACTTTTCTCACTAATGAGAGAGTGCTTTTTACAAGTCTGCACCTAGCTAGCCCAGCTGCCCAGGTGCTGTTGAAAAAATTTAAAATACTGTATTTTGCTGTGATAGAATAAGATGGTTGAGCTAAAGCTACATTAAAAGTGGAGGAAATAAATACCATAAGTTTGTTCCTACCTTGACTGATGTCTTAAAACTATTTAAAATGAGAAGAAAACAGTTGTATGTGTATCCTTTTCATCTATATTCTTCTCACAGCTCCTCATCTCAGAAGAAAGGATGGTTGCATCACAGGGCTTTGTAGGAGCTGAGGATGGCACTGGAGAGGACAAGAAGAACCGAGTGTTTGCAGAAGTGCAAAATAAGGGCAGGGGGTGACATGATGGAAAGCACAAAGCTCACAGAGGTTGGACAGCTTCATTCTCCCTTGGGATGAGAATGCCCTGGGTCCTTTAGGGGAAGGGTACAACAGCCATTTTGCTTTATCTCTCCTGGCATATTATTTTCTATAGCATCATTAAAGCACTGCAAGGCTTGAAATCATGCTCTTAATTCATTTTGAACGTTCGAAAAGCAGAAAAAAAAAGTACATGCTTCTTGCATGGATGGAAAGGGAACAGAAGGCAAGAATTACATCAGTATGTAGGAAGACCAAAGTATGGTTGGATTTACTGGACATTTGTAAAGACAGAGTCAGAGCACTGGCAAGATCCTGTCCCTATTGCTCTCAAGTTTTTCTTCCCTCTTTTTTCAAAGCCTCCTCTTTAACACCTTTTTCTTAATTTCCAAATCCCTTATTTTAAAAGACCACTCTTATACCTGTGCTCCCCCCCCCCGCCCCCTCCATGTTTTTATATCTGAGTTGCTCAGAAGCAAATCCTGTGGCTTCTCCTATTTTCCAGCTGTTCAATGTTTTTCATACTACCTCCCTCTAGACTGCATATTTAAGAGAGCACAGGGGAGATACTTAGGAACTGAGAAAAGGAAAGGCAGTGAACAGCTTGAAGCAGTAAGCAGTCAGAGAGTTTCACCAACCAAGAAAGTAAAATTGTGAGACGGAGGACAGAAGAGTTGAAGATGAAGCAGCTTATTTTCACTCTTTCCCAGCAACATGTTTGCTTCCTACAGCTAAGTCTGGATCGCACTAACAGCAACATCTCTCCAAACTGTATCAGAATAGCCCAACATCCTAAAAAGAAGTATTTCCAGTTTCTTATTAGCATTCTTGAGAAACCTAAGGCACAC
>VZZY01022204.1:41810-62962 GCA_013400335.1 Eurystomus gularis | reverse complement strand
CCTCACGGCCCTCGACGGCCCGCCGGGGCTGGGAGGGAGCAGGCAGGCGCTGTAGGCCGGCCCCGGGGAACCGAGCGAGGCAGCTCGGCTAATCACCTGGTGATGTAATCGCTCCGTTTCTGGCCTGCCGAGGTTGCACCTAAGCGCTAAATCCCCAGCCCTCCCCGAGCGGCCGTTCCCGGCCAGGTAACGGCCACCTTCCAAGGGCTGTCGCCCGCCCGCCGTCTGCGCTCCCCAGGCGCAGCACCTGGAGGAAGGCAGGACGGCAGCACGTTAACTGTGGCTACACTGGAAATAGGTAAAGCCCTGCATTATTTCCTACCGCCGAGGTGACATAAAAAGTCTGTCCAAAAGAAAGGATGAGGGTGTGCTGCTCTGAGGAGCGCAGGCCCGAGCCCCTGCGCAGGCTGTGCTGGGGTAGGCCCTGCCTGCTCGCAGGCCCGAGCAGCTACTGCTGTAACCGGGCGAGTGGAGGGAGATGGAGGAAATATTTAGCGCTGTGTCTGCTCGTGAATGCTTCTTTGCTTCCAGGATTGAATCCAAGAAATACAAAAGCTGCACTGTCAACATGAATCTTAGTTTAAAATAATAACTAATAAACTGATGGTAATTTTCCCTTCAAAGGCTTTTTCCGCAGATTGTTTTTGCCTTTCATTTGAACTAACAGGCAAATAATCGGTTTTAGTTTTCACTCTGGTTTTGTGAAGCATTTGGCCAATACAGTTGTTTCACAACACCACAGGTGAATTCTGAAATTCCCCCTTAAAAAGCACTGTGAGATACGAATGTTTGTAAAGATATCATTACCCATCTCAATCAAAACAATCAGAAATGTAAATTCATTTAATGCAGGGATGTACTCGTCCCTTTTGTCACCAAAAAAAACCCCAACATCTGAATACAGGACAGCGGCAAGTCTCTATATCGGTTTTAGAAATAAGTTTGTCTTTTCAAAAATCCTAGCTTCTGCAAATATTTTTCATATAACTATCAAATTATTTTAGTGAACCAAAAATGAATAAAATTAATACTTGAAAAGCAGCTCATTTTGAAAACAAATACTCTCAAGCTTGGAGACTCCATTCTGTTAGCCAGACTCTTTCCATAAGTTGTGTATGTGCAACTGTGATCAAGGTTTCTGAATTTTAACAATCATAGCAGAAATGCCAGGAGGGATAAACAGATAAATATTTTTATGCAAGTGATCAGTGCACATGAATGGAGCCAGACTGAAAGAAATGGGATTAGAATCTCTGTAGAGATAAGACAAAAATGCAGATACCGTATTTTTGGACCACTGCATGTTACTCTGGAAAGACAACTCCTGGATAGGAATAGGTTTGCTAAGGAGTGAATGGAAACTGAACTATTGGTAGAAGATGCCAGCTAATGCCACTAGCTCCCAGCACCGAGAACTTGTCGAGGCCACCTATGCATTTCCCTCACATCACCCAGATGAGATCAGAGACTAACTTCTGGCTCCAGCTGACCTCAGCCAATTCGAACTGGCATCCTACAGTGTCTTCAAGTCAGACTGTATGAAATGCTAAACAATTAGAAGTCCATACCCTCAGCACATTGGTTTTTTTTTATTCCAGACTGCCAAATACCCAAAAGCCACTTCTCTCACATCCAAACATAGTATTTAAAGGTCAAGATGAAACTCTCTTGTTTCCTGTTTCAGAGATTGACCTTTCCAAGGGCAGCAGTAGGCAAGGTTCACATACTCTGTTGAGGATTTTGGCTTTTGGAGCCTGCTCCTGCTCCTCACAAGAGCTCAAGTCTAGCAGTTTTCTGGGCACAATGCAAGGTATTTATTTAGTTTAATTAGGCATTTTTTATTCCTGAAAATAACGGACACAAGCTGCATTCATACATATTAGCAACCGTGAAGTGAGTGGTTCTTTACTGCTCCTCCATACAATTTGTGTTTGCAGTGCTGACTGCCTGGCAGCTATGGTGGCAGAGATTTGTTACATGTATAAAGTTCAAACTTTTCTTGGTTTTAATTGAAATTACACTCATCTACATTGCTTCAACTGCAATAGTTAAAGGAATTGTCTCTGTGGGGAAATTAATCAGAACAGCTACTGCAGATTAAGCTCTCCTATAATTAAATATTTTGAAATAGCTCCTGTGTAGGTATTCTATCCCACAGTAAAAATGAACATTATTCTGGAAGAATAATTTCAGTCAATTCTTACCAAACAGATCAGTGGTATTTTTCCCTGTTGTGTTGGTAAGTTATTATTTTTCTGTTCCTCATCCTAGCACAGCTTAACATCTAAGCTGTTGCCTCTAACAGGATTTTAGCTCTAACAATCTTCCTTTCTTCTTAATGCTTTTATATTGCTTTATCTGTTACTTTTTTCTCACCTAGCTGCTTTCTGACCTGAACAAATAATATACCCGTGAGACACTAGCCAGGCTCCTTTAGCACTGAAGGAGGTCAGCTTTGGCACTGATTAGGCATCTGAATTTGGGACACACTTGATACCTTACTCAGAAGTTATCTACTTGAAATCTGGATCAACAGCTAAACCCTTTGAACCTCCCTCTGCTGCTGTGGCTCCCTATCTTGGTCTTGTACTACAGCTGCCCTGATGACTTTCCTGCTTGATTTAAAAGGCTTCAAGCCAGAGCAGAAATGGTCACTGCTTAATCACTGTAAAAATACCAATTAATCCATCCTGTGAACTGGGAGGTACTATCCCTATCACACAGGAAAAAAAGAAAAAAAAAAAAGAAGGGGGGGGGCTGCCACAAGAGCTAAGGGACTTGCTTGGCACCACAGATGTGATTTTCAGCACCACAGTGAGAATTCTGAAGTGTTTAGCTCTCAGCCAGCCACAGATCTGTACTGTGTCTTTCAGAAAGATGAAATCCCCTATTTATGTAAAGAATTTGTGTACAGCTGAACTCCAGTATGAAAGGTAAGAAATTGTGCTAAATAACTTTTCCAGAGCTCTAGTAACTCTATGGCAGAGCAAGAATACAGAGAATTATATTCAAGATGGCAGAAGCTGAGCAAATTCTAATCCTTTGATAATGTGTGCTGTATCAGGGCTACATATTCTCACCCGTCAGCAGTTAGCTGCTCTTCAGCCAGACACTGGAAAAGGCCAGGCTGCTTCTGCCAGTGTGTCACAGCCCCTTCTGAAAAAAAAAAAAAAGAGCAAACCAGTGTTTTCCAGGATATTGCTCAGCAGCACCTATTTTGTTTTGGGTTTGTTTGGTTTCTTTCTTTTTTGGCTGGGTTTTTTTATTGTTGTTGTTATTTTGTAACTACATTACAAACTTCCACAAAACTGTAACTTACCTCTTAAAGATTTCTGCCCCTTTAACTTGCTCCAGCTCCTTTCTGCAATCATTCCACTAAAGCAAGAGTTTGGGAGGCTAATCCAAGATGTGCCTTTCCACTGCCTCTCAGGAGTCTGGGTTTGCAGTCTGGAGGACAGTGACAGAAGCTGAGGTGCAAATCCCTGATTACTGTGGGTCATCAGACTTTGTATGTCTCCCACGGATATGTGCACCTGAATTTCTTTTCACAGGCTTCAGCAAATTCAAGAATTCCAGTTTCAGCTAAAGTGTAAGGAACAGACTACAGATACATGCCCTGACTGCAGCACGTTTTCTGCTGATTTATTGACTGTGCATAAATACTACACTATAACTGTCATATTTAACCACAAAAAGAGAAAGCTGTATGCTCAGGAAAATACTTCATGGCAACTCTGAGATTTTTCACATCTTCCATGCGCTTCAGAAAAAGAGGCCTATTAGCAAAGGGGCCGAGTCCAGCCAGTGTGATTTGCACCCCCTCTCCCCAACACCTGGGTTAACCCTTTGCTGTACACAGCCCAGAGTACCTTCCCACTTTCTGCAGGGTTTCTATGTGAGCACAGCCAATACTGCCCATGGTCCAAAGGTGAAAGCCAGATCACCACAGCCTGCATAACAGCAGACAGTTTAATCTCCATTTTGCTTTAAAGACCAATGAAAAGTGGCTGGGGAAGTTATTGGTTGCCTAAGATGGTGGATCATTTTGCAATAATGCTAGATAAGCAAAATTCTGACAAAATGTCTCGGAAGAGACATAAAATGAATCCACGAAGCAGCACTTTGAACAGCAAAACAAACTGGAACAGATTTCCAGACAGGCAAGGCTTTCCATATGAGAGCTGGTTTCAAAGTCCAAGAGTCTCTCCAAAGAAGAAACAACACTCTGAATAAAAGTTTAAAAAACAATCTGACTACTAAAAAAGAAACCGAAACCCTCCTGGTAAATTTAGCAAACTGCAGAATTGAGTTACTCTAAATGCGGAAAAGAGAAAAAGACATTGAAATCATGCACATACTGATGCACACGCAGGGAGATACAAAACTGAAAACGTGTGCTTCAGCTGAGTGCATCTTTGTGATGAAACAACAAATAACATCAGATTAATGGGGTGGGTCCCCAAGACCCCATATGCCCCACCAAGTTCTCCCCACAAAGATTTATCATTTCTCTCTTACAAATGCTGGGAGACAAGAGAGTTTGTTCTAGGGAAGAGGAGAAAGGGAAGGGAGAGGGATTTCGGGGGGAGACAGGAGAGACGTGCACCAGGCAGCCACAGCCACAAGAAGCAGGGGCTCACGGGCTGGGGATGCTCCCACCTGGAGGTGAGTTTGAATTGACAGCCAGCCAAGAACCGTGTGAAATTCCCTGTTACTTCCTTTTACTGGTCTTATGCTAAGTGTTGCTAAGCTGTACCTGGGAATTGAGCCAAATCAGCTTGGGATCTTTGGATAAAAGGCATTATAAAAAAAATCCAGAGTATTACCCCTGTGGAAAGCAACAATATGAATTAAATGAATGTGCAAAGTAACAGGATTTTTATTTTATTACATTCTAAAAGGTAAAATATAAAGACACACTAAAAAAAAATTGCCTCTTCTGAGGAAAACTACATCCTTCTGCCTGAGTTTCTGTGAGGAAGAGTCATAAACTCAGTGTATTGTTACCAGAACTGACACCTGAAAATACACATTTTTAAGTGGACTGGGGCCAACAGGGACTGGTTAGGAAAGTCATTTTCCTAGGCTAGGGTACACAGATGTGTGCCAGCGAGTGAGAAGTCAACACTGCTTCATCTATTAGCTATCAGCATTTATTTTATGACAAAGAATACTCGTGATGGGCTGGGGACCTGCCCTGAACGGACAGGATTCATCATAAAGCGAAAGTCATGCTTGGCCGTTTCATTTCTGGATACAGTTATGATTTTTTAACTATATACCTGGCTTGCCTGCAACAGAAATTCTCCCTTACAAAGTATCTCCCAAGGAGAGTTTATCTACCCTGACCATGCACTCCATATCCTGCTTTTGCCTGATCCAAAGCGAACCAGACCCTGCTGTGAGTCTCAGGGAACCTCAGCCCTCTGGTTTCACCTCTGCAAGTCACTTTTCAGCTCTCAGCATTGTTTCGCTTCACCGGGAACACCCACTATCCCCCGCTGGCATGGCACCGGCTGTCTCAAACCAGAAAAAAACATTAGGGATAGTCTCCAAAATATCGAGGGACGCCACTCCATGGGATGTTAACTCTTTGCTGAGAGCATTTAAAAACCAAGTTACTGGTCTCAGACTGGAAACTGGATGTGTTGTTTAGGGATGAGCATCAACATTTCTGACATCACCTTAACGGATCATCATCATCACTTTACTGAAACTGAACACTTTTACAGCATCACTGTGTTTATCATTATTAAGTTACTAAAAAAAACCCCAAAGCTACTACAGAAAACACTGTGCAATAGAAGTGTTGCATTTTACCATAAACAGGTTTCATAAAATATTCCCCCCCCACCAGAGGAATCCAGTACTTCATCCTCATGACTATTCATCATTGGAGAGACAGTTACAGAAGTGGACAGAATTATCTAGTTGGAGCACAAGCTTTGGTGCCACATGAGCTCTTGCTGGCTTTGCTAAAGACCTTCACCAGCATCTTCCATAGGTACCTGGCCTTCCTACCTTGGACTCTCCAGCTGCACAAGGGCTTATTTTGGTTTTTTGTACTACTTCTTCAAAAAACACTCAAAAACTGTGCCAAGCCCTCACTGAAGAGGCGAGAAAAATCAGCCCTGTCCTCACAAGCTAATTTCAGACATGATCTAATGAGTGGGTGGTAACAAGACAGCAAGGCAAGACAGGAGAGAAAGGCCCAAGCAGCACTGTTGATGTTAGAAGGAAACTCAGCAAAAAGCAAGTGCATGGGAGAATAAAACAAAGATCCTTTCATTCTTCAATAATTCTTCTCTTTTTTTAGATGAATAATAAGGAAGAGGAAGCAAAGGCTTATCTCCTGAGGTATCTGGTAGGTGTTTGGAAGAAACAAGTTTCCAGGAAGAGCTTAGGCACAAACACAGACTTGTCTTGCCAGACCAGCTCTCTTTGTAGTGGCATGAAAAGAAGAGATGGCAGAAGCAGAGAGCACAGTGCAGCAGCAGTGCCAGCAGCACAGGCCAGATGGGAAATCCAAAGGACTGAGACCCAGCAGCAAGAAAGAAATAGGTTGTGCAACGTCTTGAAGAGTCAGCTCAAACATGACAGGGTAGGAAAAAAGGGCACAAGGTGGAAGAGCTTTGGCAGGCTGAAGAGGCAGCAAGGCATTCCCTGCAGATGCTTGTGCCTGCATCTGAAGACATCTGCATTTGTCTCTCTCAAATGGGGTATTTATGCCAAATAGAAACATAAAAATTTAAAATAAAAATGTGCTCTCTTACACTCCTCTGTTTCTTATGATTTATACACAATAGAAGATATGTGCTTATTCTGGACTAAGTAGAAAAAAAATGCTCTGCTCTCTCTGGAGTTGCTATCTTTGTTCCTGCTCAGCGCTGCTGACCTTGCTCAGGACAGACTGAATTACTGGACTTCCTGATCTCTCAGGTCCCAGTTTTGTCACTTCCTTGCACTCACTCGATTTTTGTGTATTAAGTTTGAAGTTTTGTTGGCAGCAAAGGAGAGCTGCAAATCCAGACACTTCTTCTGTTTACTTGCTGCATGCTCTTACCTAGTTTTAGATATGAACGCAGCCTCAAACTGGAGAGGGTTACAAGAACAAAGTTTTTTCTCCCTTTCAGAAGTTTTTGGCAATTTCCAAGAACTGAAAGCTAATTATTTTGGCACAAAGATGCACCAAAGAATCTTTTAATTATGGCATTCCTGTATACGGTTTCCTTGACACTTTGTCTGATAGGAAAGAGAGGAGTAATAAAAAGCCCACATTTATCTTTTTTGAGATATAGAACAGCTTCACTACAAGAAGAAATTAAATAGACAAGAGCTCTTCAGGTTGGAAAAAAAAGATGACTGCAGAGGGAAATGGTAGCAGTCTGTAAAATGCTGACTGGAGAAGGCAAATACAGAATAATTGCTCACTTTCTTTTGCAGTACAAAAGCTGAGGGGGCATCCAACAAAATCATTAAGCAGCAGGTTTAAAACAAACACACCCAAAAGGAAGTACTCTTTCATACAGTCCATAATTGCATTGTGGCAGTCAGTGCCTCAGGAGGTTGTGGAGACTGAAAATGGATTTTAAAAGGCATTAAACAAATTCATGGGGGACAGTGTGATCAACAGCAAGTAAACGCAATAGCTTAGGTGAAACTTTTCGTTTTCAAACCCTTATCCAGATGATTTCCCAAAGCTGGGAGGAGACACCAAGTCAAGATGATTCAGTATGTGGCCTTTTTCTTCATCGCTAAGCATCTGCCACTGGCTGTTCCTGGAAACAGCCTGGCAGTTCCTGTTGTTCAGTGCTGAGCTACAGCAAGTGTTGCACGTCAGTAACAAGCAGCAAACGGTTCTCTGCATTTTTCTGCTCGGCTCTTCTCCATCTTCCAGCAGGCTTCCTCCGAGGCAGGAGATGCTTCTGGCAGAGCTTCACAATCCAACCCTCCCCCCAGTTTTCCCTAGAGCAACCACACTTATAATTGTGCAGAGAGAGAATATTGCATTAGGCAGCGATGTGCAAATCTCAGGTTAAAACAAGGAAAATTTTAATCCTATGCTTTGGTATTTAATTGTATCCCCTGTATCTCATATTCAAAAGGTAGAAAATGCAGCTGTCCTCCATTCTTGGTCAAAAAGCTCCCCAGCGCCCAATAATAATTTGGTACTATCTACAAGAAAATAGAAAGACAAGGTAACTAAACAACTGCTCCCCACAGCCAAGTGAAAGTAACAATTTACCTCAGACAGCAAGGAAGAATAAACAAAAAGAAACAAACAGAAACTCCAACCTGAAGTCACTCAGTTTCATTTTACAAAATAGTAACTGCAATAAAAGGTTTTATATGCAACATTTATAAGATACAAGAATTTCCAATTATGACTGTGCCCAGCCTTGGGTTGCTTTTTGTTGTTGTTTTTTAAGGCTATAGTA
The DNA here is from genome assembly GCA_013400335.1 of Eurystomus gularis. Lineage (NCBI taxonomy): Eukaryota > Metazoa > Chordata > Aves > Coraciiformes > Coraciidae > Eurystomus > Eurystomus gularis. Next base: position 54,524 of record VZZY01022204.1, on the reverse strand, counting down.
ACGCCAATTCTCTTCCAAACAACTTCAGAACAGAGCCAGAAACATTTTAAAACTTCAGTTATTCTCTATTCAGCTAAACCCATTGTGTTTGCAAGGAAAATCCAACTGAACTGGGAGTTTGTGCCAGCTATTTCCCATGTCATAACATGCTCATTTGTCACCCCAACACTTCTCCAGCCTTGCACAACACACACTCTACAGCATCCCAGAGCCAATGACGGGCAGCTTGTCCCGCTACCCCCCAGAGCCCGACCCTCTCCTGCCATCCCCTTCCAGCTCCCTGCTGCAATGTCCCCTTTCCTCCCAACACACACATCTCCCACTCCCTCATTTTTCCATCAGCAGCAAAGCAGAAGAGAGGAGAATGCAGCAGAGATGGAGAGAAATGGACAGCGTGGGTGATCAGTGCTTGGCCCAGACTTTACATATATACAAGAAATTAAACAGGATTAAAAGGACTCAAGGTCTCCCCAGCACTTGTATTCTCAGCTTTGGAGCACATCAAACAAAAAAAAAAGATAAGGCAAGTGGTGTATTTGCAATACGGCAGCGGTGTCCTAAGTTGTTTGGCACCCCTGCTACCGTGGTTCTCCCGGAAAAAGAGTCACTGATACTGGACTGTACTCTTTAAGGGTTAATATCTCAGTGCCAATGCCTTGGAGTTTCCTATTAAGAGCTCACAGCCCCTTTGCTCTTCCCCAGATACTCAGCTCTTCTCAGTGCTTGCACACGTTAAAGACCACAGGAGAGAACTGAAAATGGCAAGAGAATTGATGCATGGAAGCACAGTAAGGAAAAAAATAATTTGAAAAGCAGTTGTGGAAAGAAAAAAAAAGTGTAGATCAGAAGGAAAACAAGCACAGGGAGAAGCATAGTTCTAATGGGGTTCCTGTCGTTCTTTAGGAAGAGCTGCAATTACACAAAATGCATAACTGGATAAACTGAAACCATAAATTACCCTTCGATATACATAACAAGGCCTTACCTGAATCATGCCCCAGGCAACTACAATCCCCTGATAAAACTAAAATGACCATATAAATAGAAGTTAACTTTTTTTATTTAGAAATTAGTACTAAAGAGGACATTTAGCCATCAGACCAATTAAAAAAATACATAACAGTATATTACATCTCACTGCATCAAGGCACAACCCTCTAGAATGCTGGCAACAAAGGAAAAATTCACCTGAGCCTTCTAAAGAGAATTTCCGTGGAACACAGACATTTCAGTTAATGGGCTTTGACTGGGGGTATTTTAGCTCTAGGCAGTCCAGCCTGGTGCACTTTGAGCTTAATTCTCAGAGGTATCAATCACTTGAAACTCCAGATGAACTCAATAAGATCAGCAGCTGATGCTAGTCAGTCAGGCTCAGCTGTCCTGAAATGGTTAATCAGAGCCGTTAAAAAATGTTAATCCGCCACGGTTTTGACAAGCAGGGATTCATCTGTAATAGGACTAAGAGGGCAGCAGGACCCTAAATCCAAGGATACTGCCTGTATCACTGGCAGAGCAATAGACAGAAAATAGAAAGGCTTTTGTTCTGATAGCGCTATCCAAAGATATTCTCACCCATGTGTGGCACAAGCTGCGATGTGCTGCGCTCCTGCCTGAAGCAGGGCAGTCGCTGGGCTCGGAGAGAGCAGGACAGCACCTGTAGCGATGTGGGCTGCGGCTCCTACAGGGAAGCAGCTATGGCCGGTGCATTCCTTGCTAATTAAATACAGTCTCCAGGCTGCCAGCCAGCTACCCCTGCAACCCTCCCATGGCCACGTTTGCAAATGTGGTCTGGTCAAATAAGGGATACGTGGAGAGCTTAGGAGGTAAGTAAACTCAAAGTAAGCCTCACTGCATGCCAGATTCAACCATGATGTTTTTCTTACTTATTTTCAAACAAAATCTGTCATCAAGCTGGACTCCTACTTCCCATCTCACGGAGCTGCCGCTCATTTGCGGAAAGCTGCCCCAAAAACCCTTTGCCTGCAAGGTCCGCGGGAGCTGGTGATGTGGCAAACAAAGGGCAATAAAATAAGGTAGGACAGTGCAGTGCTGCAGCAGCACCATGGAATACTGCTGTACTCTCTCCAAGTGTAACATGGAGACTCTTGCAGTCAGTGCAGCTCTTTGTCAAAGCACAAAATGAGAATCTTACCACTTTGAAAGCTTTTCTTGAAATGCTACAAAGAGCTGCCTGTGTGCAAGCATGATAGTCAGCTGCTCCTTTTCCCAGCAGACAGGCAACGGAGTGCCATCTAATTTCATAGAGCAGGTCTACACCATGCCTAAGTAGTCAAAATGGAGCTTTTCCCTAACATCATTAAAATAAAGCGAGCCTATCTAAGAAGTGGGACTCTTTGTGGACAGTGGACTTTAGGGCTTTGCTACCTGTTCTTTCCTGCTGAGGTTTATTTTCTCATTGTAGCCTAATCATTAGTTTTATGGAGGTACAGAACATTCACGTAACTCAGGAAGGCAGCTGCCTCCTGCCACAATCCACTTATGAGGATCTAAAGAAGCTTGGTAAAAATCCTCATTCTCCGATTGCTCTCCAACCAAGAAAGCAGCCAGGAATGGTTCTGTCACAATCAGGTCCTCCCACACACTCTGCTTTCATCTTAATTTTTATTCATAGGAACATGCAAATTTCCTGGGACATGGGCTGGAACTTGCTTCTGTTGCATTTCCAAATGACATTGGAGGATTTCAGCATCAGTCACCGTGTCATGCAGGCCATAAAACAAATTTTACCAGACAACAGTGGAAAAAATCCTGAACCAAGAACTAGCACAACAAACATACAGAGAAACACTAATGTTTATTGCTGCCAAGGTCAATCAAACTATAAGCAAACCTCACAGATTTGCATATGCTAATACTCTGCATTGTTAGTTCTGAAGATAGTTGAAGAATGGTTAAAATCAGAAGTAGGTAGGCCTCAAATACAGCAACTGACCCCAAAAAAATAGGCTGGAGTGGCATCGTGGCCAACCTGCTGCTTCTCCAACAGATTCCCTTTCCTTTTGAATCCTGGGAGGGAGGGACAAACATGTCAATTTTCAGTCCACCGAGAACTCTATGAAGAAAAGTTTGAATTTCTGGCCTCAAAGGCTAGAGACTGTTTGCCACTACCTCAAGGGAACTCAAACTTTATGCAGTAGCTTTAGCCATCCCAGATGTCCACTTCAAAATCCTTCAGAGCAAGGAAATAAGATCCAGTTCAGCCCAAATATCGCTAGCCTGACGGGCCCAGATCTCGTTTAGGATCATAAAGAGTGAATCCCTTCTACCCAGCCATAGTTACAAGCACGTCATACAGCTCCAGTAATAATTCAATTATTAGGCTGTGTGAAAGTTAAGCCTTTTGTATCGCAGCAAAAACTAACAAGGGGAGCATAAACAACCAGCAAGACTGAGAAACAGTGGCGCTTTCCTAATACTTGTGTACTTGCCAATATTTTGGTTTAGTGACAAATATTAATCCCAACTGTTAGTAGTCATATAAACTAACATCCAACATGCTTCACATGGTGTAAGTGTTTTATTCTCATTCACTGAGGGAGAAATCAAAGTCTAATCAGTAAGAGCCAGTGGCACTTTTGTTGCTGAAAATCACCTTGACACCTTGCTGTGTGCCTCCTTTTCTTCACCAGTAGGCATAACTTTGACTATTTATTATAAGTTTGATTTTTAAAAAAAACAACAACAACAACACCAATTTCAGCCTTTTAAATTTAAACTAGGTGACATTTGCAGTCTGGTCTTAAATGCCTTACACAAGGCAATACAGGGAATATAAGGCAGAAGTGAGAGCAGAACCTCTGTTTCCTTACAGTCCTAAGCTTTAACCACTCTTCAGTGCTGCCTCCCTTGCTGAAATAGTAAAGTATAAATGCCGGCAGTTCCAGTTTTCAGGCTATATGATCCCAGCCTTCCTCTTTTGTAGTTGCTCATTCGTCCTTTTTATGTAACTTGTTGCCTTAGCTGTGAAAACCATAAAGGTCAACTTGACACTAAGCTGTATCAGTGGGAAGAATTATCAAAATTATGACAAAGCATAAGAGGTTGCCACCCATCTTCTTGATTTCTGAGAGAACGCATGTTGGTAAAGTTATTCTAAACACAACTGCTCCGGTGAACTGCACTCAGAATACTTCTGCAATCGAATTTACTGGCCAAGACTGTGTGCGCAATAGGGAGAAGCTGTAAATAAATGGCAGTACTGCTAATGACTGTATATAGGGCAGAAGTAAGGTCAGACAGCAGTACTATCTGACCAGCAGTGCTTTTTCTTTAATCAATTCAGTAGATCTTATTTTTTTTTCTCACATTGCTATAATTTCAGTGGTATTACTTTATTGACTTTTATCCTAGTATAATCCAAACTGTCCCAATTGTACGCTGTTTCTCTTAGTTAAAAACTTTGTGAGTGTACTAAGACTTGGGTGAATTTATCAGCATTACTACAAAAAGTAAGAGAAGCCAAAAGTAAGAATACACCAAGCGCAATATCTATGTTGTCTACACCGAACTGTGCTGGAGCTTAGCATTGTACGTTGGGGAAAGGAGCAACCCAAAGGCTGCAACAGGCCAGAGGTTTTATGAGGATCTGTGCTTCGCTTACACTGGAAACACCTTTCCCATCAAAAGCCCATTTTTAGTCCAATTAAATGCTTCAAGCAATCAATAATTTTGTCAAAACCTCATTTTAGGGGAAAAGAAAAAATTCTGAGAGGATATGGTGTCTTGTTTCAATCTTACTGTGACATGTAGCATAGTGCCTATACATACGGTGTGCACCATGCTGTAGTGCAGTAGATTCTAAATTAAAACAGACATTCCAATCTATCCACCGTGCCTTTATTTTCTGCACGCTGCAATTTTACCCCAAACAATAAACTAAACTTCACAAAACCAGTGAAAGAGGACTCTCCCTCCAGTGTTCATTGTGGAATTTCCTGGTTTTTATCCAATTCTCTCTGGAGCAAGGTGGGCGCAGTCCTGTTGAGGCCTGGTCTCCACGAAGGGATTGGTAGCTCGGGCTCACGTCACCTCGCGCTCCCCACGCTCGCTCCTGAGCTGGCACACGGGCATCTCACTGGGCTGGGCCCAGCGGGGAGAGCTGAGGAGGAGGTGAAAAGCAGCGTGTGGAAATGCAGCGGGAAGCCGAGGCAGGCCGCGCCGATGCCAGTGGGAGAGCTTGTGATGGCCGCAGCGTTGCAATGGCCCAGCGAGCAGTTCCCACAGCAACCTGCTGCTCCCCGGCTCCTCCGCGTAGAGCAGCCTTGCTCTGAGCACGTCAGGAAATTTTGAAAGAGAGGTTACAAACTTCAAACAGACAGAGATTATGCTCCGGCAGGGTTGCAGCAACGCGTAATTTAGCCAAGCTTCACCTTCCCCCACAAAAACCCCACCACCACTGAGCTGAGCCTTCCCTCCGTCTGCACTCAGATTGGGGAGGTCTGCACTTAAACCCCAGGTTACGCAGCAATTCTCCTGCCAGCCTCAGCAGACACATGGGAGCTTTATTGCTATTCTTGTCCCCACTGATGTTTCCAGGAGTTTCAAAAGGGTGGTTAAATATGAGAGCTGGTCATCATACAAAAAAAAAAAAAAGGAAATTAATTTTAAATACATTTTGTTATGTTTGCATTTCAGAATAAATGTAAATTTATACCAGAACAACAAGCAATGTGAAATGAGACTTACAAATGTGTTGGTACAAGCTTACACATGAGGCAGTAACAGATGATTGATATGATGACTGATACTATAATTTAGTTTATCATGCAGTTTAAATGAGCACTCAGTTCTGTACCCTTTAATCGCAACATGGCATTTCATCTCATGAGCAGTCAGTTGTAGTTCAATAAAAGAAAGACTGCCCAACAGGAATAGGCAAAGTAGGCTGAGGCCTCCAAAAAACCCCAGATCAAAAACATTATTTGAAAAATGAAATATTAATATGGGCAAGGCTTCCAACTAAATGTTTCCTTTGGTATTTGCTCAAGTGACTGTTATACCTCTAGTGGCAGTGGAAGTGAATTACTTAGCATAATGACTGGAAAATTCAGACTACAGTTAAGTAGTTTCTACATCTTGGATATAGGTATGTACATACAAAAATGTGCGTCATTTTTGAAAAATGAAATCTTAAATCCCCATGTCGGTAATTCACACCGCTCAGAGCCTGAAAGTTGAGCAAAGGACATGAGCAGGCCTTTCCAAGTTAAATACTGTAATTTGTCCAAATAAAATGACAGAATGCAGGCTCACACCCAGTATTCAAATGCACCCATGGCTTCTGCTGAAGTTACCAGATATGACCATTACCTCCCCCCAAAGGAAAGCTTGTTAGAAAAATGCTAATGTAGAACCCATCCCTGCAGGCACACGGGAAGGCAAACTGCACGCTATGGCTGCGCGGGGAGACACGCTGCTCTGGAGGTGGAGGCACACGGCAAGACTGGTTTAGGCTGCAACAGTGCCGGCAGTCTGGCCGTGGACACGTATCTCCTCCCAAATCCCAGCTGTGTTGACAGCAGAGTCCTCCCCCAGCCTGCCCAGGGGCTCGTGAGTATTGCCCTGCAATAGGTTACCACCCCTCTGATCTGGATATACTTGTTTGAACACTCCCTAACCTATTTCAGTGAAAATCAGCTGGGCCAGCAAACTCTTATTACTTAAAATGTTAGGCCATGGTTGCACAGACATTTTTTCTTCCCTGCAAAGCAAGCTCCAGCTATTTCTGTTCCCTAATCTTCGGCCACACTTTGGCTCCACATCCCCCACTCCATTGGTCTATGCGCTATTTTGTCTATTTTTAAAAACCTAAGGGTTTGGATTTTTGTTGGATTTTTGTTTGTTTGTTTGTTGTTTTGGTTTGGTTTTAAGTTGGATTTCCCTGATATCCCTGATTCACTTAACTAAATGTTAGAGTCTGTGCCAACACAACAGAGGAGATGGCACGGGGTTGGAAAAAATGGCCAGGAGATCCCTACATCAAATTCATCTTCAAGATAAATGTCTTCAGGAAACCATGGTCTGATACTCCCTAATCCCCTTCCGAATTTGGCCTTTGGTAAGCTACAAGACTCGAGTTATTTTACAGTCATCTCACCAATGATCCCAATCTCTTGTTAATGTCACACTCTCCAGACCCACTAAACTCAGTAGGATCTTCACAATTAGAGGGGTTTTTTTGGCCTAGGCCTTCATGTAAGTAATTCAGGATGCGGCTGCTGCTGAGTTGTACCTTCCCATACACAGTTCAGAATATCCTCAAGGCAGGTTGCTTCTAATGCCTTCAGTCAACGGGGTCACCGCAATACCAGATGGAGAAATAAACTCTAACCACTGTGTGTGCAAATCAGGTGCAGGTAGGATCTGTGTTGATGGTGTCCTCTTCAAGTCAGTGCACGTCAATTACCCTGACTGTAAACTTCGTCGTTGGTGGCAGCAAAGCCCAAATCCAGAAGATTTTTGCATTTCCAGGTCAGAGATCAACCCCGACCTGCTCGCCTCCCAGATTCTCTTCTCCGCAGTGTGTTTGCCATGTACCAAAGGCTGCACGAGCTAAGCACAAGATCACCTGCTTAGCAGCAACAACAGTTTCTTGTTCTCCACTTCTACCTTTTAAAATCCCTTGTCTTTGTCCTGCTGACCATAATAAGGAACGAGTTCAGCAGGAAGGACAAGTGGTTTCCAGAGTAATTCCCAGCAGAACTCCATGAGGGTGCCATGCTCTAGAAACACAACGTGCAGTGAGGAGAGCCCTTCAGAGAGTGGCAGGGGTCAGAAAGAGAAGGACAAACAGTACTTGTGGCCAGCTTTTAAAGCCAGCTCTAAATATCAGGGTGGGCATTTGCTAAGACGACAGCAAAGCCGTCAGCGAGGCTGCCCTGCCTCCCCTCTGCACAGCTGCACAAAGGCTTAATAAGTTGCACTCGTAGAACGCTTGAGCAGCGGCGGTGCAAAATGGATTGTATTAAGAGAAGCTTTTAATAAGATTTTGATAACAATGATTTTTATGTTAATCTCTAAAGAGTTTGCCTTTGTAACATTTAACCGATAAGCATATAATCTAGTTTTAATTTAATCTCTGCAGGTGTTTCCCAATGGTAAATGTTAAAATTTTATTGCTTCCTTGGGCAGTAATAATAAGGGAAATATCTGTAAGGCTCCTACTGTCCATTTGTATGCAGATAGCACCATATTTTATAATAGCTGTAAATCTGAGGGGATAGCCTCTTACTTTTGAGATGACATAAATATGTGTCAATACTGAAGTAAACATCTTTGGAAGGAAAATGAAATAGAGATGTTATTACAGGTCTAATGAAACAACCATAACTGCTTATTTAGAAGAGACGTATGTGCACATCCTTGAAAGATGCAGAGCCCACGCTGGGTTTGCAGTTTTCTGATGAGCAGGACAATGAAGATTCTCAGCAGGGTCCTACAGACGATGCAGGAATAGATCTTACACTTCATAAAGATGATGACTGTCTATAAAGCTCTAAATGTTCGCTCTCTCTGAGGTTTCTAAATTCTTGTCAATACCATGGTGCCTAAGACTCAATTATGGCTTCTTTCATACAGCTTCACAGAGCAAAGCATATGTCAGGAGCTCCCACACGAAGAGCCATAAGGCACCACGTACAAGAACTGAACCCTGACACCTGTTTGAGGTCTAATGCAAATATACTTGGGGCGAAATTCACTCTGTATATGACCTGAGAGGGACTTGAATGGCCACTTGGATCTTACAGTGGCCTTGTTGTCAAGAAGGTGCACACATGAAACCTGCCCTCATTTACATTTAGCATTTTAAAGACAGCTACACTTTAGGCTATATTTTCCCCAAATCATTTTACCTGTTCTGCAGCAAATACAGCTCTCTGGCATGCTGTGCTCACCACGCCTCAGGGACACCACATCTCAGGGACCCATTAGCACAGGCAGAGCGCTGAGCTAGAGGACTTCTAAGGTGGAACTGGTTTGCTTCCAGTCAGCGTGGAGCATGGGCAGAGAGAGCTTCAAGCCGTTTTTACTCTCCTGTATGGGCATGCCCTGAAAGAGATTACACTTTAACAGAGGTCTAGATATTTCCTCAACGGTACTTTGATATGTGGCTCCCAAGGTCCACATTATTAGTCACAAAAACAAACAGTCTAACCCCTGACACAAAAACCCATGCTAGTATGCTGAAGTCCCCAGTGACCCGAACTGGGACTACAGCGTGCTGCCACTGGGGGGTGGACATCTGAAAAGCTGCCACATAAGCAAGTTAAAAAACCCCTTTTACTGGTGAATTAAAGTTACAAGAACAGCTTGGACAGTTTAGGTTGAGCAATTCTTGCTTCCACCGTAAGTCAGAACATGTATGCTGCTTTAAGGCGGGAGTTTGAATGTAGTATTTTGTTTCTTTTGATAGTCCTTTAAAAGGAAAAAAAAGGTCTTTTATGAAGAGATTTTTATCAATTGGTTTTAATTAGAAGGAAGACTCAAATAATTTCTCACAGAAAGACAAGATAAACACAGCACAGGCGTGAATGGCAGTGCAGATACGTCACCTCATTTCCTGAGTTACTTAAAGTCAGAGAGGATCTGCCATGTTGTGCCATGGAGAAGGCAACTGTCAAGAAAAACAAAATGTCACTTTAATAACATTCACCATTAAGAATTAAATGCATAAAGAGTTTTAGGTAAGAGTCAGAGGAAATGTTTCATTCTCTTCTGTCTGCACACTAGTTCTTTTCCTATTGAACTTTGTAAAAATGCCATTTATTTTGTGTAACTGCCTCAGACTGGGGACTCGTAAAGGAGCCCCCTCATACAGTGTTTGCAGGCAGCTCTCCAGCTGCACCAGTCACACGTGTCACAGGCTCACTGGGCTAGTGTGAACACAGAACTCGAGCACCTTACCCTCTAGTATCTACATACTACACAACGTTCCTATGCCAGATAAAGTTAATTTTTTTGTCAGTTAAGTTTGAAAATTACAGGAATCAGGCATAATGCTGTGTTTCTCACAACTTGAGAAAAATCTTTCCGTGATAAACGAGTTGAGAATCTCCCATATAAAGTATTTAAACAGATGGATAATCACCACAGCAACCAAAACCACGACAGAGTCATTCAGGAGCATTCTGTATCTGCAGGCTCCCGTCTCAGGTTTCGTGCTGCAAGGAGGCAATATTTTATGTAACAGAAGACTAGACAATGCTTTTAGGTAACTCACAGTGGTTTCTAGGGTAGGTAAAAAATCAGAGGATCAAACATTAGCTGTAGGAACAGGATTTTTTTACACTTGAGATCACACTTGAAGTGACCTCACAAACTCATCACAGATTCTCTTCTGCATCTTATCTCTCTGCTCCTTCGCATCTGTATTTCTGACTTCTTCTTCATCCACATTTTTTCCTCTCATCTTTTCCCTGCTTCACCAGCAGCATAACGACTGCAACCTCAGCCTGCTTCTGATCGCAGAAATAATTAATTTTTCAGGCAAAATAAAGTAGCCTGAGAAGGAGAAAGCGAAAGAAACAATAACTTAATCATAAAGGAGAGAACTTCCCACGGATCAGAGATAATTCTGGCTTCTGCCAGTCTCCATCTCCCACATGGCAGATGAGCAGTCTACCCACAGTACGTGGTATGTGGGCACACTCAAACACATCCTCGCAGTAATTTTTTCATCCACCTAAAGCACCGAGCCTGGCTGGCAAGGCAGTGAGAAGAGCAGTAGGACTGCGCCAAGCCGGGCTTTGTGAACGCCTGAACCAAAAAGCTGGGCACTGGTGAGTTTATCAGGCAGCTCTGCAATACTTTTGCAGATGTCAGTGGTGGTTAAGTAGCGATAGCACGTACGTGCCTTTAATAAATTCTAGGACAGGGCATAATCTCTCTCAAGGCACATTATTATTGCACAACTGTCAGTGATGCGGGGTTTGTGCTCTCTGAAGCATCAGGCGCTAGCAACAAGGACAAAACATCGACTCCTGCTCCTGTGCATGCAGGTTTTCACATTTAATTGCTTTTAAATTAACAAAATAACCTAGGAACAAGGTGCAGCGATAGATGGGTGGAAGAGGAAGGAGACCAGCACCGCTTCTGGTTTTCAGCGGGTGGCCAGTGGATGCAAACGATGTTAAAAGTGTGATAAAAAACCAAAGCTGAATTCTGGGAAACTTCTAAAGGGAGACCTAAAAACTGCTCTTAGAGATTCTGAACTCTCTTTGTAAATGAGCTGGATCAACTGGAAAATATAAACTTGGCTAGCCAATGTGCTTCTAGGTCTAGCCATTTTAAATTACGTTTTTTTCTAATTTTATCATTCTGTTTATGATTAATTTGAATATCTCTGAAGCATGTTTGTGTCTGTTGCTTCTCCTGAGACAGATTTCCAAAGTCAGGAACACCCCGTATTTAATTAATACTCAGTAAAAACATAATAATGCTCTGAATGTATCCTGAGGGCTGAAGTCTGATTGCCTGTTTAAAAACAGGATTTCCATTTTATTTTTCAACATAAACGTTAAACTCTACAAGCTGATTGATGCTTGTCAAGAAACACAACCAGTATTTTACCAGTTTTCACTGCATACATTTTCAGAAATTCGGACAAGATTGTAATTTCTATATATAATAATTTTAACTGCAATATTATGTAATTTGTGGCTGTAAGACTGAAACTGTTAATTAACTACTAGCAACTATTGGGCCTGCAGAAGGTAGTATTTGGAAAAAGGTGAGCGCTAATACATACACTTTGGCTAAGTTGCAAAATGGATTATTAGATTTTTTTAAATTTAATGTCTTCCATGATTTTAAATAGACAAAACAGTTCTGCCCTGGACTGTTTCATGGTGTTCTTGTGCAACTCTAATGGCTGCTGTGTTTATTTCAGCATAGAAGTGTGTTCATTTCACTGGTGGGTAAGGCCTGGTAATGGGTAAAAGGTTTTGCAATCCTGCTGAGTGGATGACTTTTAATATAAATCTTAATTATTTACCTGACTTGCAACAAAAATACTTCACTGCATTAATAATTTCACAGTTGGGGATGACCTTAGGTGGTGATTATGCTGCTGCATTTTTTTAATTATACAGGGCTTAAAAAGCTCAAGTCAGGAAAAAAACCCAAAGGGTAGTGGATACTACATAAAATGAGCAAAAGACCACAGATAGTTTAATTTAATTTAAAAAACTGATAAGAGGAACATAGAACAAAGGTAACAGGAAGAGGCACAGACACGTCCCACTTAAGCTGCTGCATGACTAGACCATCACGACTATTCGTCCCACTTGTCTCCAGCTTTATCCTGCATTCAGAGCAGGTGAGACACGCTGACCCTTCCTGCCGGAGGATTTTTAAGTAACCGGCAAGACCTCGCTGGGCCGGAGCTCCAGAGCCAGCCTGCGGCCAGCCTGAAGCCGGGTTCGGAACAGGAGCCCCAAGGTCAGCGGCAATGAGAGGGGCCAGGAACCCCCGCGGGAAGGGGTCAGGCCTCAGAAACCACTAGATGAGGTAAATTATTCTTAAGCAGCAGCTTTCCGGGGGAGACGAGAGCCAGCCGCTGGCACAACCCCCCACCGGGCCTCTCCGTGTTCTGCTGCGGGGGGGCGCGGGCCGGCGGGGCTCCTCACCCCCTCCCCGGGGCGCCGGCGCTCTCCGGAAAGGCGGCCCGGCTCGGTACGGGAAGGGAAGGACCCC
>VZZY01022204.1:23622-41394 GCA_013400335.1 Eurystomus gularis | reverse complement strand
GAGTGCGGACCGGCCGTCGGTGGGGCCGGAGCTCGCAGGAAGCAGCCCCGAGCTGCGGCCCGGGGAGCCGTGGGGGCCGGTGCGGAGGTGCTGGCGGCGTTATCGCCACGGGCAGGGCAGGGCGCAGGCTGCGGGGAGAGGCCGTTAGAGCGCAGATGCCTCAGCCTTTAGCTCTGCGGCTCGTTGTTGGAGAACAAAGAGGATCAGTTAAGTGTGTGCAGTTATTGCCGTTTCTCAGCCCGCGGTAGGTGCGCTGTGGGGGCACAGTGCCTCTGTGCCCGTCGCTCTCTGAGGAAAGAGTGTTTTCCTCGCTTCGTCTGTGGCATGTTGGCATTTGAGCTAAGTGCTTGAACTTGGCCTGAGACAGGGAGAAAGGCCACGCAGCACCAATGAGCACAATACACCTTTGAAAACAGCCAGTTTAGTGCATTAAACACAACCTGAAATTGAGAAATAGAGACTAAAGCAGATGTGCCCTTGAAAGTCTTCTGTAGGATTTTTCTGAGCTGTACAGTAGAATGGATCAGAAGCAATGCACAGCTGTCATTTCCATTTTACCTGCTATTGCATGTCTCTTATTTGCATTCGAGTAATCTTTTGTTATGGTCACCTTTTTAGCACTGGGGAAAAAAACGTGATCCTAATAAATTTTGCTGTCAGTATCAGCATGATTTATGCGTGTTGTAGCCATCCCTGCTAACAGGTAATGCTCCGAGACGATTTAATTTCACAGCATCCTGGACACAGTTACTAATTATGTTTCTCATCACCCTGTAAAGAGGTAAACAGTAGCATATTTTGGCCTGCGCTTTGCAAAGCATCAGAGTAGTTCTGCCAGTTTAAATATGACTATCCGCCTACCTAAATACTTTGCAGAATATGTGCCTCCATAGATTAGCAAATGCAGGTGAGGTTAACCAACTTGCTCAAGGTCATGGAGTGCCAGTGACAGAGTTAGCAATGATGGAATGTGGCCATCCTGGCTGCCAGGTCTGTCCTCTAATCATTGGGTGACTCTCCCAAATAATTGCAGGTAGTTTAAACATTCGTTTGCGTAAGTGCATGTTAAGGCCTTCAAAAACTTTTGGAGGAACAAAATGTTAGTAGATTTGCTTCAGATCATGTGCTGTATTTACATGTAGTTTAAAGTAATTGCTCAGTTTGACATAGGAGAGGTTTTTGAAGAAGAGACTGTGGCTTATTTTGTGAATATGTGCTCAAAAGGCATCAATTTTATTGCGTCTATAGTATAGAAAGGCTTATTGTATAGCTTTAGAGAGTAGGTCATGAGATATAAAGAATAGATTAGACAGTTAATAAACAATTTTTAAGAGGAGAATGTCGAGTCTGTGACTGTAAAGAGGTTATTTTCTGAATGAAGTGTTTACTAAGTGACATTCTGTAGAGTTATTTGCAGTTGTTAGGAAGAAAAACAACCAACAAATGCGCTGGGAAGCCATGGTGATGAGGCTGTTGGCAGTTAAAATGGGAACAAAAAACTTCCTCGCTTGATTTATTTTTTTCAGCAGATACTTGTTAGGAAGTGAAAACAAATCACAATCAGTGTTATTTCTGACCCTAGAGAGAACTAATGTTTCACTTTGTGTTTTTCTCTGTCAAGTTTAATTTATGAAGAAAGGGATTTCAAAGGAAACGCTGGCAGATCTCTGCTATTGTGAGACCAGCAGTATATATTTAGTAACTTCAGGCAGGAAAGATCCTTATTGTGCTGAAAAAAATCAGTAGCAATTGTTTGTCTGGACTTCAAAGAGCGTAGGAAAGTGGGCTGGTGGTGTTCAGGTGTTACGCTCTGTCCAGTGTCCCATAGTTGGACAGATTCCTGCACCTGCAGGGAGTTCTGCTGGCAGCACTGGGAGAAGCCCATCTGCGCAGCATAGGGCGTAGAATTGAGACCACAGATCTTGGTTTTGTACAGATTGGTTTGTGCTTTTTGTTCTGCCAGTAATCGTGGTGACTATTGACCACAACATTGAGTGGCCGTGGTGAGAACCTGCTGTGCTGCAGTGCACGATGTGCAGGAGTACAGGAGCAGCAGGAAAGTGTCTTTTAAATAAGCTGGCTGGGGGGCTGAAGGCAGCCACGTTCTTGTTCTGGACACGAGTGCTGCTTTAGGGTTAATGTGTGAGGAGAAGTTCTGATGATACAGACAGGAGATGGGCTCCAGTTGCGCCACAGTAGGTTTAGATTGGATATTAGGAAAAATTTCTTTACTGAGAGGTCAAGCCCTGGAACAGGCTGCCCAGGGAAGTGGTGGAGTCACCACCTCTGGAGGTGTTCAAAAAACATGTAGGCATGGCATTTCAGGACATGGTTTAGTGGTCATGGTAGTGTTGGGCTGATGGGCAGGACTTGATGGTTTTAGAGATCTTTTCCAACCTTAATGATTTTATGATTCCTCTGTAAGAGTCTTTGCAGTTCCTTGTTGGTGAGTGCTGTATGAAAGGTGTGCTGATAATAAACCATCAAATCCCAACATGTGTGTAGTTTCTAAAGCAGACTCTGTGATGAGTGCTTTTACTGATGTCACCTGGGAGGTAGCCCAGCAAGGTGTCTTCTAAGCCAAAATGATTGTCCCAAAAAGGATGCTGGTTGCTTGCTTAGAAATCCAGAAGTTTGTATCCCAGATGACACTGCTGTGTCAGGAAACGTCTCTACTCCAGGCCTGGGTTTTGCCAGTTTGAGCAGCAACTTCTTACCCAGCCAAGTTAAATAAGCAAAGGAAACAATAACGGGATATACTTTTTAAAGATTAGTGGCTTTCTACCTGCAAGTTATAGAATCTTGGGAGGTTTTTGCACTGTTTTTTCAAAGGATGTGTAGAAAAATGAGGCTTAGTGATCCACACCTCCACTGTTGTGATTTGTGTGGTTTTAGACACCTAAAGAGGTGCTGCTGGCTGAGCTGAAGAAACCAGAGTTGTGGTATGACACCAGGAATCAGAATTAAACACGTGTGGTGTTAAAATAAAAAACGAAAGCATCAAAATTATATGATAAATAATATTTTAAAAATTTTATTAAATATAATCACTTAAAATATCTGGCAGTGGTTTGCTATTTGCTACTGTAGTTTGAAACATTTATTAGGGAAAAAAACCCCTTTTTTAATTCAAAGATTGCCTGTATTTCTGTTACACATAATGTATGCAGTATAGATATGTATGAGAACCAGAGATTCTCACATATGCTTACTGCATTCTGCATTGAGCTAACTTTTGTTAAAAAGTTAGCTTATGAGAGGTTTCAAAAGAAGTTATTTTGTATTTCTACGAGCTGGCATTTTTTCCACGTCAGCTCTTCATATAGTCTTAATATATTTGAATGGACAATGAATTTCACTTTGCCATAGTAAGTAAAGTTGTTCAAGAAGTAACACTTACACTTGCTGCACAAAGTGATTCCAGAGTTTGTTAATCCTTCTGAAACAAAAGGGATTCACCAAAATTCCAAGAAGCACACAGAACCTAAATTGCCACTTGCAGAGCTACTTCTTTTTCCAGACTCTTCTTAATAAGGTAGCAGAACATCAACTTGGAACACTATCATTGGGGATTTGTTTTCAGAATATTATTAGTAGCATTTCAGTGAAGTGGAAACAGACCTGTACTCTTAAAAGAAACTGGATCTTGGGGAAGGATATTCCAGTCAAAGCTATTAATTTAAATTCTACAGCGATGATTTGCTGTTTTAAAAATAAATAAATTTAAAAGCTTAGTTTGTGAATTAAGAGTTGGAACCTGTAAATCTGAAGACATGACAGATATACTCTAGTAAACACCTAATCTTGTGTCATGTTTCAAGTATGAAATATGTATCTGGTGCTTGGAAGCGTGAACATCATGATGTTTAGAATGCAGAAATAAGCATTTATTTGTGATTGTTCACAATGCTATGCTGTCTGCTGCTGGAAAGTTGCAAAACTACATTTCTTAAGGTGCAACCAAGTCAGTTTATTAGACTGGAGAACAGCTGAAGTGCACCTTGTTTTATAAAGCTTCATTGGAAGTGGAAATGGCAGCTAATGAGTCAGTAGGAACTTCTATAGTAGAAAATATTAAAAGGACAAGAACAATGTTAAGTGTCAAAGGACACCTTCAGTTTGACAACCCGTAGGAGCTATGGTAAAATGCGACGTTCTTTGGGGGGGGAAATATATGTAGCTGTTTCACTTTGTTCTGTCTGTGGTGTGTAAAGTCAGTGGTATACGTGCTGGGGAACCTGGCCTTAATTTTATTTTATGAATTACATTTGGGATTGTTGCTTGGTTGGGTCATGGGTTCTGGTTTTAGTTCGAGAATGTCACTCAAAATAAAACTGTGGGGGTGGCAGAGGAAGAATTACAGTGGTTATACTCTGGTGCTATAAAACCTGTCTTGTTTTTTAATCGAAAAGTAAATCCCAAATCTGCTTGGTGTTATTCATACCAGTTATTTTTTCAGTTGGCTGCCTGTAACAACTGTGCAGTTGTAGCAAGAGTTTAGTTTAAACAAGGCATGAAGGTGTTCCCCATTCTTTTACTCTGAATCTCTGGGATTTGACATACCTCAGTGCCTGTGTGAGCAGATACCTAAGTTGTTAGATCTCATCCGGGAAGGTCACCGCTGCAGAGAGATTCCTGCCTAAATGGTGACTACTGCTGCCTTATGTCTCGTTTCCTCATTTCTGCTCTGTTTTTTCTCACATGTCAGTGTCCTGAGGCATGGATGGGATATCATCTTCTTGTTGTTTGGTTTGTGTTGCAAAGACCCGGCATAAGTAACCCTAGTCATGGACTGGGACCCCAAAATTCTGCCATGATACACTGAAGAAGGGTTTATCCGTTCATTTTATAGCAGTTTGTTAGATAGATGGAAACTCAATGCAAATATTTTTTTCTATTTCTGTATTTTTGGAGGAACTTAAGTAAAGGTAGATTCATAACCAAGCATCACATTCTATATTTTTACACCTTGTTGACTGCCTCAGTTTAGTATAGACTTATGGAAATAATCTTCTTGCCTTTTCTCTTTTTTTTCCCCTTTTTTCCTTTAGAATTGCCAAAATGCTTTGGAATTCTTAAACGATTCAAAAGCTGAAGTCTCTGAGGATACAAAATCATAAGAACACAAGAAGCAGCAAGGAGGATTCAGTGCCAATGCAGCAACAAAAAAGACAGCCAGAGTTAGTGGAAGGAAATCTTCCTGTTTTTGTTTTTCCTACAGAACTTATATTTTATGCAGATGACCAGTCAACACACAAGCAGGTGTTGACTCTATATAACCCCTATGAGTTTGCCTTAAAATTCAAAGGTGGGTTTCTTAGGTTAAGTTCTATTTAAGGGATAGTTGATCTTGAACAGTCCAATTCTAATTCATGTAACAAATCATATATGTGACAAAACCAAACTCATGTCTTTGTGTGCCTTTTGATGAAGTTGATGAGGTATTAATTCATGATTTGTTACCACTGCTGTCCTTTTCATTGCAGTTCTTTGTACAACTCCAAATAAATATGCGGTGGTTGATGCTACTGGTGCAGTGAAGCCTCAGTGCTGTGTTGATATGTAAGTAAAAGTTGTTTGTTTATTTGTTTTTTTTAAATAATGTACAGCATTTGGTTATCTTAATTTCTTTTATTTAAGAGGTAGTAAATGACAGCATGTATAGTATAAAGTAAATTGTATAAATACATAATATTTTTCTAATCTCCTATATTCTTGCCTGGTCTTTGCTATTCTTTCACTCTAGGGTAGAGGCACTACAATACTGAAGATATTTCCTCCTTTAATTTTGTCTTTAGACGTAAAGAAAATGCTAGTAAATGCATCCTGTAGTATAGTTTGTAAACCAGCAGTGAGGTAATATGGGCCTCCTCGGAGTACTTTTTTTGTTAGCAATAACAAGAAGAGCAAGATCCCCCAGGTTGGGATTTCTTTGTGAGAAATATTTGTTTGCAGATTGGCAAAATGAAAATGCTGCAGTTCTACGGAGCACACTTTCCTGGGCTATGTTTAATAAAGGTACTTTCACCTGCCTTTCACCGCCTCTCTTTCTCAGATCTCTCTGTCTCCCCTTTGCTTGTTTCTCCTGTCAGGTCCCAGCCCAATAATGGAACATCAGAAGGCCAGTTAAGTGAGCACAGTAGCGTACAAGTTCTGTAGGCTGCTATAATTCAAGGCAGAGTAGGTATACAAGCTAAAGTAGACTAACCTTTTTCATCTTCCATTTGCCACGTTATTTCTGTGTTGAGGTACAGATAGAGCTAAAGAAAGTATGAAGTGCTTAAAAGAGCAGACAGCTTTCTGAAGAGGAATTTGCAAGCTGTAAAACACCTTCTGGAATCTCTGGCTAACAAATGGCCATATAAAAAAACCCTCTACTATGGAATGATCCATCTTTTGTCAGATAAATAGTACTGTTCTTGGGGAGTGACTCCTTCCTTTAGACTGTTTTCCTTAGTTGTCATTTGGAAAACTCTAAGGACTCACCAAATAGAAAGGAAGTTTTAAACACAAAACTAAGAAGTTTCAGTGAGCGGGGGCAACCATCCTAAAAATGGAACCAAGTAGGTCAGACTACACCAGTGTCTCAGTGAGCTATTCCAATCTTTAGCAGACATTTACACAAGCTTGTTTACATTTGGTTAATCTTAAACAAATGGTTTTTATTAAGTAAAGGAAAATAGGACATATGCATGTTTCCAAGGGAATTTTTTGTACTGTGCACCCCCATCCCATTCCAATGGCTGCTGTCTAAGGGCAGTGTTTACTGCTAGGATATGAGCGGTACTATGCAAGTATGGCCATTTGCCAGATAAACAGATATTCTACAGAGCTTCCAATTATGCAATGGTCTCTAAAAAGAAACAGGAGAATGTATCTGTTTATAAGGGTCTGCAGAAAGCATCGCTTTGCTTGGCAGCAGATGCGTGTTCTCATAGCACAGCGTTACGCAAAGATTCTGTTGGGGCTGGTAGTTAGTATCATGGTACTAAGAGTATAAAGTTATAAGGAAGTGTTAAAAGGAAGAAATAAGAGCTGATTCTGCTGTTCTGATACACTGACAGTCGTATGAATTCGGATTGTCGGGGGGAGAAAGCCTTTTGTTTTCGTGAAGGCACTTGCTCAGCCAACACTCAACGTGCCAAGTGCCTGTTGTAAGCGTGCTCTTCTGCCTCTAAAGTGATGTAAAATTATGGACATTCCTGCAGCCTTCTCGCTTGGGGGATGACTTAGTCTGTTTCCTTGTTGAATAGTCCATTCAAACTAGATACTGGTTACAAGCACTGGCTATGTGTTAGTGATTGTAGTTATCTTGGTGTGATACGGTTCCTTTAGATGAAGACTGAAACAGAAAAATCTGCTTCCTGCAGCATTTTAATGTATATATTATCACAAAGATTGGTTTCCTGAAGCAATTTTAAGACTACTATCCTGTATTATTAAGGGCAGAATAATTTTCTTCCCCTCAGGAGGTGGCAACCTTCTTGAAGCCAAATCACTTACATCTAGGTATTTTTTTCAGATTAGCTATTGTAATCTTAGAAATTTAGAGTAGCCTTTCACAAAAATAGTCTTCCACTTTGGAAAAATAATTAAAATCCATATTAACCCGAAGAGCTGACGCTACTTCAAAACCTAAACGTTACAGGTTTTTAATGCTGGATACATATTTTCATAATGAGTCATAAATGCAGAGAGGAGGCCATTGAGCAGAGTGCTCCTCAGACTTCTGTACTGCCTTTGATCAGTGTTATTTTAAAACTGTACCTTTTGTAGGTCCCGCATAGAATTTTTCCCAAGAAATGCCATAAAACTAGAAGGAATGCAACAACTATCACCATGTCTTACTGTTGAAGCCACCTTGGTCAATGTGTTTGATCAAAACAGTAGAGCAACAGAGTGAATGCTGGACAGGGAGAAGGTTTACCAAGAAAATAACTGACTGTCTGGCTGTAACTCGGAGGATATGTTTATGCTGTGGTCCGAGTTGTGACTGCAGCCCATGTAGCTACACCCAGCATACCTCCTGGTAGCAAGTGGAGTGTTGGCAGCATCATGTGTTTCCGTGCAGGCTACACAAGGTAGCTCTGACAGCGCAGAGCTCTGCTATTGATATCCAGAGTTACTGACTGATAGACAGATGAGAAATGTTTAGGCAGGTTATGTAGCTGTCTTTTTTACTGCATTTTTATATGTTCTTAATGGTGGGCTTCTGATTTTGAAAATCCCTTTACGTTTAGCTGACTCTTGTTCATAGAGGGAATGAGTTTTACTTCTGAGAAAGTATAATTGTAAAGCTTTGAGCCTGGTTTCCTCAAAAAGTTAGACTTCTGCCATCACCTGTCTGAGTGCTTGGTGGTCCTACCTTTCTTCTTTCCTTCCCTGTCCACTCCAGTCCCCCCATACCTCTTGAAGTCATTGGCCAGCACCAAACAACTTTGATAAAGGAGGAAGCATCTTTCGGATAATTAATGTTTCACACAAATTGGCAGCTAGGCTTCAGATTGAGGCAAGGGTGTATCTGAGGTAGAGAATTCACTGTTCTTTTTTGGCCAGCCAATATCTATTTGGGAACCAAATGGGAGGGAATAGAAGGAGGGGAGAGGGAAGGCAAGATTAAATCTTCAAGAACATTGAGTGATGGAGGACATAACAGGGATCTGGACTATTGCAATGTATCTGTGTCTTGGGGAAAGCAGGGGAAATGTTGGGATGTAGGATGTAATTCCACAGGAGACATGCTTCTTTTAGTTCCTCTGGTTGAAAACATTGTTTTCTTCTGCAGTGTGATTCGTCACAGAGATGTTCGGGCTTGTTACTTTGGTGTGATAGATAAATTCCGTCTACAAGTGTCTGAGCAGAGCCAGAGGAAGGCATTAGGGAAAAAGGAGATTATTGCCACTCTACTTCCATCTGCAAAGGAACAACAACAACAAAAGGAAGAGGAGGAAAAGCGAATAAAAGAACACCTGACTGAAAGTGTCTTTTTTGAGCAGACATTGTGTCAACCAGGTAGCTGAAATCTTTTACCTCTCCTGTATTCTGAATCAGCTATGAATGCTTCAGGTGACTGGAAAGGCTAGACTAACATACATTTTAAAATAATTATTTTTCCTTACCTGTAAGACTGCTGTCTGTCGCTGGGGGATGATAGTATAGCGCCCAAGAACATGAGCTGTGGCTATTCTGCATGTGCTGTCTTGATTAATCAAGACTCTTTGGTGCCCTACACTTGCCTGTCAGACCTTGGAGAGTACATCCTCTATTGCTCTGCTGCAGAAGTTCTGTCACAGCTGATGGGAATTTAGCTGCAAAAGATGGTAGTTATTTTTTCCCTTGGGCTCTTTCACAACATATGCCACTTATGAGTTTGTTCCAAACCCTTAATCCTCCATTTCCTGATAAGCAGGAAATATTGCGAAAACATCTTCTGAAGTGCTCCTTGTTCTGCACCATCCCCTTTGTCTGCCTCACAAGTGCAGAAAAGCTCAGTTGCTAGATGGAAACTCTGCATGTTTCATGTGTGAGGGTGTGAATCAACAGTCCTGGGCCAAACCTGGACTGAACAGTTGAATTGGTAGGCGGAGATTAAAAGTATCAAGTACTACTGGAACTGAATCTAAACTGAGTTTTGACTTGACAGTCTACCTTCCTGTTACTTTTGCTGATGTGTGCTGTAATATTCTTGTCACTGCTGTATTTTTCATTACAAAAATCAATTCTAGGGAATTGATGAACCTGTCTGAGAGTGTTCCTCTTGTTAAAACCAAACCATTTCACTATTTATACACAGTTTGTTGGCTGGTGAAACACCTTTTACTAAAAATATCCCTCAAGATAGGTATTAGCAGGATACATGGTCAAAGCAAACCCAAGATCTCCGAGCTCACGGAACAAAATGTTACTATGATAGTTGTTTGGGTACAGAGGGTTTGAACCATCCTGAGCATTCTGATACTGGTCTTAATCCAAATGCTGTTTCTCTGCTTAAAAACCTTTTTGACTACATTATGTTGCTTGTTTACAGAAAAACAGTATACAAAGCAACTCCAGTCTTTGCAAATAACCTGCAACCTTGCAATAACAGATTTATGGAATTGAAATAGTTCGGCTATTGCTTTTCTCTCCTCAGTGACACAGAGGATAGGAAAGCTTGATTAAAAAATTGGCTGATTTCCAATGGGTCTTAAGAATTTGGTTAGAGGTGTTCAATGAACATGCTAACAGCTCTTTTCAAAGATTATTCAAGTGCCTTGGAGTAGGTTCCAGCTGTTAAACTGCAGTGCCATAAGGAGTATGAAGGACAGTTCATCTATAGTTGCATTTCTTTATTGTGGTGATACTGGACTGTCAGAGTGGCTCACCCTCAGTCTTTAAAATAAGATTCAAATAATACGAATTTGTGGTGTATAAACTGATTCAAGGTGCAGCCCTTGAATCCCCTAAAAAAGGGTGAGGAACTCATCTGGCCCAAGAACTTGTGCTCTTGCTGCAGGCACGTTTTGCTCTGGAGATGTAAGCAGTTTTCTGCCTGTACAGCTCTTTTTAGATGTTCTTTCCTAATCACTGAAGGAACATATCAAGGAATGGAGTTGGGGTGCATGGTGAAACCTCAAGCATTGCTGAGACATCCGGCTGTCATAAGTGTGTGTGTGTGTATGTATAGCTGCTGCGCCTGGCAGGCTCTGTTCCCCCAGAAGGGAGGGGCTCGGGAAGTCAAGTGAAAACAAGTTCCAGCATCAGACCAGGGAGCAGCCTTCTCCGCTGCAAAATGCAGAAGGTTTAGAAGGGTGGGTTTAGAAGTTGTTTTCCACCCCTTCCAAACTCCAAAGGGAAAAGAACATTGCAGGATATTGAAGCTCCAATGTACCACAAACATTTTTGCTGCATGTTTAACATTTGTACTGGTTAGATGTTCCTTACAGCTGGCTCTATCCTGTTTTTCAGAAAACAGAACTGCCTCGTCGGGACCTAGTTTACTAACAGTCTTCCTAGGAATAGTGTGTGTTGCAGCACTAATGCTACCTACATTGGGGGAAATGGAATCCCTGGTGCCTCTCTACCTCCATTTAAGTGTGAATCAAAAGTTAGTAGCTGCTTATGTTTTAGGTAAGTGTTTTGGATTTTGTAAATGTTTTCCTGCAACTTCTGTGATTTGAGAAACTTCTCCCATGGTTGCCAGTGGCTTTGGGAAACTTGATGGTGACAGAGCACCACATTACGCTTAGTTTTGCATCTCCACTTACATTTTAACTTGCAGCCATGGTGACAGCAGAGTAAACTAGTTATTGTAAGTATTTTAGACCAGATTTTACTTATTATATACAGGCCCTTACATGTTAATTTCACCTTCATTTGATGACTGGCCAACCATAGTCATCTGCCACAAACTGAATGAGACATGCTGTTTCTTATTCTTACACTGAAAGAGAGAGTTCTTCTTCTTCTGTTTTGTCCCTCTCTCCAACCCCAATGAGCTGGTCTGAAAGGCTCCATTTACTACCTTTTTGATAAGCAGTTGAAATGTGTAGAAATAAGTTGTTGTGAACCCTTCCTAAGAGACCACCACTGTCCACCAGTCTTCTGATTTGTAACTCGCGCCTAAATTAGCAAGCACAGATAAGTTGCACATTTAATTTATGACTGTTTTTTCATAACCATTTCGGATTTGAAGAACAGTCACACTAAACTCAGTTCTCCTGTCACACCTGGCAGGGGTTAGGATTTAAAGGAAAGGAGCTAGGCAGCCTCAAAGTGGTAGCTAGAGGTGAGGTGGTGATGGGAAGAGGCAAGTTCTTGATGGTTAATGTGCAAACTCTGTTGACTGACTTGTGCAAGTCAGTCTGTTGAAATGGTTTGAAAACTCTCTTGTCGCTCTTCACCTGAGCAAAGATGTATTTTCCGGTTAGGACCCTGCAGTAATCCTTGCATTGTTTTTATCTCTAGTTTTGAAAATTACTCCAGTTTCTGCTGGTGCCAACTATAGTATGAAACCATTTGACTTTATACATTTGCAACAACTTAACCTGTTTCTAGATTCAGTGGAGAGTTCTTACCGGTTTTTATTTGTTTGGTAGCAGCGGTTTTAGTGTTCATGAAAAGATCTTTCTGCTCATGTAGAAAGTTGATTGCTTTTGAGAAGATGAAACCACTTTCTTCCACAATGAAGTACAACTGGGTTGTGTAGCACAGGAGGTTAATGCCACACCAACGGGCTGTATGACATTCGAGAAGTGTTTGCTTTACAGAAATAAACCCTTTACTGCCTGAAAGTCCCGCTGCAGCGGTATAGGCAGTCCTGCAGCACCTTCCAGAAGCTTCTGTTACTGGTTTGCCATGATACAGATAATCCAAGCTGAGGCTCCTGGCATTGTGGTGGTACTGGTTGTCCAAGCTGACACAGACCTTAAGAAATAGCTGAACTGTAATTCCTCTGTAGTGGATAAATTGCTAATCTAATAGAAGGCAACGTTACAACTCTGTTCTGTTGTGCTTCTATCTTCAAAATCTTTATAAAGTAACAAAGTTAAATCAGTATGTAGTGGCAGGATAGTAAAATAGTCTCAGAAATGTCTTTATCCCTGGTGAGATCTGCGCCTTTAGCTGAGCTCTCTGCAGTGAGAGGCTGTTACATTAACATCATCCGAGCCCGCAAGAAAGTGAGATTGTCTAAGAACTGATAAATTACTCTTATGATGTTATGTAAGGTTGGAATTCAAGGAGCCCTGATGTTTTTCCATGTGCCTCTTTCCCTCATGCAGTAGCTCACAGCTACGAACTTGCAGATTTGAACTTTTTCCTGTATCAACACATAATTAAAGTGAACTTTTCAATGAGTAGGTTTATTAGCCCCACATGTCCGGCTTTCATCTGGTTTTAATTGTTTTTAACCTTGATCAGAGCAGGCTGGGGTTTTTTTCCTTTTTTAAAGGTCACAACAAAGAGTCTGTAGAGAGCTCCCTGTGCAGACTGACAAGGAAGTTTAACGTCTTTGTCTAAAACGAGTCTTTGATCAGTTACTCTGCACAAAGCAGAAACAAAAATGTCTGGCAGCCTTCAGCTAATCTGCCTTAGTGATGATTCAGTGCCCGAACTGCGCTGCCCGTAACTAGCCCCTGCGGACCCTGGGGACTCGTATCCTCGTCTTACACGTACCCACGTCAAAATCTTAGTGTTCAGATTTTCCAGTAGCGAGATCAATAATTGTTTGGAGCATTTATAGCTTCTTACATTTAGTTACTAGATACACTGCACTTCTGTGGTTGGTTTGGGTTTGTTATTTTTTACAGAGTTTGTGACTACATCAAAACTTGGAGCAATACTTCTAGTATTTCAATGATATATAAAAATGAATTCTGCTTGTATTTATGCACTTTTACCTTATATTCTGACATGTGACAGCATAAACTATTTTAAATGTTTTATTATGTAGTTCCTAATTCTTGTCTTTCAGGTCTCATCACCATGGTTATTTTGAGAACATGAGCAATGAGTTAATAGGATGTCAAACACCTTACTGTATATTCACATCATGAATGTGGACTGCCTTTTACTCCCATTTGGCTCATTAAGATGCTAGCAAAACTGTTCAGTGATTTAAGATACCTTCAGAAGTGTAATATATTTTAACTATGTATAAAAAATGAAAGACTCAAAGCACTTCTGGGTGCTTCTGTAACAGACAGCTATGAAATGTTCAGTGATACCTGTGAAAATAATTTGAAAATCTTTTATATCTACGCCTACTGTAAAAAAAATCCTTATTAAAGCAACATTTGTTATTTTTAGTCTATGTTCACATCGGTGTGTGATCACTATAAAAGCAAACTGTCTTCTGTAAAACGGTCATTTGGTTTGTGGTTGTACATGCTGAGGCTGGTGCATAACACTTCTGTATACATACCGGGAGGAGGAGAGGCTTGACTAGTCAGTGAAGAAAATGAAAAATTCCATCAGTGAAACTCTGAAATAAACCATGAATTATAGGTGAAGAAGTAATTCTCCAACTCCTTACTTCATCATTACCAATATACCGCTGAGCGCTCGTTTTCTTACCTGGGGAAATAATTTCTGCAACAGCCATTTTGTATCGACACTTGTAGACAATAAAACCAAGTTCTATAATCAGATCCTTTCGTTTCGTAGGGATGCGTGCGAGATGTGAACCACATGGCATCAACTGCACATTAATACAAAATGAACCATTTTTTCTATTTCAGAGACCAAACTAAGTACAGCACCAAAGGCATTCCTCTATGCCATCCCTTCCCCCCCAGCTGAGACGGGAGACTTCTTTTGGATCGGAAACTCCTGCTCAAATTCTAGTTTTATATTGTAGGTGACCATTTCTCTTGTTTCATGTATTTCCCTTCATTTGACATGTCATTGTCAAGATGTTAGATTTAAAAATATTTCTACTGAAGGGCTGTTGATCCTGCATTTGATTCATACCCACAAATATTTGTGTAGAAGAAGTCTGCATCTTGTGCTCTGATATGTATAAAAAACATCTTGGAAATGAAACCTCCATTCCCCTTGCATGTTGTGGGTCACTGTTCTGCTTATGCACGGAAGTACAAAGGAACCATGCAGACAACAGTGTTGCTTAAAAAGAAAAGAGGTTGAATTTAAGTTGTTAATCCCTGTACGTTTTTTCTTATATATAGTACAACTCAGTCTTTAAAGGGCAATAAAATGTTCCTTTAGTTTGATTTTCAGAAGAATGGAGATTGTGTCATCTGTTAGTGTCAGATGCTAGAGAAAAGTCAAACGTGAATGTTCGTTGAAAAAAAAAAGTTACTAACTGGTTTGAGGACCCTGCGTTTGGGTCTCGGTGTTTTCCTGCCGCTGCAGAGCTGCGTTCGTGTGGCTTCCCCGTTGTTCTGAAGTACCTGCACTGCTAAGTGTGATTTGCATGAGGTGGTTTAACCCGCTTCTCTTGGGGAAGGGTGAGGGAATTGAACAGAAGTTTGGGAGTTGGAACTGCCATGTGGTACACGAGCCTGCCTGGTATCTATGAAGATACACATTTTATTGTGCCCAAACCAGTCTAAAGAAGAAAAACAAGGTCACAAACCCACCTTTTTCCCCCTCCATATCTTGGAGTTCCAGTCTTGGGCCAGGATTGTGCTCTGCCAGGCACGTGCAGAAGAGAGAAGACCCCACATGTAGGATCTCAAAGTCACTGTAACCAAGTCTCGACCCCGGCAGATGCCTCGGTGCTGCAGGACAGTGCAGACGTGAGACTTGGGAAGTGAGATTCCGGCACACAGACCCGGCTTGGCAGCGCTCGTTTTTCAAGGAATTTAAAGAGAAGAAAAACATCTGGACCAAAGAAATCCATAATAAAAGGTTATCAGCAGCCAAAAGAGACTAAAACCTTGGACCATTTCCTTTTAAAGGGCAAGGAGCAATACACAGAGAAAAAGAAAGATTAAATGCACAGTGTAACTCAGCAGGTGCCGACAGAACCAGTGCTCAGGCAAAGCAAGCGTGACACGTGTGAATTTTGACTTCTTTCTACTTCAGGAAGACGACAGCACCCTGTAATCACAGATTTATTCCATTGCTGGGAAAACAGGACCGGGGACGGTTTCAGTTCTGCACTGGGAGGGGGAATACATCAGATCGCTGCAGCACGGACAAGGGAGACAGCAAAAGTGCAGTAGGTGGATGTGCAAGAGTTTTCAGATCTTGTCCGATGCGTCTGTGTGCACACACCTCAAGTACTGCACCGAGTTACGGAAAACACCGAATGCCTCTGGAAGTAAGACCCGAGACAGTGAATGTGCCTCCTCTTAAAAACACCAGGAAAAGCAGTTAAGTGTTCACGTCATTTCCCATTCCTGGCTCTTAACACAAACGTAAAAGTCATTTCCTTGAAGTGGAAAAGTATTTTCAGCAGACGGGAGGGCTGTAAGATCACCCAGCAGAACCAACCGTCGTGTTTGCCCAGCGCTTGCTGTGGCACCGATATCTCAAGCGAGCAACGCTGGAAGGCAGGAAACGGGAGCGCTGCCACGATCACGTTTGTGAGCGTCACTCCTGGTAGCTGTAGGCCTGGTACGTGACCTCCTGTAGGTGTTTGCACTTGTCTGATCCAAACGCACTTGGGCGTCCCTGTTGTCCCTGAAGGCGTGAATCACAGAATGCTTAGAGCTACGGTAGCTGCAGTAGAACTGTTTCAGAGCTCCAGGGACTGCCAGGGCTTTCAGCTAGCAGTTCATTTCACCAGGGATCGCAGCTGATGGAGCCCCCCAGGTCTGGAGAATGGGTCTGGCCGCTTCACATGGAGACCACCTGGAAACAGATGCAGTCCCTGCAGGGGGAAATGCTGAGCTGCTGCTGGCATGTCTCAAAACGTGCCCCAGGAAGATAACCAAGCGTGCTGTCAGATGGGAACAGTCACTGCTCTTATTTAAACAGCTTAACAGCAGCATTTGCAGCAGCAGCTCCCAGAGAAGCCCGTGCACAGAACTGTGCCTTCAATGAAAAAGCAGAGAAATCCTTCCTGGAGTCAACTAGCCAAGAATTGTCAAAGCCAAGCATATGTTATTTCATCGTATGTTCATACATAGGAAATAGCTGATAACCAATAAGCCTAAACTGGAAAGTGGCTGCCAAATAGGTTTGGCAATAAATGACCGTATTTTAGGCCTCACTTGTCAGTGTATATTTAAGACACCTGCCTTTCCTTAGAACAGCTTGCCTTCTAAATGCCAAGTTCCATCACCCTTCTCCTTTGTCAGGAGCATGATCTCGTACTTCAGGCTTAGGTGCACTGGGAAGCCATCCCACTGGCAGGGCAGGACTACAGAAGGGAGCGTGCCTGAGCCCATAAACCAGATCCAGGAATACTTTGTTTGCAGGAGAGAAAGTTCCCAGGTGCTGAGTGATGGATGCTTCATAGGGCCTGTGGTGATCCAGGGCAACCTCAAAATTCAGGGACCAAGCTGAACAGCTCTTAAAACAAACCCCAAACCTTCAATTGCCTTCTCTGCCAGGAGGGAGTTTGAGTTCTTGGGTCAGAGCAGCTCAGGTGCTTTGTCCTCTGACTTCATATGCTGCCCTCCTGGCCAAGAAAAATAGTAGTAAGGGAACAGGCTGCAGGACAGAGCACGTAGGGCCGAGTAACCCTGGTCTGTGGTCCTGCCTAGCTGCGTGCAGATGGGGCGGAGTGGCCATAGAAAAACAGGTTCCTCCCTATGGCCCTGTGAAACGGGGCACTCTCATGGTAGTGCTAGAGTAGGCACCATCTCTTACTAGAGCTGGAGGAGAAATACCCCAAGTTGATGCAGACAATGGAGTCTGTCTTCCCTGTAGGCATAGCTTGCTGCCTGAGGAGATTAAACGGAGAGAGAAGGATGCTGTGGCCAGCGGCACATCGCTTGCTCAGCACCACTCCACATCAGCTAGTGAAGAGCAGGAAACCAACGCTGCGAGATCTAGTAAGAGCCATTACCAGATAACGAATGAATAAATGAAAGGGGTCTAGAGAATCTGCGTATCCTCAACAATTATGAGCACTGGAGGAGCGAACACAGGCGGGCGATGCACACAGCATCACAACTAAAGCCAAGTAAAGGGACTTGGGGGTGCTGGTGGATGAAAAACTGGATATGAGCCACCAGTGTGCAAAGGCAGCCCAGAAGGTCGATCACATCCTGGGCTGCATCAAAAGAACTGTGGCCAGCAGATCAAGAGAGGTGATTCTGCCCCTCTACTCTGCCCTGGTGAGACCTCACCTGGAGTATTGCGTCCAGTTCTGGAGCC
>VZZY01022204.1:2736-23337 GCA_013400335.1 Eurystomus gularis | reverse complement strand
CTAGGTAGATGTCCCTACTTGTGCAGGGAGGCTGGACTAGATGACCTCTGGAGGTCCCTTCCAGCCTGAAACATTCTATGATTCTATGATACACTTGCTTCTTTGTCTTCTGTATTAGCTCTCTGCTGTATGCTAACTGGCTGTTTGCTTTGGATAATGAACTGCAGCTAATGCTTATCAGCTCTTGACAATTTGCAAAGCTCTACAACCGCGCTGACAACACAACGTGGAATTACACGCAGGCAAAGTAACACATACTGCTCTTGGAAACGGCAGACACTCTGCAAAGGAATAATTTAAACAAGATCACAACCATGATTACAGCAGCACAACCAAAGCAACGGATGATGTCCTCTCTAGGAGGAAACGGGCTGGTAAGAAGGCCCACCTGAGCAACAGGCCCCGTGTAACACCTGCTGTGGAACATCAATTCGGACACACGTAACCGCGTTCATCCTGATCCCAGCAGAACAGGAGATCCTAAGAAGGAACAAAGATGATGGATAAAATGCACGTTAAAGACATGGAATAAAAGAACCAAGAGTCTGTAATGGAACTTAAATCCATGTTTACAGTTAAAAAAAGAGGATTTAACAATACATTTTACAATAACAAAATACAGTTTACAATAACGAGAGCATTCTCCAAGAAGCTGCAGATGCTCTGTGTGGTTTGTGGTACGAACATCAAGGCATTAGATGAGCATATGCTTTGACAAACAAGAAACCACCATTAAGAGACAAATAAAACTCTGCCGTAAGGCTCTGGAATCTTGTGTTCCATCAACATCACCAAACCCACTAGCGCCTTTCCCTCAGGAATCTGCCAGGAATCTCCAAAATCAAAACCGACTGCTGAAGTGAAAGGATCTTGATTTATTTTTAGCAGGAAGTTTCTCGCAGCCATTTCAGTGCCACCCAGCCTGACTGAAGCTGGCTTGAAAGACAACACAGCGCACTATTTCCGTGCCACAAAGAACAGTGCACGATGTGCACATCATGGTTTTGATTTTTCTCCGCACAAGAGGGAAAAGTAATCACAGGAACGACATTTCCAAAGATCAGTACCTACAGCAAAAGCTGCTCCTGCTTGGGCAGCTCTTCCTGCTTAAGTTGACACCCAGCAAAATTGTAAACATTTACATGCTACTATTAATCATGGGAGGAAGCCTTAAATAAGAAGCATTTTACAAGGCTCTTATGAAGCAAGTAAAAGGAGAAGAAACCAAACTACCAGAAGAATTTTAAATTTGGTAAATGCCAGATTTGTCTGAGGAATCTTCATGGGACCGGGGAAGTCTCATGAGTTCCTTGACAGACACGGGGGAATCAGCATGAAAAGGTCACGTTTGGTTTTGGTTTAAATGCATTCAACTCTTCCCCACCTTTGAAATTTCTGTTCCTGAGCCAGCTACTGAAAGTCACATGAGATTATTCTCCTTCAGTTGGTTTTTTTTTTCCCCTCTCGTGGTTCTACCACAAAACCCCAACAGGGGAAGGAATCTCTCCCTTCCAGCATGTACATGGGGCCCGGGCCTTTTAGATGTAGTAGGTGTCTGCTTGGAGCCCACTGTGACAGAGGAAAGGCAGCTCCTGACCAAAACCTCGGCTGGCTCTCACCTGGTCTCAGGTTTATCTGACAAGGATGCTCACAGCAAATACCCGGGAATGGGAAGACTCTCCTGTTAGAGGCAAACCAAATGAATAAACAACCCTCCAAGACAGACCCTTAGGAAACAGACACCGAATAAAAAAAGCAAGGTGACAATTTTTGTATTCACTTCTTGAAAAGGACTCTTGCAAGCCAAGTGCTCCTCTTTGGATCAGGAAGGTTTTGGTTATTGTACTGTAGCTGTAAACACTCAATTACATTTACAAATATTTTAACTTGGTGCTTCCAGGAGAAGAGGCATCAACTTAAACTCCATCTGCCAGTTGGTGGTGAGAAAGGTTGCTTAAAACAGGATATGAAGAGCTCACACATTTTAATTACGACTCCTGAAGCTCTATTTTAAGTAAATGAGTTACGACTCCAACATATGTAAGAACACAACAGCATAAAGTGAACATTTCTGAAATGACTGCTGCTGAGAAATGCACAAGCTGTTCTCTAGCTGGTGGAGCTCCAGAGGTCACTCCTGCCTTCAGTCACTTCACTAGAAAACCATCTCAGGAGAGCAGGGCTGCAATCACAAATACAGCACTGATACTAGAACCACAAAGACCATTTATAAATCAAAATATCTCGGTCTCACCAGGACAAGACTTTGGAGACCTGTCTTGTTCGTACAGGTTGGTGATCGCTTACAGGCTTTCTGAAGAAAGGTGAAAAGAACAAATTTAGGATTAAGTTCTTACACAAATCTCAGGAGGACCACGGGCAGCTGCGGAGCGTTCAGATCAGCTGCTTGCTGACAACACAAGAGCCCAGCAAGGTAATCTGGCTGATGCACAGGTTCATTTTTCCTGGCGTTTGTACCTCCCTTCTAGCGTGAATTATCTACTCCTCTGCTAAATGCAGTAACCACCGCAGCACCCATTCCAAAAATACAGTCCCCCTGAGCACTGGCACGGTTATCAATGTTCCCTCGGCAACTGTGGCATTCTGGAGAAGGTGGAAGGAGAAAAACACCTGTCAGTTGTCGAGGAGGACACGCGGGCCCAAGGGGTGATTGAACTGCCAGCAAATCCTACCGGATAGTTTTGAACCAGACCGATGAAGTGCCGATCAGAAGCACAGCTTTGGAGCGGTGCCATTCCAGAGGAGTGGCAGAACCCCAGAGAGAAACAGCTGTACACCCCAAAAGGGTTGCAGAATAGAAAAATTATATGTAATAACATACACTTATACTTTAAAAATATATATATGATAATATACTTCCAATATGGCTCAAGAAAGCTGCCCAGTTCTCAGAGGAAGACAAAGGCGTAGACACTTGTAATATAAAGTGAGCTCAGGTAAGGAACATCATGTGCAATAGCCCTGTAACTGAGGTCAGGGTTGATTCTGCACATCGTACAACGCCCTAATTCCCCAAATCCAGATACGTATTTTGCAGGAAATTGGGTTCCAAAATTTGCTATTTCAGTGGAAGAAACCTACGTGTCTCCTGCCTCCAGGCAGCAAAACCGCAGCTTCTTGATGACATGGACAGGCAGGAAACTGAGATGTCTTTTTTCACAAGTTCAAAGTGATTTCTGCTTTGCAAAAGCAGGGAAAGGAACAACTGCATTGGTTTGGGTTTGTTATCTCTCTCCTCCAACAGCATTGATTGCCCCACTAAGGCAAGCCAGAGTCCCCTCCCCACTTCTTCCCGAGAGGCAAGAGCCTCAGCACTGCCCCCAGCCAGCTGCAGCTTCTCTCTTCCAAACTTTCTCACCACAACTCCTCTAGGTAGAAACTAGGGACACGCTGAGCTGTTAAAAGTCTTCTGAAAATGTTTGGGTTTATTCTTCTAGAGAACTTTAAGACAGCGTCGCACTTGGAAAACAGAAAAGTCTGCTGCAGATTTTAAGGCCAGCTTAAAATGTAAACTAGGCAAATGTAAACTAGGGTGGAAGTGGGTTACAATCAATATTCTGATTTTAAAACATTTAATCACAGATGAAAACAAGAACACTGTTACCTCTCTAACAAAGTGCAGAAACAGCAAAACACTTTTATTTTTCCATTTATTGGCACTTATTTGAAAAATAGCATAAATATTCAACAGAAAAGAGACAAGTTGACCCACACATAACTATGAAACTCCTCTACTGATGTATCTTTAAAAAAA
The DNA here is from genome assembly GCA_013400335.1 of Eurystomus gularis. Taxonomy (NCBI): domain Eukaryota; kingdom Metazoa; phylum Chordata; class Aves; order Coraciiformes; family Coraciidae; genus Eurystomus; species Eurystomus gularis. The sequence continues at coordinate 19,562 of VZZY01022204.1, read as the reverse complement.
AAAAAAAAAAGACTGGAAGAGACACCAGGAGGTTCATTCTGAAGAAAAAAGCAAGATTTTTAATAAAGTCTCGCCCTCGCCACGGAAGAGTGAATGCACAGCAACTCTTTGGCACATCCCTGAAAATGCAAAGCGGAACGATGCCGTATCGGACAGAGCAAACACGAGCGTGTCCTTCTGCCACGGGGATGAAGTTTAAAAGGAACTGCGATCGGCAAGTGGACTGTTACAATAATTTAAGAGGGAGTAAACCATGTCACATCTTACTTGAACCAAGGAAAACTATTAAATACATTCTATTTTCTTTCTACAATAAGGACATACAGAACTGCTCATTGGTCCTTAGGTCACCAGGTCTTTGCACTCCAAGTTGTCCACTTGTAATTGTGATGGCTGCTGTCAGTCAATGCTTGGTCCATGTGAATTGTTCACAGCAGAGTGCAGAGTGGGCTCTTCCACTTGAAGGAGCTGCCACACTTTTCTCACTTTGTAACACATTACAAAGATTTAGTGTTTAAAAATAAAAGCTTTTACTTCGGATATTAACCTCGCTGGAGAGAAGGCTTCAACCCCCATGGTACAGACACATAGACATGTACACATGGAGACCCAGCTTTAAAAGTTCAGTTGCAGGAGTTGACAGGAGTCGACCACCAAAATGAGGTTGCCACTGGAAAATCTGAAACAGCTGGGGCTTGATGGGGTCTGTGGTGGGGTTTGATGGGGTCTGTGGTGGGGTTTCCAGATTTTTCTTCCTGCTTGGAGAGTTTCAGAGTTGAGATCAGAGCACCTCAACTCGTTGACTTTTCAAATGTTGTACAAGAAACCTGAAACATCTCAGATTACCAAGTTCTAGGCTTCCAATCAGCATCTGAAGTTTTAAACTGCTATTGTTTGAGGAGGTGCCATCAGGAAATGAAGCACAAATTAAACATGTTTGTTCACCTCAGACTGTAAAAAGGCATTCATGATCACTCACTGCATTGGTCCCACAAAAGTCATATATGGGGACGAATGCTCTCTGTTAAAATAATTCTGAAGTACTAAATACTAAAGCCTCAGGATGTAATGCTTTGTTCCAAACATTATTACTATTTTTCCCTATTTGAAGGCCTTCAATAGAGCACCTACCACTCTAATACGTCATCTAAATGGGGAAGAAAATTATACAAAACCCCAGAAGAATGTTCCACACCTAATTTGGAATTCGTCACAACAGCAGTCATGATCAATCATGACTAAAATCCAACACACAGATTTAAGTTCGTCATTCACCAACTTGTTCTTTTGACACCTATTAGAACACAGAATTGATTAACAGCCAATCATCCTAGCACACAAGAACCGGTTCCTCCCAAATATTTTCCCTTTCTGATGAAGAGCAAAAAAATACAGATATCAAACACTCAGGGAATAAACACAAATTAGCAAACCGCTTCATTGGCTTCAGACCGAGGGCAAATGTGAAAGTTATTCTGCTACTACAGAAGCACCAGTTGATGTTCGGGAGGACACTGCCTGTTGCCAAGCCGCGGCTTCCCCAAGCCGAGCGTACACACAGCACGGGTAACTTGTGCCAGGATGCCGATGCCCACTGTAAATCAACAGCTTGCTTACTGATGTTAGCATCAAATATGTTTGCAATTCAAATGCTTACTGTATTTTAGTCAATGTCATACAAATCACTAGAAATGTGAATTCCTCCTCAAGGAACTATTCTGGAAGTTTTCTAGAAATAATGACATTTCTGGAAGTTCCTATGAGGAACAGAATCAGTTCCACACAATAGAAAGTCTTATTAATATCCAGCCTGTTTCCTGGCGTCCATTAGCAGAGTTCTTCTCAATTAATAGGTAACTTAGCCGTAAGATCTACTGGTAAAAAAGGAAATCTGGAGTCAGAAAGTGAGACTGGAGAGTCTGCGCTGGTGCCGACTTCAGCTGGCGAGTCACAGGAAGAGCCTGCACTGCTTCTGTGGTCGTCAAGAGCATGTGACGACAGACTGAAAAGAGAGTAACATCGAGGTAAGAGAACTAGGGTACTCCTTCTGACAAGTTTGAAATAGTAGCTTTCATTCATTATAAAGCCACTTTAAAAACGAATATACGTCTTTGAAGGAACAGAAAGCTCTATGATTTGAAACAACCTCTAACTACACACCTTGCAGTCAATTCCAGACAGACAGATAACATTTCCTCCTTCAGCTCACCCAGAAATGGTGCACAGATCAGAAGCAGCAGAGCAATTCATTGCAAGCTTTACCCCATCCCCTGCAAGGTCCTGGGCTAGTGTGTATCCAGAGGCTTCCTTTGCCAGGAGAGCCGATGATAAACTGTACATACTTCAGTGGCACCATTCACTACCTACTTCACAGGACACAAAATTGTAACTGGCACGGGTTGCCCAGAGAGGTGGTCGCTGCCCCATCCCTAGAAACATTCCAGGTGAGGTTGGCCGGGGCTCTGAGCAACCTGCTCTGGCTGCAGATGTCCCTGCTCCCTGCAGGGGAGTTGGACGAGATGAGCTTTAAAGGTCCCTTCCAACTCAAAGCATTCTATAACTATAGGTGATCTACGATCAGTGATAGCATCAAAGTGGTTTTAAAATTATTATCTCTTAAACCAAGATGCAGCAAATGAACCTGCACTGCTACGCCTACTGGAAATAGGGGGGGCAAAAAAGGTAAGTTTTTAAAGTACCTTTAAAACATCTATTTCACTATTGCCCCTGCAACGTGCTCAAAGCTTGTGCACAGCTATGCACGTTAGCTGAGAAGCAAAAAGGACAGGAGTACTGTGAACAACCCTGTCTTGATAGTTGTGTAGGCACACCCCATGTATTCTTAACCTATTGACCAAAATACTAAATCCCTTGCTATTTCAAGCTGTTAAAATTTTTAACACAGTACTTTTTATCTCCTCCCAGCAGAGCGGGACAGACAGACAGATTTTCTTATATGACAAAGTACAAGAAAAAAAAAAAAAGAAGAAAAAACCCCAACAATCTGCCCATGGGCATTAGCATTCACATTTGACTGCAACTTGAAACTAGGCTCCAAAAACTGCCAGCCATGAGGTATCTTCTCCTAAACATGCTCAACTCCTGTACGTGAAGCGTACTAACAGTCAGTCCTGGAAACTGTAAAATTGTGGTGAATCTGTTACTGCCTGTTGACTATGATAAATTCAGTGCTGCAAAATAAAGGCTGTCTGTGTTAGGAAAAAAAAACCAAACCCAAGGCAACAAAACAACTTCAAGCATAATCATTGCTAGATGAGAAAAGGCTTGTAATGCTTCTGATGAAATCAACACAATAAATAGCACAGCATTTACCATCCCCCAAGGTCCGCCTGATGATGAACGTCAGGGCTGAGCATGTTGGTGGATCCTTGGAATAATCTTTTTGGATGATCTTCTATCTCTGTTACACCTTTGGTAAGAGATAATGAGTGATAAAAAACTACTAAAACTAAAATCCACTTTCAATGTACTTCTACAAAGCAAACAGAATAAGGGCTCAAACTTGTTACACTAGAGTCTTATTTTATTTGTAAAATACAGAAGTTCAATGCTGAAATTATAAAGACTGTCCCTATCTTGGAAACATTTTAGTCCAAGCTTCAATAAAATTTAGTGAGTTATGAACTGAGGTTTACATATTGGATATTTACTCTTCAGTAGCAAAGAATAATCTTTTTGTTTCAGTGTATTCAGCTGTTGGTTCACCGACTAGCTCCACAAAAGCAGAGAAGCCGAGAATGAGGAAAGCTTGTTTTCCTTTTGCAATCAGTAAAACCAATGTCCAGGATAATCACAAACTTATATATTGATTTTGATTTCCAAATACTCTAGTACAATGGAGGATAGGTATATGCTTAAACAGGCTATGGCAGAACTCAGATGAAAGTATTTTAAAAGCTGTCTCAGAGCCAGAAGTGTTCTGTTAAAGGCAAAGCATGAAGAAATAAAACCAGATGCAATAAAATAACCAGACGTTAAACTTGAAGAAAAATGTAGGAGGATAGAGAAACTTTTCCCGGTAAGTCTACAGGTCCCTGCATCTGCTTTTGGTTTTGAAGAGTGATTTTAAATCTACCATACCGGTGCACTTCAGCCAGCCAGGGCTTTCAAAATTTTCTATTTGTTAAGTTAAACATACCAATAGTTGTATTTCTTGTTTTGTTAGGCAGGTTACATTAGTTTCTTAACACATCTATATGACTAGAGCAATGGAGAGGCATTAGAACAGAACAACTCGTAGGTTCATGGAACAGCAGAATGAAGGGACCTCTGTCCACTTCTAGAAGAGACGCCTACACACAAACATCTGGAGGTTTTCAAGTAAAGACCTGAACGGGCATGTCAGTTGTGTCCCAGGTTCTAGAGCTGGTTGCCCATTTCTGCAGAGGTACAGATGCAAAAGGCTTGTGGGAAATTAAACAGAAAGGGCTTTGGGGAATTCTGCTCCATCCCTACAAACAGTTGTATTTATTTGGCCATCTGTAATAGCTTCTATTTCCAGTCACTCGTTGAAGTGTCAACCAGCCACACAGAATTATGAAGAAAGCCATATGAATTATGATAAAATTAACAAGTTAGCCTGTTCTATTAGTCAAAAGTGAATACTCTACCTTTTCTTTTTATTGACCCGAGAACACTTGGTCGAATGCAGTTAATCGGACTCTGGCTCCTCCTGCTAAAAGAAGGCACATGCTACACTGATACCACCCCCCACAGGGGAAGGCTGAAAACATGTAAAGAATCAAAAGATACTCAGATAAACTAAGTGGAAAACATGAAGAATAAGCATTAAAACAGCTTCTCCAAATTAAGTCCTTTTTTTTCTCCTGAAGAAAGACTACGAAGCATAGACTTTAACAGAAGAAGTTTAATTGCATTATTTGACAGCTGGGGCAGTCTAAAAGCTCGCATCCAGGCACTCAGCTGACAGGCAGTTCTTTGCTGAACTGTTAGGGCCTGTTAAAATTTAACTGCATGCCCACGTCACTCAAAACAACATCCAATGCAACTAAAACCAGAATCAGTAACAAATCCTAAATCTGTTTGGGTTTTTTTTCCTCCCCTTAGAATTAAATTCAGTTACTTAAGATTGTGATTAAGGGCTACATAGAGGCCACACTGAGAAGACAGATGCCACAACGCAGCCCACTGTCCCCGTGTTATGACAAAAGGATTTTAACATTTTAGAGCGTTGTAAAACCTAAAGTTTAACTAATATCTAAAGTTACATAATTGATTTCTGATCACAAATATATGTAACAAATCCCGGTATTTCAAAAGCCTGCCGTGAACAAGCTGTGCCAGTTTTCTGTTATTGATATGATCTGGTACTTACCTTGAAAATCGCCTTGTTGGACTGGGGCTGGGACTTGGAGGTAATCCACTGCTACTCACCAAACTTTGCAAAGATGGCGAGAAACATTGCTGAGAGTAAAACAGTTTGAGTCAATTATGTTTAAACACTGTGTCACACCCATACGGTAACAACTCATCTTTATTGCAGGAAAATAAGCAACCCACTATCAATTTAAGCAACCAGTCTGTATTTCTGGGTATGCTGAGGTACCGCTTTGTTACCAAGAAAGAAAAAAATTTAACATTGAACAGACTCCATTTTCCTGCAGAATACATGCAAGCTGACAAGGATTTACTTCACCCGACTGGTTAAATAGACTATGATTCATAAAATAATAAGGTGTACCCCTTCCTCTTATTCCAAGAGAAAGGCAAATAAAGAATCAGGTTTATTAACCACAGATTAACAGTTGCACACGCCATAGAAATGCACATCCACAAGATGTGCAGCTGCTAGCTCATATTGTCTGGTTTGGGGTTTTAAGTTTTGTTTACTCCCTAGTTTCTTGTTTGCCTCTGAGGTAGAAAGGAGCAGGTGGCTTAATTTCTTGCTACTAACTCAGCTGAATTTAGTTAGCACTACTCAAGATAAAATCATTATTACCACGTTTTGCTCACCTTCCCTATTCCTCTGGTAGGTGAAGGAGCCGGAGAAACTGGGACAAAGTCCACTTGCTTTGGTGATGATGATTTCTCAAAATCATTGTCGCTCTGCAAACAGCACATATAATTACTCTTAAGAGCAAATACCTTGACATGAAATGGGCTGATTGGTGTGGAGTTGAGTAAGATTCAAAAGTTATCCTCCGTCATATTAATAATTTGTAGGTAGCCATTTATGAGCTTACACTCAACAACAACAAAATCTTAAACATTACTTGGTGAGTATCAGAACATGGAAGAAAATTCGAACAGGCAGCCATCCATGCAATTTCCTTTTGCCATGCCAGCCCAAGGAAGCCACACGTATCCTTGAACAACTGGTAGTTCTATGCCTTGTTAGTGTGAAAAATTGCTGATCAAAAGTGGTGATATACAAACACCTTAATTGCAGGTGAAACTATAAAAGAAAATGTTGACGTGAGAGAATCTCTAGTGTCCTGATACTGATAATAGAAACGCAAATTAAAGCATGAATGCATTACCAGGCTCAAGCTCTCCTCCCATGAGTGGCTCATCTGCATTGCTACTTGCACTTCTCTATAAAGAAAAAAGAGATGTATTGTCCCAGGCCCACAGAAGACTGCATTAAGTATTCCAGTTTGCCTTCATGCTCACCTTTCACGTACTGTTTCTCTGTTCATCAAATTAATTCCTTCTTCCTAAAAGATTAGCAGATGAAAAATCAAGACCAAACAAAAAAAGCTTTGCTACAGCAAACCAGAAAATTTTACTTCCTTTCACTTTGGTACGTGGAAAATTTAATTGAACCAGGTTAAGCAATAATAACCTTAAGCTCTCACTACACGTAAAGGAGTGAAGGGGAGAGAGCGGGAAAGCTGCAGCAAGAGACACCATCCCGTAAGAAGTGCTCATGGGAGACGGCTGTTTCTCCAGCAGCGTTTTAATTTTCCTTGCTATCAAAGAGGTAGTTACAAAACTGAATAATGATATTATGAACCAAAATTTCTGCACAAGCTACAGTATCTTTATGAGTCTTGCATAATATTTCACAAAGTGGATTGTCACTTTATTCTATGGATTAGTAACTAATGAGACACCTGCCAGCATTTCATTTGCAATACAGTGCACTGTACACAATGAATTTCAAATTTTGTGAGGTTTTTTTCTAATACATCCGTAAAATATTATTAAAATGGAGCAAAGACACAAAATTAAACTAAGCATTAACACCAAGTTAAAGTGCAAACTGGACTCAATCTCCTCTTTGTTAGACATCACTCCTTAAAACTGACTGGATGCTTTCCAGTCTGTGGAGTGAACGAGTAGATTTCCCTAATTCAGCCCAGTTCAATAATAAAAGTTCTACTAAATATCTTCACAATCTTCTTCATACGTAGGAAGAGTCTTACTAACATAGTTGAGCTGTGTGATTATTTGGAAGATTTGAAAGAGATCAGAAATCAATCACAGGTTCCCATCTGTGCCAGTAACGATACAGGACATGGAATTTCAACTTGTGAATTTAATGATCAAACACAACTTAGGAAATGTCATTCTTTGCTTTAATAAATCTATAGAGCAATTATGAATACCAAAGTGTTTTTAAAAATTGAATTATCGAACTTTTACTTCATGTATTATAGCAACAGAGCCACAGTAGTTCATCCCTGCGCTCTCATCACATTTACATAGTAATCCTTAGGGGTTTTATATTGATAAAAACAGCTCTACAGCTGACTTGAGCACATCAGTCTCTAAGCCAGTAAATTATTTACATAACGAAAGCAGGCAGTTCTTTTCTTCAGGATTACTGTACATGCACCTTTAATATCTGAGGTAGGAAGCAGAAGTGCCCTCCATCACTTCAGAGGTCATACCCTGAGAATGCTGCCTGAAGCACTGAATTGTTTTCTTACTTTTCACCCTGTAAAAAAAGAATCTAGTCTATCCATTGAAAACTAGCAAGCTAAAAAACATATATATATATATAAAAAAATCAATCATCTTCAAGGATATTTTATAAACATTCTACTGTCAAAAAGTCAACACCTAAAATGGAGGAGCCACGAGAGTTTGAGCTTGTTGACTTTAAACTTGAGCCTGTAGACAGCGGTCTGTTGTCTGGTAGCAGTGCTATTTAAGCCTACTCAGATATTTGCCACCCCACCCCCCTTCCGAAGTGTTTGCTCTTGAGCCCTTCCCCCTCTGCTCACGCTGTGACAGCACAAGTACACTGATCTGGATAAGAAAATTATACAGCTGAAAAACAGCCCAGCCAGAAGAGCCCAAGCTATTTTTTAGCCAGAGTGCTTCCTTATCCAGTTCATTTTCTGGCTGCACAAAAGTCTTGTGCCAACACAAGTTAAGGAACACTTTGTTACTGGCCCTGAATATTTATGCTGGCACTACTGCCAAAAACTTGGTGAAACTTTACCCTAAGGGTTTACATTAAAGGTTTTATTTATAAAATGTCCACTTTAAGATTTCTTTCTGCTCAAATCTTCTTCTCCCTATAAAATGCCTTCTACTTTATGAAATTTAGAACAGACCTTCACTTCTGAGAACACCTTGAAGTGATGGACTGCAGCGGGCTCTGGACTGCAGCTCTATAGCCATCTGAAGGACATTACACATTAACTGCAAAAAAAATCCCAACCACCTATAAAAAAATTTTAAATTTCAGAACCAGAATCTGTGCTTACCTGTTTGATTTGATGAAGACGGCTGCTAGGAATACGGATGGGAGATGATGGCACAAACTGCAAAACAAAGGCACAGACGATTGAAACACACTTAGAAAGTACAGGAGGAGAAAGGGAAAGGTGCAGGAATGTTAGTAACCACTCTATAGTGGCCTCCCAAACGATAAAAAAAGTAATTAACAAGATTTATAACATTCTCAGCACATAAAAGGTACATTAATTACTTGCAAGGACATGATGATACGTATTTCTATGTTATACCACCATACTCACAGATGCTACCTGGTATCAGCCTGGCTTTCACTTCATTTCCAGGCAAGTAGGACTCACAGCCTTCTAACTAGCACACTGCCACCCTTAATACTTATGGTTGCATAAATATTTTCATTTAAGTGATGCAGAACATTTTCACTTAAGTGATCCAGAAGGCTCCCAAATGCATCCCTTAAAAATACAAAGTAAAAACTTTGAAGACTAATGAAGATTTAAGTATCCTCCGAATGGTTTCTCAAGAGCTTCCCCAATTTGGGTGAAATCAGAAAGGATGTCACTAAAAATGGTCTTCTGTTAATTGTGTCAGTTTTGCATCAAAATCTCACGGGAATATTAGGACCTAAAACTGCATACTCAAAACCAAGTAATTGAAAGTTATTATTTTCTCAAAGTATAATTTCCTTTCATATACTTAAATGTTTGGCCCCTGATTGACTTTTGTCATAACACATTCAGGGATCAAAAATTTGAAGCTAAAGCTCTGAATAGAGGTTTAACTTCATCTCTGTAAAGTGACAACCCCTCCAAAGACAAGGTGTATTTTAAAATGGACGTGTGTTCAGCAAGTAAGGTTTGTATTACTGCCAAGTGTTTACATACTTTATGCAGTATGAGGCTTCATCCCCTTCACAAAAGGCTACCAGAGCTCTTCATTATGCTGAAGTTGGAGAACTAACAAATATTCAGTTAACCACTTACTGCATCATCTTCTAACCAGTGCCACAGAGAACACCAAGATTTTGCTGTCTTACACAAACGGTTATGGTAAATTATCACTGACTATTAATGCCTCATATACCAGAATCCTCCCTCTAAAAAAACTCCCAAGCATCAAGACATCAAGCCCTTCTTCTCCCAAAAGACATTAGCCTATCAGACTCACACAGAGGATGTCTAATGTTTGTGCCAGAATTTAGTCATAATATAGACTACTAAAGTCTAACAGCTATCATGTCTTGATTTGCTACTTCACAAGTCCAGTTTAGGTCAGCTTTACTGTTATACTGGGCTCCCAAAAATCCTGTGCACCTAATAAAAATTCCTCCAAGCTGTACCAGCTGATGTGGACCTTGAGCTGACCTTGATTCTCACACAGAGAAAAGGATTTGAACAATAGTACATTCCTGTCTATTCACCCTGTCACTCCACACTAAAAATGCATTTGTTCCACTCATTATATTCTAATTTTATGACCGCGATCCACCTAGTTTAAGGTCTGACAGTAATAGAATATATAGGAAACCAGTGGCTTGCAGTTTAAACTAAAAAACTACAAAAAGACAGTTTAGTGTTCCTCTGAAGGATCGAATGCACTGACCCTAAATCTTGCCTCCAACAAGTCATCACCCTTGCTTTGTCAGTGCTAAAAACTCACTTTTCCCCTGTTCTTAGTCCTTTGATTTAATTATTGTGAAATGTCGTCACTTTTAACGGATACTTGCTAAAGCAGACTGAACCCTTTTGTTAAAATTATGCTACTCAATTCCCCGATGTTTTAAGAGAGCACAAAACTTAATAAAAAACATCACAAACCATTCAACCATGCCATGGGAGAGGAAAACCTCCCCTTGCCCCCTTCCTCAGTATGTTAGATAATCTTTTTCACTGAAGGTGAAGTTTCAGAAGGGCCAGTCTGGCAGGCAGCACAGCCAAAGCAAGCAGGCACCTGCCCCTGTGCCTCTGCCCTCCCATGGCTGCCCCTGCAGCGCCCCCGGCTCCTGCCAACACAAGCATTTGTGGGGCCACACAATGAACCCAAACAGGGAACTTACTGAGCTTTAAAAAAAAAAAAATTAAAAAAAAAAAACAACAAACCAGCTTCTGTTGAAATAGTACCTAAACATCTAACCACAGCCATTTTGCTTAAGCAAAGCATTTTAGTTTTGCTTAAACAAGAAACCGACCCTCCAACCACACGTACAAAACAAAAACCACCAAAACATTCACTCCCTAGATGCCACTGATATCTTCTGGAAGGAAATAAACGGCACATACTGAGCGCAGCTGACCCTTCCTTGGCAATTACATGCAGTGTCAGAAAACTGCAGATTAAGCTCCAGCCAAAATGGCAGAGCTGCCTCGGTAGTCGTCATTATAAAAGAGCTGGAGTCTGAGGCTTGGAGAAGGTACTCAAAAAAGAAAAGATTTGAGAAATCAGTTGAGCAACTGGGACAACCACAATAGCCCTGAAGATGGAACCGGACAGAGTATGACCTTCAGTCATCAGAGCATTTCAGCAGCTCCTGTGGTTCCCATGACAGTGAACACAACATAGATTAGACAAATACGAATACTTTCTTTTTCCCACGAAGTTTCAGTCACTTACTGAGTCTTTTCACCCCTTTATTAGTGCTTACACTGCAATAAATCTTGGATTAGTTTTCCTAAATACAAAAAAGTGTTTTTTGAAGCACGCTATCACCTACTTATTGTAAAATTTAATTTACCAAAGTACATGTCATCTAAGTCCTTAGAATATCTCTAACATCATAAAACTACATGTACTTCTTTGCTGTAGCAAGAAGATCAGGTGAGGTTGCTTAGGGTCCTTAATGCTGAAAGTTTAATTATTTTCACAAAATCATTTATCTATGGATGATCCTGGTTTAAGACCATGGAAGGATGAAAGAATCTCTAAGCTCCTTTCCAATTCCACCCTCCCTGCCATCTTCAACAGAACCATAAACCAGATCATAATTCAAAGATATTTCAGAGTGGACAAGGCAATAACCTAGCAGGCAATGGAGCACTTGATTTTCAGCATAAGTAACATTTCAACTGTATTTTGTCAGCACCTGGTCAGCCAGGAGAGGAAGGTTAACTTTCAGGACGCTTTTTAATAACCTTAAAGTGAGGCGAAGGGTTAAGAACATCACCTCATGATGATGGGAACACTGGTTCAGTCCAGAAGAGTGCAATATCTACATGGGCAGCCAGAAGAGCCAGCCCACGACTGAACTAGCTCCTGCTTCCCAGCGAGTTCCAGGCAATGCACCACAAATTAGCATCTTTTTTGCCCAACAATTGAGGGCACAACAAACTGAGCTTTCACCTGTTGGTTTATCCTTTCACATGACCACAAGCATAAATAAATTTACCCTAAGCTGCCATCCTAAAATACATACAGAGAAAATATAATATATATATATATTAAGAAGGAGACTGTTGTTTAATATCTTTACATTCTGTCAGGTTTTATATCCTAGGAGAAAGGCTTTTCCACCAACCTTCCCAGGCTTTTACATAAGTATTCTGGTTCTGCTACACATGTGAACCTCTGCTGAAGTGGCCATCTGTCCTGATTTTAAAACAGAATTTTAGCTAAGGAGCACCAGGTGAGTAGTATTCTTCAACCATTAACGCAGGGCCACCAAGTTATTGCTAAAACATCTTCATAAGGCAACAAAGAAAAACAGGATAACTGCAGTTGGAATTACAGGGATTTTGTTTCCCACACTTAAAAGAAAATAGAGACTACTCCCATCCCACCCCAAGGCAGCTTAATTTTTCCAGAACACTAATAATGAACTCAATGCAGCTGGATGTCATCCTGTGCCTACCTGTTTCTTAAGGTTGTCTTAGGGAAAAGTTACATTTCTGGTTATACACGAAAGTCTGGCAACAATTCCTTTTGGTCAGAAGAAATAACTACCCCACGTACCCTAACCCTCTATGGGTTAGCAAACCAGGCTGGCTATGTGATCCTGCGCAGGCATTCCAAATCAGTCAAGATCACACCTTTCTACCACGATTTGTATGACACTAAACTGCAAGATATGCAATATTTTCCCTGGGTTGAAGCACTGCGCGTTTAGATAACTATTTTTAAAATTCACATTTGAGGAGCTGTAATAACAGAAGCCTGGCAAAATTTGAAATCATAAATGAGTGTCTACAAGAGATCATAGAACCATTCATTCTGGAAGTCTCAAGATTCTCAAGTTCTATCTTGTTATATCAGTTGCTGATTACAACAGTCTACTCTGTCATTATTATATAAAAGACTATTTAAGATCAGAGCATCAATGCTCTTTTTTTAAATATCAGAAATTATTAACATATCTAATTAATTAGTTTTCATTGCAAACTACCATTTTTTTTGCTATCTTAGAATATTTGTTTGCATTTTATAAACAAAGTTATGATCACAATGAAATATAAGTACTCCCCAAGGCCAAATGGTCTATAAATAACCTTTCACTATAGCTACAGTGTATCAATGTCACAGTTTAGATCCTTGTTTGTGAAAATGTGGTATTAGTTTCACAGACGACAATCTCATTTTCTCTTTAATCCTTTTGCACACTTCTGCTGTGGACCTAATGTGGTTGGTCTAATGTTTTCTTACCAGACTGTGACGATTCATAACTGTGGTACTGTTCCTGCGGGTTCGCAAAACGTTAGGCTGGAACACCTGCGAATTATCGCTGTGAAAAGAAACACTTGTCAAATGCAAAAGCCATTTCCTTCCTATCAAAAAGCACCTCTCAATATCAGCTCAGTTTTAAATGCTATGACTGCTATCATTTTAAGACAAAGCACTCAAAAGACAGGTATATAAGAACTCTTTCAGTTTGTTGGGAGAGTTTGGAAATCAAATTGCCCTTCCCCGAAGTCCCAGATACTTCAATTAATTAATTTAATTAATCATATTGAGTCTTCAGAATAACTGAAAAATTAAGACTGATCATTTCTGTGAGAATTTATGATGTTTGGAATGGCTGCAGCTTGCATATTGCTTCAAACATCATTAACATTCAAATAAATTTATAAATGGGATATAACCAGTAACTGAAACCAACTTCAACACTGTTGATAAAACAGAATTTAAAAAATACAGAATCTTGATAATTCTTATCACTACAAACATTGAGTAAGTTCTGAAGTTTTTTTCCAGGAAAGGTTAAATCAAACATACAGTAAAATCAATCTTTAAAGCCCAAAGACTTCTGACCACAGTCACGCTTCTAACCAGGAAGCAGTGCATCCATCTAAATAACACAGGGTTCATTATTTGATGCAAAATGAGCTCCTTTCTCAAGGCAGCTTTAGTTCTATTGATTCCTAAATCAAGTTTCACTGGTCATCACTAGCGTTGATTGATCAGCACTTAATGAACGCGACTGCAGAAATTAAGTTTTATGGTCACTAGAATAAAAATTTGAGCACAATCCTACAATCCCCATGGCTGAAAATCATGCAGGAACTCCACAGGCAACCAGACCTGTATGTAAGATTGTAATTAGATGCAAATTACAAGGAGTCACTGCGTGTATCTTTTTGTTTCAGCTGCTAATTTGGGATGAAAAAAAGCACTACACAAGTACAATTTCTTAAAACTAATCTGACCAATAGTATTACCTTGTTCTAAAGGCTGATAATTATAATGCACTTTCAAGACACTTCACAAACAGAACGCTCCAGTTTAAAATGCACCAGTTAGACACGTACGTTTTAGACAGCTTTTATCTAGCTGTAAATAAAAAATAAACAAAGCTTATACTGTGAAATAAAACCAATAGCAACTGGCATAAGCACTGTGCTTTGCGCCAAGAAGAACGCACTGACTGTCTTTCTTTAAAATGTCAAGTACAGATGACCAGACATCATTTACAATTTTCAGAGACGTTTCACTCAGTTTACACCCACAAGAGATCAAACAGTTGCCATTTGATAGGAGTTAGAACAAGCAAAATTTAAGAGATCCATGACATTATGTTTAGAGAAGAGATTTACTGGCTGAGGCCAACAGCCACAACTTTTTTAGTGTAAGTGTTGGCATGCAAACACAAGAGTACATCCTGAAATCCAGGGTTGGAATAGAGAAAAGAGGTTGGAACAATGCTGTAACACACTACCACAGGCCAAGTCTAATATTCAGTGCCCTCTAGAAGAGAGTGAGAGAGAGAGAAAAAAACTAAACCTACAGTATCCTTACCTTTAATCTCCCTTGCAAAAACACCAGAGCTGGTCAGATCTCAGGCTTGCACAGAAAACTCTTACAGTTCCCATTAAAAATCAATTTTATTTGGCACAAGAGTCTGAAGTTCTGTGAAAAATAACTTCTATGATCTAAAACATTCCACTGAAAAATGTTCTCAGGCTCTACGGTAACTCATTCTCTGAGCTCCTTGCTAAATCTGTTAATGCAGAAGTCAAAACAGAAGGCAGAGTAGGAAGAGCAGGCGGTTCAAGAGCAGGAGCTTTTGTTTCAGTTTACCCAACAAAATCATTCTGGGAAAAAATGAAGTTTCTTGCCAAGAGCTGCAATCTTGCAAAAACAGTATTCTGCTGGAAAATTCCTAACTAACAGGCAAACCACTGCAACCACCTCAAATTAGTTCAATGGTATTTCAGTTCAATTTGTATAAACACCTAAAGTACAGTGTATGAACCATTTCAAGGCAAGAGCTCAGGCTCACCCTTCTACCTGCCCAAATCCTGAATTAAATATTTTGTTTACAGCATGGTTATGGGATGAATTTTTTTTTTTTAAGAGTCAAGAGTCTCACCGTTTGTAAGAAATAACTTATAAAAGGCTGGGATCTTAAAACCATCTCATCTCAGTTACATACTTCACCTGCTCAGAAATCTCCCCGAGGAGCAACTGCCACAACCCTCCTATACTGCATGGAAATGTAAACTGATCGTTGTTTCATTATAATTACGTGAAAGAATCACAATTATGTGACGACATTAAGCCATGACTGAATAGACA
This sequence comes from Eurystomus gularis, assembly GCA_013400335.1. Taxonomy (NCBI): domain Eukaryota; kingdom Metazoa; phylum Chordata; class Aves; order Coraciiformes; family Coraciidae; genus Eurystomus; species Eurystomus gularis. Next base: position 3,869 of record VZZY01022204.1, on the reverse strand, counting down.
AGGCTTAGTGTTTGCTCTGAACTGTAATGTACTGTTAACCATTTCGGTATAAAAGATTTAGAAGGTTTGTTTGTCACTTGATATCTAGTTCCTTTCAGAAACATGAAGTTTAAGAAAAAAAAACAAAAAAACAACAAAAAAAGAAAAATCAAACAAAAAAAACCAAAACAAACAAAAAACCAAAGTAATTATCATGTATTATACTGTGTTTTATAACGTTTGTTGTCAATACACTCCCAAACTGCAGACATAATGTTAGCAGCAGCACATGGACCACCTTGAAGGTAGATGGTAGCCACCACACAGCAGATGGGGGCATCTCCCGACTTCATGACAGCCCAGAGCAGGGCCAGAAATAGCACTTCGCGTTATGAACTTACCCAAACACAAAGGTATACAAGAGACCGTGCATATCTGAGAGCTCTCCCTCCAGCCCTTGCCTGGGACTGCCGCTGTCTGTGCCCCGCCAGCTGAGGAGAGCCAGCCCCGGAGCACGGGGCAGACCCGCAGCCCCCCCGGCACACAGCACCTGTCACCTGCTGACGGCAACAGCCAAGCTAAACTGGCTCCGCAACTCCCTGTGTTACTCTCAGTGTTACGTACTAACAAAATTAGTATCATCCAGAAAAGCTCCAGGACAACCGATGCATTGTTTTACACAAAATGTAAAATTTTCCCGTCCTTCAAGGTCCCATGAAATGATCATCAATCACTCTGTGATCTTCTCCACGGAATTCACCCCGCTCTTCTGAAGCATTAACTGTTGCAATCATACACTCTGCTGTGATTCTTTTTTTTCCAAACTCGAACCACTACAGAACCGCAGAGATTGCTACTTTATCTCTAACGGCCACAACGCTGTGGCTGCTGTTTCTCAGCTACACAGCGGGCCGAGATGAAAACAAACAAAGCGTTTCAATGAAGCCACAGCGCGTCTGCCCGGGCTTCCCCGCACCTCCGCCCCGAGAGGGGATCTCGCCTAAATCTCCCCGCCTGGGGAGTCCGGACCCGCCTTTTCCCCACGCGCCCACGGCACCACGGCCCGGCCCGGCCTGGATGAAGGCGGAGCAAGCCCCGGGCCCACAGCCAGGCCGGGCACGGAGCCCCCGCCCCGCTCCCTGCGGCCTGACCCG
>VZZY01022203.1:1830-12274 GCA_013400335.1 Eurystomus gularis | reverse complement strand
CTTTTTGTGTGTTTTCATTTGTGAAACCTTGGAATAAAATACCACTATGGCATAGTTTGCGATGCATAATTTAGAAGGGCTTGGAAGCATGAACCTATGAAAAAAGAACCATCAAACAAATCGTCATGAATTCTTGAATTTCTGAGTGAGCTAGCAGGGGAAGATGCAGCACTGATACAATTTATCAAAAGTTCAAGGGCAATTTATCTTGATATGCCACCATAAAAATTGATGTGTGAAGTCATTGAAAAGAAAACTGTTGCAGGAAAAACTGGCTTACATATAGAAAGCACATGGTTTAGGTAAATTATAACAGCACAATGTTTGTGGAGGTAATAAATGAGGTTACATGAGGGTCACTAAAAGGCTCATGTCTGCACATGTTTTTGAAGACTTTTCAATTAGAATAGGAGAGGTGGAGAAAAACATTAACTTCCCAAATCTAGAATAATTGGTGTAGACTGTGTGTGAAAAAGTAGGTAATTCAGTTCGGTGCAGAACAATGTAAGATAATGAGGCTGGGATGCATAGTGAAGTGTAAGAGTTAAAGACGTGAACTGAAAAACAGTGTAAAGTTGGATGCAGTTTATTTTTTTCTGTTTTGATAATAAGCTTGAACAAGATGTGGTTGCTGTCTGCAAGCATGAAAGGCTGAAAGGATATTGGAAAATGTGTATAAAAAAGCTGGGGTGTAAAAGCATGGGGAAAAAAGTGGCTTTTTGTGTGATTTCTGAGTAACAGCAGCATCTTCAGCTATATAAAAATCAATGTTTATCAAATCAGACTTGCCTTCATTTAAAATGGCTCTCATTAGAAACGATGATATATTGCAAATTTTTAAAACACAGTGAACAGTATTTTTCCAAAATGTTAGAGGATTGTAAGTATTTGTTTAATTAAATTAAATAACTGTGGGATTACTGATATTGCATTTCTTTGGAAGAAGAATATTCATTAAAATTATGAGAGTATTAGAAGTTGGGAAGATTTATTTTTTGGGATGAGGACTAGAGAATGATAGGGAATGATTATGGACAAATATTGATGGGCAAGGTGATAGGAAGATGATAGGTGCCTATCACCTCATCATTTATTGTTAAGATTATACTATATGAACACAAGTAAAAAGATCTGTCTGGTAAAAGACATAGATAAATTTTTCCCATTTCCAATATATACATTAATTGTTTGAGAGCATCTTATGCAAATAAACCTGCAATCTTATTTTTGATTATGCTTGTATTGGTAGGATTTGTAAGCGTATATTTTCCTTTTCTATAATCTGTGAGAAAACTTGGCATGAGGTGTGTATTTCCCTCACAGCTGCTTTAGGGACTAAATTGCTGCAGTCCCACACGGGAAGTTACTACTTTTTGTGGCTGGAAGTTTTTTGTATCTGCTGCACAAGAAAATAATAGGATAATCTGCTTGTCTGGTGAGTTCTTTAATTAGACACTGGTGTTCGGAGAAGTCAGATCTGTGTTAAGATGACTGGCATACTAAACTTCCTAAATACACTTGGTATTTCACACAGTGACTTGTTTGCAGAGTGTGTAGATTTAATTACTAACCAGCAGGACAATGTCACCCTGAGTGCAGATTAAGCTTCTGTACAGTCCCTTCCCTGTACATGGGGAATATGTTGATGTTATCAATCAACACAATGAATCTGTCTCATAACAAAAAAGCAAATTAACTGAGTTAAATTAACAGTTTTGTACTCTGAGTTCCTTGGGTAAAAGGAATATGCTTATCTTTGCAGAAAGTATGCACTGTACACAGCTATCATTCATTATGTACTATTTAATCTATTGTTTTTTATACCAGAGACATGTCGTACAGATTTTCCTTTATTTTTACTGTTCATTTATATATATGAATGTGGACTTTGACGTTTTCTCTGCATCAGTAAAATGGTAATATCTAATGTTATGCCTGAAGTAGTCATATTTACTTCCATGTACCATTTGAAGCATATTTATTATATATATATATATATATGTGTGTGTGTGTGTGCGTATGTGATTGTATGTAATCTCAGGATGGACTGGAGCATGAAAATCAGAACATTCAGCATCTGTATTTTCCAGGCTGCATAAATACAGTCATGGATATGGCAGCGTGCATGGTTGGTAAGACTAGCATCCCACATAGAGGGAATAAGGAGAAGACCATCATGTTAAATAGGGTCTTCAGTTTTGCCCCTGGTTAGATTTTCCACCGTTTATGTTATTTACATCAAGCCTGGAAGCTGCTAGCTCATCAGAATCAGCTGCCAATTTTTATGGAGCCATCAAAGTCAGTTTCTTTTCTTTGCTGCTCTGTGCAATTGTTTTGTTTATTCTGCCTTCAGCAGTGGTGGGTTAGGGTTGGAAACCCTTTGAGTGAAGCTATGAGGCAGCTCAGTCTTTTGTTTCAAGTGTGTATATATGTATGTGTATGACTAATTCCTCATATATATATGCATGCATATGTATATACATGCATATATACTCACACACATGGAAGTTACTAGCAAACACATTAGTTAAAGGTAACACTCACTGTTCTCTTTTCCTATTTGTGCTCTGTACTTAGCAGTACTATAGTTGATAGCCAGAGGATGCTTCCTATCTCCATTTTGTCTACAAAACTGTGCCCTACTAGATGTCCAATGTTGTATGCAAATGACAGATCTTACTAACCCCAGGGGGTGATCTTTCTGTTTTCTGAATGTGGGATTTGGTTGACCTTACATAATTGCAAGCATTATTAATGGTTATAAAGTAACTTTTAACTTGGACTGTAGTGTCAGAATTAAAGACTGTTTTACAGGGAATTCCAAAGGCTCAGTCCTTGCTATGTGAAGGAGAATTTCCTTCAATTTGTTCTAAAAATAAAAAGCAATCATTTCATAAAGTGACCTTTTGTTGCAGTATTATGAGACAGGGACTGATCATTTTTCTGTGTGCCTGTCATAATTTTTAATGATTACAATTAAAATAAAAATGAAAAGAAAGTGTGCTGCTATACTGTTATCAGAGGCATTAAGTGCTTGAATAATTTCATTTTTTTCCATAAGCTCAGCTACTGCTGGGGACTATGGAAGTCCCATGTGCATAAGCAGATGGGGAAATTTTAGTCTTTAGTCATCAATGCTCTTTGAAGGTTCCCTTCTAATTTCCTTTTCTTGCCAAATAATTTGAGGGCTGGCAATATTAAGTCAAATACCCATCCTTCTGTACTTCAGCCACCCTTTTTGTTGACCTTATTCTGATCTTTTGCTGCAGTGTCTTAAAAATAGAACTGAATGCTGTTCTAGGCAAACAGAACTTTTCTTTGTGATATAATATCATGCAAATAGATTTTGTCATAATTTCTTTATTGTCACTTCTTTAGTCTACCTCAATTTCTAGTATAAATCCTAAATTACAGTGAGAAAATATATTCTGAGATTTCTTCTCAAATTCTTCTTGCTTTCAAAGAAAATGTTTTGATCAAAAGAGTTAAAAGTGTATCTTATCTTATTTTTATGACATTCAAACTGGTCCATCCAATTAATATACTTATCCCAATTAAACCTTTTTCTTTGCATACTAAGCAAAAAGAAGGAGCCTGTCATGCTTTCAGCACCTTCCTGATACCCTAGTCTCTTTTCTGAGAAGCCCTCATTAAAACTGTGCAACAGGTGTTTTGGACCAAGAGTTACCTCTATAAACAAAGAAAGAAAGAGGGAGACACAGATTTTTTTCTTTTTTTGTCATAGTTGTCTTTGGAGATGAGAGTCATGGATACATAATTCTTCACTAGCTTCTCTTTAATATCATACTTTTAATGCAACATAATTTTTTAGGTAGGTAGAATATTGAAATATTGATTTACAATAAGACAAGTGTGTATCTTGCGACCAAGATTTGTTCCTGTAATTTCTGTTCAAATAATGCTTCTGTGCAGAGGCTGGAGAATTGGATGTTTAACCTCATGACTAGTTTAAACTCGTGTGGGAGCCCTACCCATGTGGGTCCAAGCTTGTTGATGGAAATCACTGTCACCAACCAAAAGCCCTACAGTTTCATTTGCCCTACTCTGTGGCTAAAGTAAAGTATCCCATCCCTAACTTCACATCTAGCCAACAAGAGTAGGGGCAAAGATATTCTTATGGCCTCTTTCCACATGAATTGAAAACCAGCAGGGCTTACATGTGAAGAAGACTGGCTTACATTGCATTTGAAGAAGGCTGATATAATTAGCGTTCAAATTGTATGACAAAATTTGGTCATGCATTCTAGCTATGGATTTTGGTTATGCTAAGACTGATTAGCTGAAGTTCTTGGAAAAAAACAGAATGACGTATGGAAGTAAAGAAACAGAAATTAATGTAACAAAAATAATTCTGTCCTTCCAATTTCCTTTAGAACTAGCTGGATGATTCTGTGTGTTTTCAGATATTTAGGTGGGAGAGAGAGGAAATGGAAATCCTTGAGGTAAAGCTAAGTCAGGGAAACTAGATTTTAATTAGCTTAGAAATGAAGACCTTAAATTCCAAGAAACCTTGGCAATGTATGCTAGAGGTCAGAATATGAAGAACTGCCATGAAAGCTGACTTGCTAACTAATTAAGATCCAAGTAAATATCTGTATGCATTTAGAATTAATCAAATGTTCCCAAATCCTCATCAATGTTGTAGTGCTAGGACATGGAAATAGTGGTAAATTGAGAAATGTACATTATTTTTTGTTTGATAGCTTCTGGTTTAGTAGATTTTAACTTTTCCTCTCCTAACTGTATGCTTAGTTACATTTTACCTTGAAAGAAGCTTTTGAAAACATACTATGCTTTTGCAGTGTTATCAGAAGCATTCAGTACTGAAACCGAGTGGGATTTTATTTGCCTTTTACATGCCTTTCAGCTGATGGATGGAATTTAAGTCCCCATGGTGCACAAACAGATGGGAAAATGTTGGTCTTTACTTTTCAGTCATCAGTGCTAATTCTTTTATCTTCTGAATGCATTAGTCAAACAGACTATGCCTGTCAAGCAATCTGTAATATGTGCCATGACAGCCTTTTTTTTCTTTTTTTTAACTACTGAAAATCTTTTCTGTGAACTGATGGGGCCTGACTTCTATTAGTTTGAGGAAAAAAATGCCTTGTTCAGGAATTAAATGATTGTCAAAGTGCTTATGGAACATTGATGATTTTAAAGTACTATTTTTATTATTTTTGTAAAGTAATTCAACAACCAAGAAGTACATTTTCAGACACAATTGTGTATTTCTGTAGGCATTGATGATCTTATATGTGTACATTTATATGGTGCTTTTTATAAACAGCCACTGGTTTTGGCATGTTCCCTTATCCTTTCTTAACCAATGTGTCACAGAGGTTAAGATGCCTTGGATTTTTTGAATACTATGCACATTGGCATGCATCCATAAATCCTAATTTGTAGATTGTAATAAAAAAATCTGTTTTGGCTAGGAGTTAATTTGTATATTTAGATTTTGGTGCCTTTTTCTGCAATGTGGACCCCAGAAGTGCCATGAATTAAAGAACCTGTACCCACACGGCAGCTGAAATACTTTACTTACACAAAGATGAGCTAATTTCCAACTGCATTTATATGAAGGTTCCTTGACTGGTCTAGCATGTAGCTATGAGGGAAAAAAGTAAGCAGTAATAGCATAGCATAAATTTTAGCAGTTATATAAGGGTATTGGCATAAAATTTTCAGCAATGAGTTATCTCCTAATTTCCTTTAAAATGTCTTTTTGGAGATATGCAATCTCTCATCTTCAGTTTATTTTATGTGCCTGGAGGGCACTTACAAGGCTCTGAATTCAGCTTTGGTTCTGTAGGCTGTGTTGTCACAGACATAAGGGATTGAGTTTTGTGTTTGTGTTTTTATGATGTGGGATCAGGCATGTCGAAAATTAATTCAAACCTTTACTTATATCACAAGTTAAGCTCATCCATATGGCAGACAGTTCCTGCTTCTTGTGAAAGAATAATTTTGGTAATGTGACAGGCATGGGTTTAGAGACAGTAGCATCTCTTACAGAATGTAAAGCCCTGAAATAGAGCAAAGATTGCAGACAGCTGAACATCAGTATCTTTCCTTTGTGAGAGGTGGAAACTTGCTTCAGATGAGCTACAGGTAACCATCGACTCAAGGTGAAGGAAGAAGTCCTGTACCTGGTGAACTGGGCCAGCCCCGTTTACACAGCTGTGCTCTCTGCAAGTCCATTTAAAATGAAGTAAGAGGTTTCTCCATTAGTATTAAGGGAGAATTTGTTTTCATGAATATGCCTTAACACGATGCCCTACGATGAAGGAAACCAGCTGAGCAGGAGGATTTGTTCCCTCTGTAGCTACACAAGCCTATGCAAGGCATGCATGGAACATGTGTTAGCATATCAAATTGCAAGCATGATATATGCAGTTAGATCTTTTCAGTTGTTATTTTGGTTTGTGATATACAGATTTTACTTCTGAATTGCTGTTTGGAGTTTGGGTTCTTGTTCATATCATTTTGCTAAGAAACACTCTCAAAAGATAGGAAGAAAATATTTTCAGTTTGGAAACTCCTACATAATGAGACTGCTCTTTGCATTTCTTCAGTACTTTAAAAAGTTCAGATTTCAATAAATTAGAATTTACTGAGGAAAACCTATTGTTTTGAGAAGTTATGCCTGGGTCTGGTATCCATTATGGTTGGGGGGTGGTGCTGTTTGAATGTGGAACTTGACTACCTGCAAGTAACTTAACTGCATAAGAGATTATTATTTGTAAAACACAGGACTTTGAAGCTCAAGTCATCATTTCATTACTGAAATTCCCATTTAATCAAAGATCATGTGTGTCCCCTCAGGCTGCTGTGGTGGAAACTGCCCTACAAAGGATGAAGAATGGGCTTGTGAAAAGTTGCTTTTGTACAGCTGAAATTTTAATTTATTTGTTTTCCTTTGAGATACATAAAAGAAAAGAGACTGCTAGGATTAGCTGTAGAGCAGATAGCCCTACCTGGGGAATGGTTTTCTATCAGTCCCAATCCTGTCTTCCATAAAGAGAGTATGTTGGGTTTTTTCCTTTCTTTTGGCAGGCTACATTAAGAGTCATTAAAGCCAAAACAGAAGCTAGAGCAGCTTTGAGGTGATCGTACTGTTTGTCATGGACTATACTGGAACTTACATATCTTTACAGATGGCTTATAAACATTTGTGATCTCTCTTCCATTCTCTCTCAAGCCCAGGGGAAGGAGGAATAAAAGTAAAAAAAAATTAGAAATAGGTAAGATGCATGGTAGACTTCTAGTCCTGATTCTGCTCAGAGGATAGCTGACTTTTTAATGGGATTATTTTGAATTTTTGTTATGGAATAGGAATCCTTGCTTTGCACTGGAGTTTACAGAAATTGAGTAATTATATTCCAAATATCTTAAGACTCTGCAGTGTCATGGGGAAGGGGCTTCCTTAAAGATTTGTGTGGAAAAAGTTAAAAGTATTGAGACTGCAGTCAGCATTTTGAGACACAATACCTAGATTTATGAAAATAGCTTGTACGTTGTTCTATACTGAAAAAGAGGAAGCAAAAGAGGTAACTCAGCTTGCGTGTATCAGTTTGCTTCTTAGTAAGCAGGTAAACCTGGATTATGATAAGAACAGGCAGGGAAACTGTCAAAGGAGAATCTATAATTGTAATCACGAAAATCTTTATTTGTTTTTTCCCAGCTCTTCTAGTAACTAAATTGTTATTTCTGTGAAATAATTTCCTGCCTACAGAAAATCTGTTGTTGAAATGTGTTGGAAGGAGAACATGATTTTGAACTGAGAGCAGCTGCTCAATCTCATTTAATCTTTTATTTCTTTGTGGTTTGTTAATGTGGAGAAGGCGTAGACTTTTTTGAGCCCTATCTTGAAAACTGTTCCTGTTCTCCTTAGCTTTGTGAATGTGTGAAAAGTGAGATGCAGTGTTAATGACCTAAAACACAGTTCAGCATAGAGCAACTTTATCACTTTCACTTTGTTAATGAATGAGAGTCAAACAAGGCCAATAGGAGCCACAAAAAGAGGAACCAGCTAGTTTTCTGGGATTTGGTATCCTGAATGAAATTTTATGCAAGCCTTTCAGGCCGGAGAGCAAATGGAGCCCATGAGCATGTGTGATTTCCTGTATGTTTCCTTGTTCGCAAGCAAATAGAGCATTATGTCCTAATTACTGTAGCTTACTTTTTAACTACTAGGACACTAAGGGCTTTTGAAAGGATGTGCCATTTGCACAGTAACCGTAGTATACGAAAGAACATGCATATGTGTGTGTCTAAACCTTGGATATCCTTCAATGAGCAAAACCTTCTAATGGAATTAATCTGAAGAAGCAGGTCAATGAAGAGGGGAAACCTTAACTACTCATGTTACAAGTAGTGAAATGCCACAGATGTTTTGTGAATAACTACATTTAGTCTTGGTCTACTTACATGGTTACTGTCATCTTATAAAAAGGAACAATTTGTAAATCATATGATTATGTTAAAAAAAAAAAAATAAGAAAAAGTGAATTGCCCAAGCTGTTAATGAAAAAATGTTAGCCTTTCCCTTTTGGAAACAGTGATTAACATAGAAGAGAGAAATACTGTGGAAATATTGGTACATTTACACACATATATATGTATGCTTTTTATATATGTATGGAGTATGTAGAACGGAATAAAAAGATTATTAATATAAATCAGAATATAAGTAGATATGAAAAAGCCTTATTTGGGGGGGTGTTGACGGATGCCTGTACAAATTGCACACAGCTAGCCTAGTGTGGAGCACTGGAACCATATTAACAACTGTGCAGAACCCTGTTATTAGGAGAAAAGTTTTTGTGTTTTTTTTTTTGCATAGCAACAGGTACATTAACAAGGTGGTTGTTTCCGCCCCTTTTTTTTTCTTTTCCTTTTTTTATATCCCCACATATTCCTCAGGCTATATTTTATTTCTGATTACCTTCATAAATCCTCATTAAGCCAGTGGTGTTAACCCCAGGTAAAAGAGTTGATTGGTCATGATTTCTGTATTGAAAAATACTTAATAACCAGCGTGGAACACAGGTTTGAAAGAATAATTGAAGGCATGCAACAGAATATAGGGCTTTAAGCTTGACTTCTTCTCCCACTGAATCATAGAATGGTTTGGAATGGAAGGTACCTTTTAAAGATCATCTACTTCCAACCTGCCATGGCCAGGGATGCCTCCCAGTAGACCAGGTTGCTCAAAGCCCCAGCCAGCCTGGCCTTGAACACTTCCAGGGAGGAGGCATCCACAACCTCCCTGGGCAACCTGTTCCAGTGTCTCATCACCCTCATAGTGAAATTCTTCCTAATTTCTAATCTAAATCTACCCTCTTCCAGTCTGAACCCCTTACTGAGAAGTCATCTCAAACTTTTTTATGTTGGAAAAAAAATGGGGATATGCACATAGACTGGTCCTGTGAAACTGTTCATGTCTAACCTATCTCATGTTATATTGCTCCTGAGCTCAGTATCTAAGCTTTAGAGTCACCAGTTCCGCATATGTGTGGAATTAATCTACTTACTCAGTTTGCCTGAAATGAAAATGTATCAGAGATTCTACAAATAGGAAGAAATTTTGAAAGGATTAAAAAATGCACAGTAAAGTGATCCTAGATAAACTTGATTTCAAATCAGCTTTCAGGGCTAGCTGAGAGGTGCCTGGGAATAAAAGAAATCTTGAGCAACTGGAAAGTCAGTGTCACATTTAACAATAAGCAATTTCCAATGTATTGCAGGCAAATGTGTAACCAGAGAGAACAGGAAGAATGTCCATAGCACGAGCACTTCAAAATATTGGTGTGTACAATTTGCGTGACACTGACAATCTGTCACACATCTTTTTGGCAGGTTATCGTGCAGTACACTAAGGAAGGAAAATACAGTGGAATATTTCCCACCTTTCTCTACCTAGAATGGCTTTCTTTCTAAAGCACACTGGCTTTTGGTACTGTGCATAAGACACATGATCACAGAATCACAGAATGTTAGGGGTTGGGACCTCGAAAGATCATCAAGTCCAACCCCCCTGCCAGAGCAGGATCACTTAGACCACGTCACACAGGAATGCATCCAGGCAGGTCTTGAATGTCTCCAGAGAAGGAGACTCCACAACCTCTCTAGGCAGCTTGTTCCAGTGCTCTGTCACCCTAACAAAGAGTGAAAAAGTTTTTCCTTATGTTTTTGTGGAACCTCCAATGCTCCAGCTTGCTCCCATTACCCGTTGTCCTATCATTGGACATCACAGAGAAGAGCCTGGCTCCATCCTCCTGACACTCACCCTTTACATATTTATAAATATTAATGAGGTCACCCCTCAGTCTCCTCTTCTCCAAGCTAGAGACCCAGCTCCCTCAGCCTTTCCTCATAAGGGAGATGCTCCACTCCCTTAATCATCTTTGTGGCTCTG
>VZZY01022202.1:0-22475 GCA_013400335.1 Eurystomus gularis | reverse complement strand
ATATTTTTATTTATTTTAAAAATAAAAGTTCAATAATTCATCAATAGCAGGGGAGCACTGCTTGACTAAAATGCTCAGAAGGCAACTCTGCACTGTGCAAAGGCACCAAGTTTTCTCAACTTAGAGTGGTGTTACAATGTTCTCATGGAACAGTAGAGTAATACTCAGAATTGCTGGTTAATACCTCAAAACAGAAAGTAAGTGGGTTTTACCAAGAAAATAAAAATCATAGTATTGAGATTCCAAACTGTTGTCCCTTATGCTGTGATTACTTAGTAAATTAGATTTGTATTAGAAGAGGTTTAAATTAGAAGAAATTATTTAGTAGCAAATGTTACCTTCAGATGTTCATGAGAAACTAAATATTGTGGTGGGGCTGTGATTTGACAAAACAAAAAAGTAAATTCTAACATTCTTTTTATGGAATCTGTCTAAATCTTAAAACATTTGTTTTGTTTTGTTTTGTTTTTTTAAACTCCAGCATGTAACTAAGCTATATGCTACACTACGGGTCATTTCTACATTTTTGTCAAGGGATGCAGTGTCATGCAGAGTTTTGTAAACTACCTATGCAGGAAGGCAAAAATACTTTGTTAGATCCTCTGAAATTCATAAGGCTTTTTAAGAATTGAGAAGCTGCTTTTGATCTGCACCACACTCTGTTGCTTGCATTGAAGAGAGTTTAAAAATTTTCAGCCTCTTAATATTAAAAGCAGTTTCACTTCCAAATTCTTATGTGCTTGAAAACATCCTCCTGAAAAAAAGTTCCTGTCTTGGTTAAAGGAAAAGCCAATTTTAAATACTTAAATCTAGCATTTCTGAAATATTTGTTGTTATCTATGAAGAAGGCATAATCTATCCATGGTCTTTGCATATATTATTATCATGTAAATTCTTACTGTATCAAACAGTTGTATCAAAATTTTTAATTTCTGTAGTGGTCAGAGACTGTACTTTCTAGTAGACAATTGGTTTCATAGGACCACTTCACCTTTTTATGTTCAATATTTTTACCATACTATTTACTTTAATCATATGGTGAAACTGCTTCATTGTTAAGATTCATATCTTTCTATTAAAGAGAATTTCTGGTCTTTGTATTCTTACGGAGTAATTAGTTTTGTGTTAGACAAAATTTTAAAAAAGTGTATTTCACACATCAGAATTACTTAAGCATATGGTAACCATAACTCATGGAAATTATGTTGCATTCTCCAGATGATACTTATCTATCTTTGAGACTATCGAAATTCTACTAAATTTTTCATTGATATTGAGGCTATTTTTATGTAATTTCTGTGTTCATAGATGGCTTTGTTGTAACTTGTCGTATCTATTTGGTGTTTTCTGACTAGGAAAGAAAACATATTATTTGGAGGGTTTCCCAGGTTAGAATGAAAATAATTTGGAAACTACATAAAAGTCTGTATTTCTGTCTGTATACTTTTGCATATCCCAAAATGTTTTTTTAAAAAAAAATTCTTGGATTCTCAGGGATTTCTAGGGAATGATTATCAGATCTTTAGAAACACATTTTTTCACGTACTTATGGCTGAGTGCACATAGCCTGGACACCAAGACTTGGTGATACCTGGTTTTCTAACTCAGAAGGCTGGGCTAATGTAATAAATGCCACCTGACTATAACCATTAATATAATCTGAAATAAAAAAAAGAAGAACCAAACAAACAGTCCACCCCTCTTACAAACACAAAAAACCCCAATAAAAATCAAGAAGGCATGTTATTGTTTTGAGCTCAAAGGACTCATCTAGCTATTTCTAAGCCCAAATGGAAGTTCCTTCCTTTAACACACACAAAATTGCATGCAGATGTAGATGTCTATGTAGGACACATATATATTCCTCTATGTAGTGTGTCACTTACTGCTACATCCTCAAAGCACTCAGGATATTCCTGCAGAGCCTTTTGCAGAACCAAATCTCTTCCGGATATGTTTCAAATGTGCTGTTTGTGATTTATGCTACAAGCTTTAGTCACCTTTCAAACAGGGTAACTCAGGTCCAGTTGCTTCTACATGTGATGGCAACAGCAGATGGGACCCTACAAAGACATTACCAATGTTTTAATGTCTAGTCCTCAAAGTAGAATGCAAACCTATTGTTTGCTATTCTTAGTGCTGGAAGAGGTTTTACTGTCTGAGATGGTAAAAAACTTGTCTAAAGTTAGTTATTAGAAGAAAAGTGCTCCAGGGAATGTCAAATCCCCATATCTTTCTGCAAATCTAGCACCTGCATCAGACTTGCAAGACTATATCTTCACTCCATTGAGGTCAAGAGCACAGAATATTCTTTTGCACTTTTAAAAGAACTAATTACAAGATATTACTCCCTATCTTTCATGTAATAGCCCAGAAATTAGAAACCTTGACCAAGCCTGAGAACTAGATTGCAGACTCTCTTAAGTATACCTTAATTAAGAATTATAACACACAACTGTCTGGTGAGTGCATTAATTCCCATACTGAGAACAGAGTTTCATTTCATACTTGTAAATTCTGGATTTGGTTTTGTTTTGTTGGTTTGGGGTTTGTTTTGTGGTTTGTTGTTTGTTTCTTTTTCTGTGGTGGTAGCAGGGATTGGTGGGGGGAGGAGATTTTTGGCTTTTTTAATACAGTTACTCCTTAATGTGGAAAGCAAAAATAGTCCTGAAAACAGAAATTAGAAGCCAGGGTACTCCCTTCAGCCCAGTCTAGTATAAATTACTCTACATACTCATGCTCTTGCTCTGGCCCTCTGTATTCTGAATTATTTGCTCAATGAGTAGGCTCAAAGAGTAAGAAGGTCAACTTTTACCCAGCTCCCTATTCCATACTTTATTCTAAAATATTTTTCCCAGAAATGATACATTTGTATTTGAGTCCTATCAGGCTTGGAAGAAAAAATACATCTAACCATTTACACAATTGTTTTGGGAAGTTTACATAAATGATACTGGCAACTTCAATATAAGTATACATGACATGTCCATAAGATTTTAATTAGATGAAGGTTTCTTGAAAGAGATTCTTGTAAATCTTTGTCATATACCTTCTTGTGTGAGCAGTGCCATTAATTCAGGGCTGATGTTACTAATGACCTGACTTCCTTAGTGAGGAATAGAAGGATAACACACTGAAAAGCTTGCCAGTCTGCAATTTTATTTTCTGCTTCCCTGTGATTTTAGAACATTTTGAACTATGACCATAATTTCAGACACTTGGAGTTGCATTCATCTCACCTAATGTTAACTCTTCTGTGAGACATCTGCACCGGATCTGGTTGGCCTGACTTCCTTTGTAATTCCTTTGAACTTACTTCATTCAAATTATTTTAAAGATCTGGTTTAAGATGAGGTTAATCACTCAGACATGCATATCTATACATATGCCACCCTTGTTTACTCATGTTGAGAGTTTTTCTAGGTACTTACTATTTTTTCTGAATGTCAGAGACTCAATGGGGTCAACTCATCACCATGTAAGACAGATCAACTGAGATATGAATCAGATTTCTGTATCCATCTGTAACCTCACAGGGGCTTCAGATGCATGCCCAGCAGTCCTGGCACCATCTGATCTGACTCTTTCCACTGCTAATCTGAAATGATGGGTGTCTGACTAGTGTTTATAACAGTATTGGTCAGAAAAAAATAGTTAATACTGGACATTTTCTGGTAAATTATATTTCTTGCTTTAATATACCTCTTTGCCACTGAATTTTTGCTGAATTGCATGCAAGTTCAACAGTCTCCTCTGTGAAGTCAAACCCCCTTATAGCTGTTACTGTGATCATAAAGTTGGCTGCTACCTTGGAGTATTTAACTACCTGCAGTCAGTCTGAATGCATTACATCGTTTTTGAGGGAAGGACAAGAATAGGCAGTGTGTAGTCAGGGTAGAAAATAGATAAAATATTTATTGGTCCCAGAGACTATTAGAGGTCTTGAACAGGCAAGTGATGGGAAAACAAAAGGAACTTTAGAAACAGTAGAGTATTTGACTGCTATCTACTATTGCAAACTAGGAGTGCCAAGCTTCAATACAGACAGCTCTCAACCATTGGTCACTGATGCCACTTTATACATCTCCCCAGTTCCAGTTTTAATTAAAAATCTTCTGTGCTCAGAGGCATATAAATACATTGCAGATTATGATTAGCAAATTACTTTCAGCTGGATTAAAAAAATCCACCTTTGATATAATTATAGGTTACTGTAAATAAGGCCTTTTGGCATTTTTCAGTTTCTCCAAATATCAGCTAACAAGCATTTGCTGAGTTTTTGCCTCCTTCCATTTATTCATAAATAGTAATGTGACACTTCAGTCAGTTGTTATTTTAGACTATGTGAGAAGTTTAATGCCAAAAGCTGCAAGTCCAATGTGAAAAAAACTTTTAATTCTGTGAGTAATGGTATTTATTTCTGGTAACAATTGTATACCCAAGTTGGAAGTCACTCAAAGGACTGATCACAATTAAGAAGTAATGTCAAGAGATACCTTACTTGGCAGAACACTGTGGACATCAGTATTCAGGATAATGGTAAAATCTGATTTTATTTCTGAAAGCTGTATTTGTCTAGCAATAACATTTTGTTCATTCTTTTCAGCAACAGTACTGCTACTACTGTATTTATCATGTCTATTTTATTGTAGAGAGACATTTATATTTCTCTACTATCGATTATAGAATCAGCTGTTGTTTTGTATCACCACAAACATAGCTAGTCTATTTCCTGGAGCATGATTACTGATTAAAGTATCTATTTTTATCCAGTACTTCTATGGCCCCTTGTAAATACAGTCAACAGCACTATTATGCATGTTTATTTTAATGTGTATCAGAGTCATTTACCCATTACTGAAAACTACAAATAAAATGTCAAGACAGTCCGGGATAGGGAGAAGAACCTTAAGTGGGTATATGGGCAGGAATGATAAATCATCCGAAGAGCACAGAGACAGACTGAGAGAACAGTTACATCTACAAACTCAGCATAATATTCCAACAGACTAAGATAACCAGATCTTGATAGTACTTCTTCTTTGTAGGGTATCATCATCCTAATAGACACAAAGATGATTTCTGATTTATGAGGTTCTAATTTTTAAGACTGTTGAGACCTGGAAAAATATTCTTCAACACTGTTACTCTGAGTTCTCTCAGTTCTACTCTTTTCTGGACATTTGCTGTCAGATGCTGCCAGGGGTGGCCCTTCATGGAATGTTCTCTGTTCATATTCATAATTCATGTGGATCAGATTCCTGAAGATGTCAGTTCTACACTGGGATGTTCCATTTGGGGCATTAGAAAAGTGCAAACATTAGTTACATCTTTCCTCCACAGTATGACCAACAATATCTAACCTCTGAGAGGAATCAGTATCTAAAACAATGAGCAATGACTCACAGAATATTTTTTGATGTTTTTGACCTATTTTTTGGTATCTTGTTCCTTATATAAAGAAATATATAGCCTGCCAGATGGCAAAATAAAATTAAAAACAACAACAATAAATCCAGCACACACACTAATTATATCTGTATCAATTTTAAAATCAGGTCATCTATCGAAATCACAACGGCATCCTCAGAAGTTTGTATCAGCAGTTACAAAGTCTTGGCACTGTTATACTGAAACTAAAGCTGAAAAAGACTGAACTTACCACAGAAAACAACAAAAAAAACAACATAAAAATGAATGAAAACAATGGTATGGTGAGAAATTGCAGTTTAAACTGAGGAACAGACTTCAGTCCCTGTTGGAAGTGAAAGGAGGTAAGACAGCATGGACTTGAAGAAAAGACTGTGATTGCTAACTGGTAGTGTGAGTCAAACTGTATTTGTCACAGTTGGATATTGACAAGGATTAAGAACAGGAGAAGCCAAGAAATGAGATACTGAGGGGAAAATAAAGCAAATGACAACAAAAAAACATTGTAAGAAGAATCTCTAAATTCTAAATCCAGTAAAAATGTAGGAAATAAAATCATGAGAAGGAACAACAAAATAAAAGATATTAATCAAACCAGATAAATCATTTAAAAAAAAAAAATAAAATAAAAGAAGAATCATTATTAACATGCCAAAACTAACTTTTATATTAGAAATAATCAAAACAATGTACCGGGTTATGAAATATCTTTGTGGAAATGTGTAAAAATAAAATAGGCCAATCAAAAGGAAGTTTGGTAAAAGAACTACAACTGTGTTAGAACAGATGGGCAGAGAGCTTCAAAAATCCTCAACATGCCTTGTCTCAGCACTAGATTTAAGTGAAATATGAACTAGAAAAATCTCACATTAACAAGGAAGCCATAAAAATTATCTAAAAACTAGTCAAGATACTTAAAAACCACTAGGTTACTGGAAACAATCAAATCATAGTGAAAAATCTGAAAACATTTTCTGCTTTTTGTCACTACCAAATGAGATATGAAAAAGTTCTAGAATAACAAGCCTGGCCACAGGGAGCTGTGACCCTCTAGTCCTATAAATATGAAGCTGACAGTGTTAGTAACAGTTAACAGTAACATGGATTTAGCACAGTATTTGTGCTAACTCCATGAGGCTTTAGAGCTAAGCTAGGTAAGTTTTCTGTGTCTGGGCTTACTTTGGTCTTGGCTGAAACTTTATTTTAGGTTGTTTGGCTGCAACAGTAATTGCCTAACAACCAGGTGATTATACTGAATTTGATTTAGTGTAGCTTTGTTTGTATGATGATGTCCGATTGCTGCAATTTTTTTTATAGGTCTGTAGCTAACATGTAGTAGTACAGTTATTCTGTGTAAAATAAACTCTATATAGTCCTAAAATTAAAAAGCAACTTACAGAAGTGCAGATTTGGGATGACAGCAAAAGCTTTGAAAGTGTGAGCATGATACCAGAAGTCTATAAACAGATATAGATGACCATAAACAAGCCAGTAATGGCCAATTGTTTGCCATCAAAGAAAAGTAACCATGGAAGCTGGTTAAAGCTCCTTTTTTAAAAAGTTGTAGCAGTGAACAAAAGACCAAATATCCAAAGTAAGTAAAACCCAACATGTATAGTAAATAACAATGCACTGAGGAATTGTGGAGCGATGAAGGATAGTGAATGTGTACACAGTATTAGAAAATATATAGAAATAACTGCAGGTGGACCTATGGGCAAGAAGCACTCCCCCATAACATCATACTCTCATGAGAAAGTGCTAATAGAACTAATAAATCAGTGTAACACATCCTCACACTGGCTGAACATATAAGTCTTAGGACTTACCAAGGCAATGGGTGAGCATAACAACAGAGAGTAGTAGATACTAGAGACTAGGGATGTAGAGACTAGGGGTGTAATCCTCCCTCTGTACTCGGCACTGGTGAGGCCTCACCTCAAGTACTGTGTGCAGTTCTGGGCCTCTCACTTCCAGAAAGATATTGAGGTGCTGGAGCAGGTCCAGAGGAGAGTGATGAGACTGGTGAAGGGACTGGAGGGAAAGTCATATGAGGAGAGGCTGAGGGAGCTGGGGTTGTTCAGCCTGGAGAAGAGGAGACTCAGGGGAGACCTTATCACTCTCTACAACTACCTGAAAGGAAGTTGTAGTCAGGTGGGGGTCGGGCTCTTCTCCCTGGCAACTAGTGACAGGACAAGAGGGCATGGCCTGAAGTTGCACCAGGGGAGGTTTAGGTTGGATATTAGGAAGCACTTCCTCACAAAAAGGGTGATTAGACACTGGAATGGATAGCCCAGGGAGGTGGTGGAGTCGCCATCCCTGGAGCTGTTTAAGGAAAGATTGGATATAGAACTTAGTGACATGGTCTAGCTGATGTCATGGTGTTGGGTCATAGGCTGGACTTGATGATCTTGGAGGTCTATTCCAGCCTTAATAATTCTGTGATACAAGAAATGTGAGCACAGCAATTCTAGCCAAATTATCAATGAGAGAGGTATTTTGTTTTGTCCACATGAATTACGTAAGTTACAGTGCAATAAATTAGTGGAGAATGCATGTAACTGAAACAGTAATTCAGATGCAATATGTGAAAAACAAACACAGTAAGATAAGATAGGAAACCTAAGCTTTCCTGATTAGACTGCATTACAAAGCTAAACCATCAAATGTTCCTTCAGTAGTGGAGGCTGATGACAGTAATTCTGATAAACATATTAAAATATTTACACAATGCAGAAAGGCTCTAGCGGAAAAAAGCAATCTAAAATATCTGACTGGTAAGAAAGTCTTACAGAAGAAAGAATTTAAACAGATCAGCTGCTGCATGAGTAGTTACTGAAGACAGAGAGTTAACGCATAGAGAAAGATCACTCTCCCTACTACATTTCTGACCCCAGTTATGTGAGTGTTACATGAAAGTAACTTCTATTTCTACTGGTTTTCTGTCTGGATTTCACCCCCACCCCCCTGTTGTTTTAGGGAAGAGATCAAGAGAAGAGAGAAAACATAATCTTCTGCAAAAAATGTTTTTCTTTCACTGTCCAGCTTAGCTACCAGAAATTAAAAATCAGTTACTTAGTCTACTGATTTTAGCTAGGATAGAATTAATTTTCTTCACAGTAGCTGAAGTGCTGGGGCCTGAGTTGTGGGCCCAAATTGGAGTTGACCTGTGAATAAGTCACAGCCTAGCAGAATGTTTTGTTTTTCCAATTGGCTTCACATTCCAGAGGCAGAACCTGGCCCACCTGTGTTTCTGTGGCTCTGCTCTCACCCAGGTCGTCATGGTTGGGGTGATGGGCGAGACCAAGTCTACTTTAACCAGGAGCTGATCAGTCAAAGGAGCTTCCTGTTGGGTGTGAATTCTGTTGGGGTTGGTTGCATGTTGCTGAGCTCTCTCAGTGGTGGCCTTCCATGTGAAGGGCCACTGAGGGAGCCATCTCTGTCCATAGGCAATGCTGGCACCACAGTGGGCAGCAGAGGAGCTGGGCCCACAGGACCCTATGTCAGGACTGTCTGAAAGAAGACTTCTGAGGGGATGTTGCTGAGTTCAGTGTTGGCCTGTGTGATCAGGCAACTGATGGCAGCATAAAATGATGATGGCGGAACCAGCACAACAGTAACCCATATGGTGCCGTTTTGGATTTCTGATTAAAATAGAGTTGATAACAAGGGGATTTTTTAGCCATTGTTGAGCAACCCTTGCATAGAATCATAGGCATTATTTGATTCTAACACTGCCCCACCAGCGAGCAGGCTACGAGTGCACAAGGAGTTTGGAGAAGACACATCCAGGACAGCTGACTCCAACTGAACAAAGGGATATTCCACACTATATGACATCAAGTTCAGCAATAAAAGCTGGGGGGAAAAGGGAGAGGATTTTCAGAGTTATGACATTGTTGTGGTTTAACCCCAGCTGGTAACTGAGCACGACACAGCTCACTCCCGCCACTAGGATGGGGGAAGAATCGGAAGAGTAAAAGTGGGGAAACTCATGAGTTGAAATAAAGACAATTTAGTAGGAAAAGCAAAAGCCCCACATATAAGCAATGCAAAACAAGTAATTCAACCACTGCTTCCCTTTGTTGGACAGATGTTCAGCCATCTCTGGCAAAGTAGGGCTTCATCACACATAATGGTTACTTGGGAAGACAAACACCATCACTCTGAACATCACGCCCCACCCACCCCCCTATTTCTTCTTCTACCAGCTTTAAATGTTTAGATGACATCATATGGTATAGAATATCCCTTTGGTCAGTTGGGGTCAGCTGTCCCAACTGTATCCTCACCTAACTTCTTGTGCACACTCAGTCTACTCCCTGGCAAAGCAGAATGAGAAGCAGACAAGGCTTTGACTCTGTGTATGCACAGCTCAGCTGTAACAAAAACATCTCAGTGTTAATAACACTGTTTCCAGCACAAATCCAAAACATAGCCTCATACTAGCTGCTATGAAGAAAATTAACTCTATCTCAGCTAAAACTAGTACAGACATTTTCTTTCCAAGTAACCGTTACACATGATGGAGCCCTACTTTCCTGGAGATGGCTGAACATCTGCCCGACAAAAGGAAGCAGTGGTTGAACTATTTGTTTTGCTTTGCTTGCATGTGTGGCTTTTGCTTTACCTGCTTTCCTGGAGATAGCTGAATACCTGCCTGCCAATGGCAAATAAATTCCTTGTTCTGCTTTTCTTACATGCATGGCTTTTGCTTTACCTATTGAATTGTCCTTATCTTAACCCATGAATTTTCTCACTTTTACACTTTTGAATCTCTTTCCCATCCTGCTGCCGAGTGGTACTTTGATTTCTACTGGGATTAAACCACAACAGTTTAATGCTTCTAGGCAACTTGCATTGCTTGTGGTCTACACACTTTAATTTCTCCTGGGTACATCCCATTCCCCACCACAGGAGGCTGAAAAGTAAATGTTAAACTGTACTGAATTCCACATTGATCATTGGATAGTATTCAACTTCTAACTTTTAACAACACCATACACAAACACACATTAGCCCTGAACTGGTCACTTTAAAAATGACTAACTAAATAATTTTAAAAGACTCCTGTTTTCATTTAGTCTCCCTTTAGTTATCCTTCTCAGTAACAGTATGCATACTGTGAGATAGAAACACTGGACTTTTGTCAAGCTTCAAGCAACTTCATGTGTAAGAAGGACACAAATCTTTCATGAGAGCTAAGGTCTTTTAGGTGCTTGCATGTTTTCTTTCTGCTTACCTCTGAGAATTTAAAGCATTATAGTATCATGTTCGGATGGAAGTTTGGAAGAAATTGTGATGTTGTTTAAATAGGAAAGGTCAATAGAATTCTCCTCTCTTGATATTATAAACATCTTTTGTACAGTGCAACTGGTCTTATGAATTATTAACTGTTGAGGAACCCAAACATTTTTTGTTAGGTAAATATTTGCTAAGTTAATATGAATAGAAACATAAAACCATATAATGGTTTGCTTTGGGAGTGGCCTTAAGGATCATCTAATTCCAACCCCCTGCCATGGACATGGATATCTTCCACTAGATCAGATTGCTGAAAGCCCCATCCAGCCTGGTCTTGATTAGTTCCAGGGATGGGGCATCCACAGTGTCTCTGGGCAACCTGTTCCTGTGTCTCACCACCCTCATAGTGAAAAACTTTGTCCTAATTTCTAACCTAAATCTCCCTCTTTGCATTTAAAACCATTACCCCCCTGTCAGTAGGCCCTCTTTAAGTACTGAAAGGCCACTGTAAGATCTTCCTGAAGCCTTCTCTTCTTTGGGCTAAACAACCCCAGTTCTCTCAGCCTGTTCTCNCTCTCAGCCTGTTCTCATAGGAGAGGTGCTCTAGCCCCTTGATCATCTTTGTGGCCCTTCTCTGGATCTGCTCAAGCAGGTCCATGTCTTTCTTCACCACAGTGCCCCAGGGCTGAAGACAGTATTCTAGATGGGGTCTCACAAGAACAAAGTAGAGAGGTAGAATCTCCTCCCTTGACACTTCTTTTAATGCAGTGATTGTATTTCTGAGCTGCAAGTGCACATTGCTGGCTCATATTCATTTTTTCATCCACCATTCCTTGGCCAGGCTGCTCTCAATCCAATCTCAATCATTGCCCAGCCTGTATCTGTGTGTGGAATTGCCTTGACCCATGTGCAGGACCTTGCACTTGGCCTTCTTGAACTTCCTGAGGTTTGCACAGGCCCAGCTCTCCAGCCCATCAGGGTCCCTCTGGATGACATCCCTTCCTTCTAGAGTGATGACTGTACCACAAACTTGCTGAAGATAGCATTAGCATCAATTCACTTGGCAATAACAGACATTAAAAACCACAGTTTTACTTAGGTTATATTTGCTAAATGACTTTTTCAATTGTGACAGAGGGCTAGGAGGAACTTTTATGTTTAAGTGTTGAAAGCTGCGAATGGAATCTAAAGTCTGTTTCCAGGTTCTTTACTTCTGTTGATTATGGAAGCAGGTAGATACTCCAAAAAGTATCCTTACTGAAGAACCATTAAGAAATTGTGAATAGAACAGACCGTGTTATTTTTAAGCTTAAAAATAGTAGAGACTAGAGCTAACTGACATATGGTAGCTCAGGTTAATCCAATTCCTTCTCTTCATTTTCCAAAACATGGTGGCCTTACCCATACCAACAGTCAAGAAGAATCCTTGGCCCACATTACCTTCCCAACACCATGGTGTTGTCTGAGAGATTGTACACAGACTAACACTATACAAAGCAGTATATTAAATTTAAGCAGTACGGAAGATTTATTTCATGCTGGTGCTCAGACTTAGCTGACCTACTCATGCTTTTAACTTACCTTGGGAATTCCAGAGATTGTGTCACCTAGTGGTTTTTTTTTCATCTGTGACCCATTCAGAGCTGTCTCATACCGTTTGAAGTGCCTTAAGGTTACAGTGGCTTTCAACCTGGTGCCACATCAGTGAGGTCTATATGTCAGATTTGCACAGTCATTACCTGTTAGATATCTCAATTATTTCCATGCTTAGGTAGATGACTTAAGCCTTTAATTTCCATTCTCTATGCTGGGAATTTAAATATCTAACTCATGTGTAGACAGTAATGTAAGCATTTACTTACAGTTAGGTGTCTGCGTTCCAACTGTAGGCATAATTCCTTTTCAGCCAAGTCATTCATGTCTCATGAAACTTGCTCTCCCATCATATATTAACCTTAATATTGTTATAGTCAGTCATTTAGAATGTACGGTGTTGAGAGAATTGCCTGTTCATACGCATTGTGATATAGACTAGTGATAGTCTGTATCACTTCCCTATATATTGGAAAACATATGGTGATTTAATGATCACCTTTGACTACAGATTGTTATTCTACTCATTGTTCAAGAAAGAAATATAAAAATAAAGAAGATGATATAGAAATAGAAGCTCCAATGATATAATCTAAGAAATCATAGAATGGTTTGGGTTGGAAGGGACCTCAAAGATCATCTAGTCCTACCCCCCCGGCCATGGCCAGGGACACTTCCCACTGGAACAAGTTGCTTAAGGCCTCATTCAACCTAGTCTTGAACACATCCACTGTTTGGGGTATCTACAGCCTCCCTGGGCAACCTGTTCCAGTGACTCACCATCCTCAGAGTGAAAAATTTCATCCTTACTTCTTATCTAAATCTCCCCTTCTGCTGTTTAAAGCCATCGTTACATGCCCTTGTAAAAAGTCCCTCTTCAGCTTTCTTATTGTCCCTCTTCAGGTACTGGAAGGCTGCAATAAGGTCTCCCTGGAGCCTTCTCTTCTCCAGGCTGAACAACCCCAATTCTCTCAGCCTGTCCTCATAGGAGACATGTTCCCGCCCTCTGATCATCTTCGTGGCCTTCCTCTGAATGTGCTCCAACAAGTCCATGTCCTTCTGTGTTGGGGGTTCCAGAGCTGGATGCAGTAATCTAGGTGTGGTCTCACAAGAGCAGAGTAGAAGGGTGGAATCACCTCCCTCAACCTGCTGGCCACACTTCTTTTGATTCAGCCCAGGATACTGTTGGCTTTCTGGGCTGCACTGACATGTTGGCTCATGTTGAGGTTTTCATCAACCAGCACCCCTTAGTCTTTCTTCTCACAACTAGTCTCACCAAATCAAGAGGAGGTACAGTTTAGTTGTTGTCTGTAATTGTTTAGGTATCAGGGCCTCTCTAACTACAGAAATGTTGGTTAATTGCCATGTCAGTAAAGGAATGAGGCAGAAAAGGAAGAGCTTTGAAGCAAAAATGTAAATGAGTAAATTGATTAGAAATTGGCTATTCCTTTCTACATAGCTTCACCAAGGTTGCTGTATGTTAAGCCTCCTTGTTCTGTGATTGATACATATGATATACCTTAGCAATTGAACAATAGAGGTGACTGTGCTTGATCAAACACTGCCATGTTGTTTCCGAAGTGAAAAATACCATCATCTTCAAGAAGCCATTAGTAATGTATTTTTAGGAAATAGAATTGTCTTTTTTTTCACTGATTGGCAAAGCTGATTCTCAAAATGCTGGAGGCTGATTGCTTCCTTGTGGGAATAAAATATGAGCTTCTTTGAAGCAAGGTCTTAAACTTCAGAATATTTATTCATGTAGAAAACCTGGAAGTGCTTTAAAATTAATTTTGTTACTGTTCATGGTGCTTTATATCTGTTACCATTTATTTTAAGTAGTGAGGAGGAGGGGTTATTTATTCTTCAGGTAACATAGATAAACACAGATAAGTTGAGAACTAAAGTAAATTATGCCCATCAGCTAATTTGGTCTTTTGGAGACATCTGGAATTTTTATACGCTGAAACGATAAAAACAGATTTCTGGAAGATAAAAACGGGATGTTATAAAGAAATACCAAGAAGTATAATGGTTTTATTTACATGCCTAAGGCCTTAAAAGACAGTATTACGGAACCACATAATGGCAGGGGTTGGAAGAGACCTCTGGAGATCACCTAGTCCAACTCCCTACCAAAGCCAGTTCACTTAGAGCAGGTTGCAGACGACTGCATCCAGGCAGGTTTTTGCGATCTCCAGAGAAGGAGACTCCAAAAAGGCATTCAGTAACTCTAACTTCTCTGATAGTCACTGAAATTTTTCTGCATATTGCACATATTTGAATTTTTTAACAGAAAAACAAAATTTTCTGTTTCTGAATGAGAAAGTGAGCGTTGAAAAAAGATTGCTTTGGGCAAAGGGACTTTGTATTGTGTCTTAACATAATAAATTTGCATAAAGCTTAGTGTGAAATCTTTTACCAGCATAACTAACCAGAAGGTAGAGTCCTTTAATAATTATTTCCTTAAAGAGGTTGTGCTTTGTTACTCATCTCATGATTGTATTCAAAAATTTGTTTGTTAATGTTTATAACTAATCCTGAGGATGCAAAACCCAATAAATGAAGAATCTTACCAGCTATAAGCCATAGCTGTGTACATATGCATTTTCTCAACCTTTTTTCTGTTCTGAAATCCCAACTAAGCCTTTTTCTGTGGCTTATAAACTCTGATCTCCTGAATTGGGTGTTAGTGTTAACAAATAATGTTAATATAAGGACAATATAGCATGAAAATAATACCTTACTTTTTGGATAGTGTATTTATTGAGCTCCCTTTATTAAAGATAATAAAATGATACATACATATATTATATTAAAATAACTATGTTATTATTCTGATAATTACTATTTCATTAAAATAGTTCAGGAGACAAAAATGTTTTCATTCAGACTTTGTTTGCTCTCTGTGGGTTTAAAAAGTGGCACAGAGTCCAGGTGGAGGCCTGTAGCTAGTGATGTTTCCCAGGGGTCAGTACTGGATCCAGTCTTGTTCAACATTATTATCAATGACCTGGATGATACAAAACTGGGAGGAGTGGCTGGCACACCATAAGGCTATGCTGACATTCAGCAAGATCTGGACAGGCTAGAGAGTTGGGCAAAGAGGAACTTAATGAAGTTCAACAAGGGCAAGTGTACAGTCCTCCACCTGGGGAGGAGTAACCCCAGTTACACTGTGCACCAGTACAGGTTAGGGGCTCACCTCCTGGAAAACAGCTCCACAGAGAAAGATCCTAGAGCCCTGGTGGACAACAGGTTAACCATGAGCCAGCAATGTGCCCTTGTAGCCCAGAAGGCCAATGGCATTCTGGGGTGCATTAAGAAGTGTGTGACCAGCAGGTTGAGGGACGTTCTCCTCGCCCTCTACTCTGCCCAAGTAAGGCCACATCTGGAGTCCTGTGTCCAGTTTTGAGCTCCCCAGTTCAAGAGAGACAAGAGAGACCTTCTCTCTTACGAAGAAAAGCTGAGAGAGCTTAGTCTGTTTAGCCTGGAGAAAACTGAGAGGCAATCTTACTAATGTTTATAAATATATAAAGGCAAAGAGTCAATGGGATGGAGCCAATCTCTTTCAGTTGTGCCCAGTGATAGGATGAGGGGCAATGGGCACAAATGGGAACACAGAAAATTCCATCTGAACATAAGGAGAAACTTCTTTAATATGAAGATGACAGAACCATAGAACAGGCTACCCAGAGAGATTGTGGACTCTCCGTCTCTGAAGATATTTAAAACCTGTCTGGATGTGGTCCTTTGCAACCGGTTCTAGGTGAACCTGTTTTGGTAGGGGGTTGGACTAGATGATCTCCAGAGGTCCCTTCCAGCTTCTTCCAATCTGTGGTTCTGTGATTCTGTGACTCTGTTGTTTATAAGAAATAGCTGGGGGAACTAAATATGTTAGGATCCAAATATGGTCACTGCTTAAGTGTATTATCTATATAAATAGGTTCACATATACAGATTTAATTTTAATATTTCGTGATGGTTTGAGTAAATGAGTAGAATTTATTTTTTTTTCTTCTTCAAATGTATTTTATAAAAAATAGTAGTAAAATAAATAATAGACTTGATTCTGACTCATTTCAGAGTCAGTAGTTGAGGTATCTGCCCATTTGGAGAAAGGAGAGAAGTAAGGAGGACTATGTAGTGTTGCACTGAGAGCTTGGATATCTCTGTTTAGGTTTTTTAAAGTTTTGGGAAATATAAAATGAAATACAGTCATATAGAACAAAACCGAGAAAAATGAAAGGACAGGTTTTCTTCCTGCAACTCATGGGAGCATGACATTATTCGCAATAGAAGGAACAGATCCTATGGCTCAGGAAAGCAGAAACTTTTTGTTACAGCTGACCTAAATTTCACTACAGATACTCTGAAAGAGAGAGAAAGGATATGTTAGAGTCACATTGATATGTCAATTGGACAAAAGAGACATAAGGTACTTCAAGTGCTAAGTTGAATATTGAATAGCATATTAATAACAGTTATAAAATACTTCTTTTCTCAACTTTTCAACAGAAAAAAGATAAGTAAATTATTATAAAAGAAAACATTTTGGTTTGACATTTGAAAAGATTAATTAGCACAGTAACAAGAATCCATTGCAAATTTATTTGACTTGGAATTGCCACATTTCTGAGATTTCTAAGATGCTGATATTTGGGGTCTCTTGCTCACAAATGAAACTAAAGATTGGTATGGTAATATGTGGAAGTAAACAGATTTATCTTCTATTCACTTAAACTGATATTCTTATAAAATATATACTCCTACTTACAAAAAATGTTTCAGATGAGAGAGAGCTTATCATTTTTACTCAAAGCTATGGCAGAACATTTGGTGTCATAACACTGACTTACCTCCTTTCTTTTTTCTTCTGTTTTTTTTTTCTCCAAGAAATTTTGGATTAGAGACATGAAGGATAAATTTTTCCTGTCATTGCTTTGGGTGTATTGCTGAAAAAAAAAAAAAAATAAAAAAAAAGAAAAATGAAGGCAAGGGCAAGATGGTAGACAAGTTGAATGTTCCTAGTCTCAACTCAAAGCTTGGAGGTAGATCATACTTACTTGAAACAAAATTGCTTCTGAAAGATGTCACAGACAGGTTTTGCATCTCCCATAACTGAGGATATACTTCAATGGAACTACTTAACCTTTAGTGACTTCACAGAATTTTCCTGCCTTGGAGTTTTATATTACTTTCTTTAATTTAGGTAATTGTATATCTTCAAGAATTAAGGCTTTTGTTAAGGTATACCTCTGCAGATTTTTGTAAATTTGCAAGTTGAAACTGCTTTAGGTTTCAGTTTTTATTTCTGAAAAGTAATAGTTTTTTGAATGAAATACAAGTATCTAAACTTTCTAAAACACTGAATTTTATGATTAGCTTACTACATCTAGCTTTAGACAATCTTTAGACAAGCTTTAGAAAATCTTTAGGATTAAATATGTAAAAATATGCAAAAATCTGAGCCTTTATGATGTAAAACATTCATGTTAATGGGGAAAAGAAAAAAAAAAAAAGAGAAAGAAAAAAAATAGATAATTCCTAAATGGTTCTATCTGTACTTTAGGATGGAGTACTATTTGTTAGCATATGGTTCCTGGAAGTTACATCTTATACAGCAACTCTGGCCCAAGCCAAGATCCATAGTATATTGCATTTATGCTATATCTTATGTGTATGGTTAGAAATTGTTTCTGCATTGGAGATTTTGCAGCTTAGATAGATAAAAAACAATGAAAGATGGAAGGGTAAAAGAGGAAAAAAATAAAGCTTTTTTTATTCATTTATCATGTGGAGAATTGAAACTTAGACTAAATAACTGGCAAAGCTTCCAGAGAAATGTGTCAGTGTCTAGAAATAAACTCTGTCTCCTGAATATCTGTTCAGTACCTCTCAACAAGATTATTAAGCATGAAGAGTATGAAGGCAATCTGAAGAAAGACAAATGATCTAAGGCTATGAACAATGGCACAATGGGACAACGATTGGGAAGATATATCAACCCCGTTGACAAATCTTCAAAGACAGAACATTATACCACTGGAAATACAATCAATTCATTCACAGAAGAAGATAAGAGATTAGTAGCATCAGGGTACAGAGTGGCATAACAACCTCACAGTATAAAACACTAAAGTTGTCTGAGTACCTATACTATTTGGTAAAGTGTTCTTTTAACCACATAATGAATCTGAAATATATGCTGTCCTAGATTTTTAAATACTATTTTTATTATGCTGTTCTAAGCCTATATTGTGTCATTCAAGTTCAATATTGATATAATAGATAGTATCTTGCCTTACAATATTTAAATGGTGGCATTTAAGTAATAGATTTCAGAAAATAATTCTATAGTTCTGATTAGCATTGTTCTACACACAATAAATCTTAAAGAGTCAGATTTCATTTGAATGTTACAAGTCTTTAATCTTTTCATTAAATTAATCAATATCGTCATCTTGTATATAAAGTAAGAAGTGGAGTTGTCAGGTATAATAAAGAGTGAAATCTTTTTAATGTACTCATAACCATTAAAAAAACTGTATTGTCAGTCATGACATTATTTTTCAAAACAAGAAAACACTAATTACTTCAGAATTTAAGAACGTAGCTGCAGAATTAAAAAAAATATCTGGCAACTCAGAATTAGAAATAGCACAAATTCTGAATTATTAACACCTATTTATTTTTTTAAAATGAATAATATCAGGTACAATAACAAGGAAAAACCAAATAAAATGCCTTTTTTCAGGAAATCCTACCTGTGCATACATTTTTCTTCCTCTATCTCTGATTAAAATGCATATTATTATGATAACACTACAGAGATACAGCTAGCTCTTTTTTCTCTTTCTCTCTTACTTCCTATAGTCACTGACTGTGAAAGGAAATTCAGCTCTGAAGTGATTCCGAAAAAGAAAGGAGCAGGTGCAGGGTGCCCATGTCTCATCACATAGCCTTTTTTTCTTTCGCCAAGGTAGGACTGTGAGCAAGAGCAGTCAGCTTGCCATATGGCACTTTGTCCCAGGGGAGCAGAGGAAAATTTTGGTGCTGATTCACTGGCCTTTGAAATTACTGGTTGTCATTTCACTGATCTCGGTAGGTGCAGGACTGAATGTTTTAATTATGGTCCATCAGTCAGAGAGGAAAATTAAACAGGCAGGATTTTTGTCTTCACTAATGGCCAAAATGGATTGTCTGCAATACAAAAACCTAGCCACCTGCTCTCATACACTACTTTTCAATGTACTATGCCCTGCCTCATATTCCCTCCATAGGCATCCAATTAAAAGCCTCAGTTAAAGGGTTACAGGTTTTATTTTGGATGGCAGTAAAACACTTTGGTCATAAAATTACAGCAGCATAAACTTGATAACTGAGGATGCACGGCTGAAACAGGTTAATAGGTAAAATCACCAGAGGGCAGAACATGCAAATCATTAACAGTGTAAACAGCTCAGGCTCCATTTTCCTGTGGATCTATGCTTCTGTATATAATTTGCATGCCTGAATGTAGATCTCCAGTTACCCTTCTGCTTAATTTATGTTTAAATTTAAGTTTAAGGAGACTGACATTTACAAATCTTTCTTATCCTAGCTATATCTTCTAAGAAGAAATGTGTTATCTCTTGTAGTGAGCACAAAAAAGCAGAAAATCACAAGTACTTCAGTAATTTAGTTTAAGAACTCCATCTTTTATATTTCATATATTATTTAAACAAATTATTTAGAAATAAACAGTTAACCGTGATAAAAATACACTTCTGACTAACTGTGTATGACATTCACCTTGCTGGACAAGATACTTCATGCTGCAGTGCCTGAATCAGCCCCTTTACAAGAAACAGACAAGAGTAATCCAAAGCCATGAAATTCAGCTCTGCATTCTTTGCCTAGGCTCATAACCTTCCTTTTGTCCATAACATATCAGTACTGGGCTGTCAGTGCCTGCTGCCAACATGATTCTGTGCATAGGAAAAACAGTACATATTGCATACACTGTGTATGCCTCCCTTTGCTTCTGGCTATCAAATCTTTCATTTTGTCAACTATTTTAATAGTTCCTGTCCCTCAGGGAATCTCTATATCTTTGAAACGGTCTGCCTGTTTTCTTTCTAAATAGAAAATGTGTCACATATGCTTCAAACACTAAGGGGGGTGGCATTTAGTCTTGTTACAGTCTCTTCTGTAGAAGGATGAAATGACAAATAAAGAGTAAATGACATAACACTCTTCCCCTAGGACTCATTTGTATCTTTTAGTAAATTAGTCACCGTTTTGACAAATCTTTTTGTGTGCAGGTGAAACTGTGAAAGCCGTATTTAGGGCTGTCAACACATTATAGCAACGTCACTAGCATATTTTTTCCTAGTTTTTTTCCAGTGTTGTCTCTTTTGAGTTGAAAGTATGCTACTCACTTTTGGTATTGACATCTTTTAAACTGTGTACTGATTTCAGTAACTGTAGTTTTCATAATAGATTTTTTAAGGGGTGATCTGGTAAATCTCTTAACTTCCATTTATGTGACTTTTATCTGGCATATTTTATGCCATTTTATACTGTACCTTGCAGTACTCATTTACAAATATTTAAAATTTTCAAATTATGTTCATATTATTTTCCCAGGGAATATGATTTTATAAGTTATAGAATAAAAGGCTTCAATTTTATGAACTTGGTCTTTTAAAAAATGTATTTTAAAAAAATTAATTTAGGATCTTATGTATCTTTCAAAGTTAACAAAACTTAAATTAGAAGGATTTCCTCCCCCCTAAAAATAACTTTGAAACCTATTCTGGACACTTATGTGCTTTCAAAACATATTATCCTTATTTCTTTCTAATTAATGGATCTTCTACAAAATAATAATGAAAGTATATGTAATCTTTTGTCAAAGCCAATCTCTGTTAGACATCAATTAATTTCCAGTATACCCTAAATATTAACCATATAGCCTATTTTCAAATTTCAAATTTGCATAGTTTGAGTAACAGTCGTTTAGGCTGCAATAATGCATAGTCTGCAATATCCCTATGCAAATAGCTCAAGTCACAAACCTTGCAAGCCTTCCAAGTCATAAACAAAACATTAAAAAAAAAGTGAATAGAGTAGTTATAATGCTTAATTTTCACATTTTTCTCTGTTCTCTCTTAGATATATTTTGATTAATGGAAAGGTCTCTAAATGTACTTTGGCTATAAGAAGATACAATTCAACTCATAATATAGTTCTCAAAATTTTAGAAATACTTCTGTGGAAGTGTCTATTTCTCCATTAACAGAGAGAAGCCAGAGAAAAGTTTTCCTAGACCTCTAACAGAGGCAATCTTAGCTAAAAATGTAAGATTACACTTGATCAGGTATTCCAAATCACTATCAGCACATACAATATGTCACAAGGAGTAATTTATATATATTTGTTTACATGGGAGTGTTTGTGATTGTATTTGGTGTGGCTCAGTGCATAAAGCCAACAAATATGCTAGCATATTCTGCAGTGCAATAGGAGTGAATCTGCAGGAGAAACAGTTGTTGTCAAAGACCTAGTGTCAATACTGTACAGGTTTTCAGAGCTCAATTATGATAAGCTCTAATCTTGTCTCATGAACTAGATCATATTTCATCTGAACTAAAACTCTGATGCGGATAATTCTGGAGTACACCAAATGGCAGCCTCCTATCTACTACTGATCTCCTGGGTGACCTTGTCCAAGTCTTTAAGCAATGATCTGGATGAGGGGGTTGAGTGCACCCTTAGTAAGTTTGCAGACAACACCAAGCTCGGTGGAAGCGTTGATCTGCTTGAGGTGAGGGAGGCTCTGCATAGGGATCTAAACAGACTAGATTGATGGGCCAAGACCACTTGTATGAGTTTCAAATGCTGGGTTCTGCACTTTGGCCGCAAAAAATCCCAGCAATGCTAAAGGCTTGGGTAAGAGTGGCTGGAAAGCTTCTCAGCAGAGAGGGACCTGGGGATGCTGGTGGACAGCCAACTGAACACGAGCAAGTAGTGTGCCCAGGTGGCCAAGAAGGCCAACAGCATCCTGGTTTGTATCAGAAACAGTGTGGCCAGTAGGACTAGAGAAGTTATTTTACTCCTGTACTCAGTACTGGTGAGGTAGCATCTTGAGTACTGTGTTCAGTTTTGGGCCCCTCACTACAAGAAGGACATTGATGCACAAAAGTGTGTCCAAAGAAGGGCAA
>VZZY01022198.1:17360-45300 GCA_013400335.1 Eurystomus gularis | reverse complement strand
CCCTCATCCAGGTCATTGATGAAGATATTAAACAAGACAGGTCCCAAAACTGAGCCCTGAAGGACACCGCTTGTGACCGGTCGCCAACTGGATTTTACTCCTTTCAACACCAAAGCCTTTCTTATGTAGTGTATATCTTTACGGGTCACGCTAGGACTATTTTAAGAGCTTGCTCACAAGGTGGATCTAACCACTAGGTTGGTTTGCTGAGCCTGGAAGGTATAGTCCCCTTTGTCCCCTGTCTGTGAGCTTCTGTTTCTAGATATGCTGCAAATACACATGAATATGCAGAGATGTATGAAAATTTAAATAGCCATAACTTCTCAAAGATAAAAAATATTTCAGACTTTCTTGACTGAAAGGAATGTTTTCTAAAACCTATTAAACCCAGTTCCCTCAACACTACAGCTTGCGTGAAGGGGTTGCTGCAAAGGCAATTCTTCTGGTAGCTATGCCGTGTAAATGTTCCCAGCTGTCTTCTCTACACTCCCACCTCTTTGTTCTCACCCTGCATTAGCTCCTCCACTGTGAGAGTCGCAGCCAGCTCTCCTGTGGCCACGTGGCAAACCAATTAGGTTAAAAATGAGCAAGCAGAGACATTAAAGGGAAACAGGGCGCTGATCTTTCTTCAGCTACGCTGCTAAAATGAATGGAGGAAGGAGCGATCTGTGTGTAGCTGGACCTGCCTGGTTCATGGTTCTTGCCAGGCAAACAGTTGTGCTGGCACACCTCAGTGCTGTGCAGGCGCAGGAACTGGTGATGGAGGGGAGCAGGTCAGAGGATAAGGGAAAAATGTTCAAAGTAAACACTGTAGCATTGTAACGTATACCTGCTTTAGAAATATAGAAGAGAAATTGTTAAGGGAGTTACCCCTTGTTTTTTCTCTTGCTGTTTTACTCTAGTCCCATCTACTGAATCATTTATGGGTGACCTCTAACTTCAGATATTCTATAATATTATGATTTCAGTCATCCGGAAGTTACAAGTAGTTTGACTTTTTGGGAGCAGCTAAAAGGTGATCCAGCATAAACCACGTGCTGCTTTGACATAATAGAATTAAGAGCTTTGTTTGTGTCAATACTCTGCATGCAGTTTTGTTGGGGAGAGGAGATGTTTTTCAACTACTTGTTGCAATTCGTCACTTCAAAACTTTTAAATAAAATTTTGTGTTAGTAATTTCACTCTCCCAGTTCATTTCAGATAAATGGACTGATTTTGTTCTATTTTCTGATGTTATGCTAAAAATAGTGATGATAGTGCCACTCAAGTTTTAGATGCATTTTCTCATTAGATATTTGTTTTAAAAAAAATTGTGGGCAGCACACATTTCATGCAATGTGAACTTCCTGGCTGTTGATCTGCTTTGCTATGTCCTTTAAAAAGAAAGAAATGTGAGACCTATTATTTCATTTTACTTTCACTACAAGCAAGAT
This sequence comes from Eurystomus gularis, assembly GCA_013400335.1. Taxonomy (NCBI): domain Eukaryota; kingdom Metazoa; phylum Chordata; class Aves; order Coraciiformes; family Coraciidae; genus Eurystomus; species Eurystomus gularis. The sequence goes on along the minus strand of VZZY01022198.1, from coordinate 43,867 downwards.
CAGCAATGTGGTTTTAGATCCACATGCAGAGGCAATACTATTGTATGTTATTACAAAGGTAAGCACCTGCTCAGTGAGCTTCAGCTGGAAGGAAATTGTGTGGGCCATGGTGAAGGACTCCAAGGTGCTTTCCTTCATCTAGTGCAAGTGCCTCTCTGTACTGAACATGTGTTATCTGGGAGAGCAGAAGAACATGGCCTAGATCTGGATCATGCTTGTGACCTGGCTTCTGCTTGGCTGCATGGTGACTGCAAGTGACTAATTTTTTCAGTGAGTGGCAGAAATTTGGCCTTTCTTGAGCATTCAGTTGTGAACAAATGAGACTCAAATACATCTTAACTTCAGACACACTAAAATATGTTTTATGTCATGCCAATCAAAATACATTTAAATAGCTTTAAATGTTTTATAGTGCTTCACGCAGCAGTGGATGCATTTCAATATTTTATGTAGCCTAAAATAGTGCTTTATAGTTGCTTCTATCCCCAGATATAGTGAAGAAAAATTGATGGTTAAAATAAAAACAGCAAGCCATAAATGATTTTATGAAATGAAGTTGAAAACACATGGTTCCCCTTAAGTGCATGTTTTCCAAAGGCAAAGGCTGCGATACGCTAAGAAAATGCAGTCAGACCGTGAGTTTATCTGATTGACTCAGAATGAAATGAGTTGTTTGCATCGTTTTTGATAACCTGTTCTGTTCTCTGAAAGGCATGAGTAGGGACTGCAAAGGGAGTGAATTTACTCTAGTAAAGGTCAGCAGCTCAGTGGAAAGCTGGAATGTAGCACTTCATTTTCTCTGACTGCTTTGCTGGGGTAAGATTTGGTACCAGATAAAGTTAGGAAGTGCCTATGTAAGAAGAACAGGTCTTAGGCTTTAGGAGGAAATGAAGGTCTTTCACTTAAAAGAGTTGATAGCCTGGGCTACATGACCACATCCTGGCTGGCTACAGCACAGCCTGGGATCCTGATCTCTCTGCTGCCCCTAACATGCTGTGATTCTCATCAAGGTCTTGTATCAGTGTTCTGTCCCTGGCTGCCCTGAATGTGGCTGCGGGCTGTGCCCAGATGGGAAGTCAAGTTACAGTTGTGAAGCCATTAGGAAATTATCTTGTGTGTCTGAGTCCAGATGTAGTCTGGATATGAATGCTTTCTCTCTGATTTGGGGAGATGGAAAATGTCCCCGCAGGCTCTTAATTCTCTCAATTGCTGCTTCAAAGGCCATGATACTTCTAGTTCATTTTTGGAAACCTATTGCCTGGCTGTAGAGCTTTGCCTAGGTAAAGTAGATGCTATAAGTATGTTCTAGCCAATCTTACTTCTTTTCAAAGACCAAATTGCAAGATACTTACCATGATTATCACTTTTTATTAAAAGCACAGTTTTCATGGAAGTTTGATGTGAGTATTGTTGTAAAATTGGGTAATGAATCTCTCATTTCACTCAACCAGTTCAACCAAGGAAGAGGCTGATCATATTTGCAGTAATTTTAAAGAACCATAAGCAGAAATAGCATCAATTTTTAAAAGATGTGTGAATTCATCAGCTTCTTTTAGTGTAATAAGATTCTGTCATTTTCTTGAGAAGTGCATATTGAAGAAGCTACGGAAACTTTCTCAGAAGAGTGTGATCCTTTCTGCAAGCTTTGGAAAAGGATTTAGCTTTGGTCAACATGATTTTCCATCTAAGCATGCTTGATCATGACTGTTTTTGTCATTGTTAGTAGCTTTGCTAACAGTACTGGTAATTTCTATCCACAATTATTTAAGTATTTAAGCATAGCTGGTTAGAGCCATACCGAGGCATTTTCATCAGAGGGTCCCTAGTCCAGCTACTTGTTCTTAGGTTCTAGTGAAAATTTATCAGGAGCAATACCACATAATGATCCAGCTTTTGATATCTAACAAGTAGTTTTGATGCATTTGATGCAAAGGTCTGTACCAAAATCCTCATTCCGATGCTTGTTTTGCTGCTCACTTTTTCCTCTGGGGTAAGGATACCAACAGTATTGCCACTGACTTTTTCATCCTGAAACCTCTCAGCAGCTGCAGACTTGCACCTTTATTTGTCAGAGCTTCCCTTCAAATTTTTATTATTCCATTTACTTTTTTGGCCTGTGATGTCTAAGACAGCAAAATTGTCTTCTGTAAGGTACCATCTCAGAGTGTTTGGATCCACTTATAAGCTGCAACCACCTTTTCTAATGCCATTTCAAATTTACTGCTAGGTTTCTATTCCATTTTTGCCTTTTACAGAGATATAAGCATTTTTCTTAAATTATTCTGCTCAGACCAGAAACAACATTTGATGTTTTTGCTTAAGCCCCTTTCAGATGTGTGCTCTCCTTATGCTAATTTTTTGCAACACTAGGACTTGAAACCAAGGCATCCAGAACAGTGACTTTCCTAGTCCTGTTATGCAGGTAAGACACAAAAAAAGAAAGTTGCTACATGTTTTCCTTTGGTCCTAGATAAATCCTCTACCCAAGCATCGCAATAAACTTGAAGCAGGTACACTCTTCATTTCAAATATAGTGAAATCTGAAGCACTGATTTTGAGAAATATACATGAGTACAGCAAATAGGTCATGCAAGTGTCTACAACTTTTACTCAAAGTTTTGTTTTGGTTTTAATCAGTTTTGGTTATAAATCCATAAAAATGTAAGGCAGTGACAAATCTGTATGTTTTATTGCCTTGTGTCAATAGGAAAAAAACCCAACAAAGCTATGTTTTAAATGGAGATGTTGGAAACTACAGGGAAGGGCTGTCAGAGACATAGCAATTTGGTTTGTGAAAAATAATTATATTTAGTGCCTGTTTGGTTCTTGAAGATTTCTGTGACTTCAGGAAAGCCAATGTTTTGTCTTGACGATCCTGTCCCATGGGGCCTCATACTGTGGTTTCAACCTGTTCTGACTCTGGCCTCCCCTTTCCCAAGAACTTGATGACCAACTGCATTTAAACCCTCCTGAGGGACTGCTGTATGTCCCTATTAGACATGGGCATAATCACTGGAGTAGCATTGAGACTGGGAAAAGAACAGACAATAGCTAGAAATACCTCCACTGAATGAGAGACACAAATCTCATATTGTTGTGTGGCTTTTTATTTAGGGCATCATATTTAATGTGGCATTTTTCTGGCTTTTAGCTGTGCAAAGTGAATTGTAATCTCATTTTGAGATGAGGGTGAAAAAAAGAATTTACTTGAGTAAAATGCATTAAAATAAAACTAACTTCAGAAAGATCCTGAGCCGTTGGTAGCAATACCTTGGAAGAGCAGGGCTGGGGTGTTTTGGGGTCTTTTTCTGCTGTTTTCCTCTGAAAGCAGAGATCATACAGTTGTTCTTTCTCTTGCTCTGCCTCCACTCCCTCCCATCCAACCTTGCTCAGTAACGCTGGACCTTGTCAACCAACTTCAACCAAATTTGACAGAGGGGATTTGGCATCAAAGATATTCAATTCTGACAACATTTTACTTGGGTGAAAAGGTGTCTTCTTTCTCATAAAAAAGCTTCAGTGCGAGTATAGCTCTTCATTAGCACAGGAGAATTCATCATGCAGAGGGATGTGACTGAATGGCCCTTGTGCAAGAAGAGCTTTCACTAGAGCTGGTACCTTGTGGGACCACAGAGCTCTACTGCCTTGGGTAGTAGAGTATTTGGAGGAGCTTTTACTCTGCACTTTCAGGTTATCTACAAAACTTACCACAGGCAAGTGAGCAGATATTCCCTCACCGTGACAGGGTGTCCCAGATACCTGTTCAGTGGCACTTTTGTGGTGTGGTTGCTCTGCTACTGGCTTCAGCTGTCCTGAGCTCTGCTGCTTCTGAAGGTAGATGTGTGCTGCTGGAGATCCAAGTGTGAGGATGGCAGGACTCCAGGCAGGAGCCATTGCTTTTGCAGAAGCAGTTGTGCTTTTCTGAGAGTCAGTAGGGCACTGTAGGGGCATGTCCTTGGTTGATGCTGAAAGCAGCCACATGCAGGTCTGGTGACTCTCATCATCACTTGAAGTCAAAAGAAATTTCATCTATGAGACACAAACTCATTGGAAACCAAGCATCCTTGCTTCCACTGTTCACATAAATAGTCTGACTGACATCTGTGAGTGAACATCTGGACAGAGCAAAATAAGTGGGTGAAGCTCTGGTGGCCCTGATGCAGTATTTTAAAGAAACAACAGATGGATGTGTTCTGTCTACACCCCTGCACTTACTGCTGTGGCCTTTGGAAATATCACATTTCCCTGCAATGTCTTTTTGAGTGTCTTTTCAGCTTATGTTCATGGTTAGATCATATGAAAAAAAGAGAAAAAAAAATCACTGAGTTACTCCACGGGTATTTTATATATTTCTTAATCCTCAACTAACATGCCTTTCTGCAGTCCATGTCAGCATGTACACTGGACATGGAATTTAGGTTTAATTTACACAGTGGGATGACAGATGATGAGTATGCACATATGATGGCTGTATGTAAACACACTCTTTTTATAGTGTGAATATGGCTGTTAGGAGAAGTAGTGTTTTTGTTTAGCTACAATTTAATCTGCTTCTTGAAGAAAAATGGCCGGAAGACCTAAAGCAGTTCTTTCTGCTAAAGAGCATAAGCATTGTTTCACTGAAGTGCTTTTTCAAAAGCGACTCTAAAAAAGCTTGCAAACTGGAGTGGTTTAACTTTAATCATCCCAGCTGTTGGCTTTCATAGCAAGTTGCTGTTTTTGTTAGATACAAACACCTTTTGGTCAGAGAATGCAATGTTTCCTGCAGCAGGGACAAGTTTTCCTTGAAGTAATGAGAATAATTTAGCTTGCATGGAATTAAAAAAGAAAAAAAACTAATTTGGGGAATTAAGGCTTGGATGACAAAATTTTTCTGCTTTGCAGGGTGTGTTTTCCACAGTTGCAGTTAGTGGAAAAGCTTGCCACCAGCAATGTTCAGAGCCCTGCAAGGCCTGTTGGCTCTGTATGGCTCTTAATTAATGACCCACATTCTCACAGCTGCACTGAGACCTTCCATGATGTGGCTGTACCAGTGGAAAACAATGGAATTATTTACTTCCAAGTGTATGTGTCACACGAATAAAGGACATTAATTTGTGCCAGAGTGTGGTTGCTGTTGGCTGCAGCACAGAAATTCTTTGTAGCCAAGAGAGTATCATTTATAAGATTCAGAGGTCTGAGGACAAATGGTCAAGCTGTCTTCAAATGCAACATGTTGGGTTTTTCTGCAGCACATCATGTGTACATAAAGCCAATTCTGGCTACAACAGCTGCATGGTTTGAAAAAACACTTCAAGGCCCCATAGAGGAACACTTGAAAAGAAATGGATTACGGCATTTACTCTGACCCGCACTAATTAATCTCAACGAAACTACCATATTCCTCTGCTTTTCTGCTGAAGCTATTCAAGCTGTATCTGATGGCTTTGCTTCTAATATTGTGGTAGTATTCTTCGTTTTACCATAAGCTAAAAATGCTCAATAGGACATCATCAAAGCTCTTGACGCTTTGTAAACTGCTTCTGTCAAGCTTAACTAAATTCTCTAAGGTAACCTGTCAGTTGCCTCCTGGGCAGGGCAAGCCTTTAATGCGCACCGTGAGGACAGAGCCTTCAGAGGAAGGGTCTTCTGTAGCTAATGCATTGGTATAACCTAATATGTTTTAAATGCGTTATTTTGTTTTTTACACTTAAAACTGAACTGCTCTTTTTGTCCATGTTAAAACTATAAGTAATTGTTTTAATATATTTTGAAGTTGCCTAAATGTAAGAAAGATAAAATGTTTTACAGTGCTCAGACTCATTACAAGCATGTCTTTCAGCAAGCATGGGCTGAACGTGTACTGACCTCAGGCAACACCTATGTAACTCTGGTTTTGACTGTTGCCAGTGAAAACCAGGCAAAATGTGGGGTTTTGTGCATCTATTGAACAATCAAACCTCAAGAAATGAAGCTATGTGGGGAGAACTTGGCCTAGTACTGTTGATTTTAGCTCTGATCAAGCACTCTTGCCTGACTTTGGCATAATGAATGGAGGTGACAATTATGTCTCCTCGTAAAAGATCAAGGTAATACACACATCCTTGGATTTGTGATCGTACATTCATGTATATGCATGCACACTCATATATGTAGACAGACTTTTTCTAGAAGCTGTGACACTCTTGCAGTGGTTCTGCCCAGAGCATGTTCCAGAGGGTTTGCCAGCTCTTGCACATGGTTTTGGGTGGAAATGTTTGTGCATTCTCCTGGCATTGTTATAAATGTCAGTGATCCCATTGTTTGAGTGGGATCTTGGTCAGAGGCAATTCTGAGTGAATGAAGAGTGATTTAGAGCATGTTGCATTTAAATATTACTTTTTTTTCTCCTACGTCTATTCAACATTTTATGAATGTCTTTGCACAGCCTTGTGAAGTGCCTTATTAGGCTATAACAGCCAGGAGTGCTGTTAGCAGTTCCAGCAGGATGTGTGGCCATGTATTGTGTACCTGCCAAAGAGCCACTGCAGTTACGATGAGCAAGGCAAGAAATCCGAGCACACTCAGCAGAAAACACGTATCAGATTCCACAAACTTCTGTTACTGATCAGCAGTATCAGAAGCTGATTCACATGTGCTCTGTGCACCTTTTCAAATACTGCCAGAAATGGACCTCCACAGCTGTTTTTCTTTTAGCCCACTTTCATAGTTCTGCACATGTTGGAGGAACCAAGATGAGTCACTGACTACAACCAGGCTCTACGGCCAGAGGGAAGGACACTTACACTATGCCACAGTGTAAAAAACCCACAAACCCCAACTTAAAGAAGTCGTTCTGTTACTTACAACTGATTTGTGATTTTCTTGCTAGAAGGATTATGTGCTGCTTGGGGCTGACTCTCCAGAGGAGTTGGAGCTTGCTGGTTCTTGTTGGGATATCTCCATGTTCCCATAGACCTCATGTTCTCTTTGGCTGTTTGGGAGAGGAGACTGACCTGTCCAGCCTCTCCCTCTTATCTGCTTCCTTATCTTCCTTTTCTCTCTTCCCTCCACAATTTTCCTGAGGGAAATAACTGGTTCCTGCTCTTCTTGTTTTGTGGCCTGGTGTTGTCCTAGAAGGAGATCACACCTTGAAAGCAAAATGCTGTTAGTGAAACACTAATAGAGCATGAGTTTCAGAACATGGTATTTCTCTAGGGAGCAAAACTTTAAAGTTATGAAGTATGGGGGAATTTGAGTAGGTATGTAATCATTTAAGGTTGATTGGGGTATATAAAGCTTATGGACAGTATGCATATGTCTAATAACTGTTCAGCATTTATACTGTCAGTGGTTCAATACTGACATAGAAGGAAAACCATCAGAGAACCAACAGCAAATACTTGTCAAAGGGTCCTTTTGAGATTTACTCAGTGTTTGGATCATGGGCAAAGTTAATTAAGTGTTGAGATCACAGCATGTCTTAAAATAGCACAGCATGTGCTATTTTGGCAGACCCTTTGAGAGTCCTAGTAGTTTCTGATATGAAGACTCGATAGCACCAACGTCTTTTAAATACCTTCTCAAAACCTGTGCCAGTAACAGAGTTGTGCTGGGATTGTTTATAACTAAGGATTTGCTCACACCCATGGAGCCATTTGTATACAAACGGGAACTCTTGTACTGGGAGGTACGTGGTTCTCCTGGTTACATGGCGTTATTTCTCTCTTCTTTCTCTGCTGATGTCTGTCAAAAATCATGGGTTAAATGTGGGACAAGTAGGCAGGTGAAAAGAAGCAAATACTTTTTTCCTGTTCTGTGCCAAGCAGAGAAGAGAATGCCCTCCTGGAGCTTGCTGGAGAAGAGGGACAGGAATAAGAAGTGAGGGCTTTTTTTTTTTTTTTGTAGGACCCCAATCAAGCTGTAGAGTGCGTTGAGTGGTGAGGGTTTCAGGACCTACAAACTCTTTAAGTTTTCTTCTGGATGGAGTGAGTTTTCCCTTTATGCCCATCTTGCATCCAGAACAACTTGTGTGTAGATGCTCACAGGAAAAACCATTTAGTCTTCAAACTGCTAACTTTGTCATCACACACACCTTGTGACATATGCCTTTCTTCTCTCTTCTTGAGCAGTTTTTTATCAGAATGGATGGAGGCTGAGATAATAACTTATAACTCCTCATGGGAGTTAACTCAGACACATCTTCAACTGTTGTTGGTGGCATGAGCATGATGCTGCCTTTCCCTGCATCCTTATGTTTTACATGGGAGTCCAGCTATGGAGGAAGTGAGAGCTCTCCACAGGGCTGAATATCACAGTCAGCTCAGAGAATTCACCCTGAAATGATTCATTTTGTTACTCAATGAATGAGGAAAGTTTGTCACCTGGAGAGAGGATTATCAAATCTAAGCCAGAAACTGAGAAATCCATATAAAGAAATAAGGCTTTTTTTTTTTTATTCTCCACCAACTTGAAGTGCCAAATAAATACTTTCCATAAGTTCTTGTACTTGACTTAGAAGCATAGGATGATCTCTTAAGATTCATTGCATATCAGCAAGGACCGAAATATCTTGCTTGGAAAAAAAAAAAAATCTAGCTTTTAAAGCAGCACTATTCTGTAGGTTGCACTGATTATTGCTTTGTGCTGCATGACTGTGATTTTTGGCATGCAGTGTCACATACCAAATTCCCAAAATAAAATGCTACATGATATTCTAAGACCTCTTAGGAAGCTTTAAAAAGGGATTTGTCCACTGAGTGGGCACCTCTTCTGGTGAAACCAAATGATGCAGCAGGAATGTTTTAAGGGGAGGAAACTTTAGTCAGCAAGGAGAAAAAAGAAAACCTTCCATCAGTCTTGAGTTTGTAAAAGTTGCCAGCAGTCTCGCTTTGATTGTAAAGGGTTTATAGCTATATGTTTGAATAGCTAAAACATCTGTTCAGCAACATTGTGAAATCCTTGTGTTTGGAACCCCTGATAAGGGGGACTGCTGAGCGATTGGCTCATAAAGGCTCTACAGGCAGCAAGGGTTGTACATACAGTGGTCACCGCTTGCCTTTCCTCCTCCTAGTCAGAGGAAAACGTAGGAGACAGCTACTATTTTATGCATAATTTTCCTCTGAGAGGGGGAGAGCAGGAAGTGCCTAGAAAATGGTTCATGACAGAAACCTGGAGTTGTAAATAAGAGAGAGGAGGAGAGCTCATGGGTGCAGTTCGTGAACAATTGAGATACTGATACTACAGCAACAGAGGAAAGCCACGCTTCTGCGAGAGCAAGCACATCCCAGACCATCCCGATGGAAGGAGAAACAGTACCCGAGGCCAGGAGAGCAGCCAGCAGAGCCATGCGGATTGCCCTCTGCATCTTTGTGAGTGGCACTGTTGTGCTCGGCACCGTGCTTTTCTTGGGTAAGTGAAAAGGTCAAGGCTAACCTGAATGCAATCCTCCCCAGCTTGTCTGCTTGGTGCCAGTGTTTGTGCTCCGTGACGTACTTTGGTGAAAATCTCAGTCTCTTTTTCTTTTCCCCCCATTTTATATTTATCATGAAATGGAAGTGTGTCAGGAAAGGGATTTGTTGCGGGACATTAGAGCTGGAAGATGCAATGTGAGCTTGTGTTTCTTTCTGAATGTTGAATTTAAGTTTGGATACTCAGTTGAATGTGTTCTAGCCAGAATTGGGTTCTTTTGCAGAATGGGGAGAAACAAGTGGGATTATGCATATCAGTAATGCAGATTATGAACTCAAAGATTGTGACCAGTGTGGACTAATATTCTGTTTCCTGAAAACGAATGTGTAGCACACACATTTTATGGAATCTTTCAGGTTTTCCTTCATTTGGTTTTCATTTAGGGCTTGACTAAAATTCCTGTAGAGGGTTTCAATAGTGCATATGCTTGCACATTTTTTAGATTTTTCTGTTCTTCTACAATGAATTGCAAAGTCATCTTTGCAAAAATCATAAAGAGTGCATCTGGTATGAAATTAAAATGTTTTGATCAGATTTATAAGCTGTAATTGGACACAATAGAAAAGGAATTATCTTTTCCTCTCTGGGATTTGGAAACATCTGCAGAATGGTTTTGTTGGAATATCACATGGAAGCATATGCCTACACCTGTAAAATGATGTGAAGAAGTATAAATGTACCCAGAGCCACCAAGCAGAGATCGGAAAGCAGTGTTGTGTCCTGTAAGAACCTGCAGGGACAAGTTCTCTTTTGGAATAATTCTGCCTAACTTTTATTTTCTTTAGACCAACACAGAGTTCCTAGACTGGAGGGAACTTAGCCTCTAAGCATGTCTTTTTGCTTCCCTCCAATCCTCTATCATCTTGTGATCTTGATTGCAAGGTCTGTTTTGTTTATAATCACAACAGAGAAAATTATGCCAGGTTTTCTATAGAATACTTAAAGCTCTAGGTCCACACTCCGTTAGTGTTTTTCTGCTCTAGAGCAAATTCTGCAGACACTTGCAGGCAAGTAACTTTTGTATATGTTAGTAATCCCACTCAATTCGACAAAGCTTTCTATAAATGTGAGCAGGATTAAATCTTCAACTTGTTAGTCCAAAATATTGTTTTAGATGAAAAATAGTTGGTTTTACTTAAGGATAAAAATATAAAATACCAGGAAGTAATGGAGAGACCTTATTTATTTTTTTTCCTGCACTAGATTGTTTGTTTATTGCTTGTAAAAACATTTACCACCACAGCTTGTCAGAGATAGAAGTGCTTTATCCAGACCAGATCTGAAAATTCAAGCAAATATACTAATTCTTAGAGAAAGTTTTCTAAGCATACTGAGGCCTATTCTGAAGTCAGGGATTCAGTGTCAAATTTTTCATTGGCATAACTGCTAAGAAAATAAAAATGCTGGACTTGGGTCAACCCAAATGTTTTTAGGATTTGTTTTGAAATTGTCTAGAGGTTTTCAAGCAAAAGAATAAAAGAAAAAAGTTACATTGTTTTGGTTTAACATTTTGCCAGTGCAATGTTTCTATGTTTCATTGTGACACCATGTTTTGTTTGAATTTAACTCTTTTTTAGTTTTGATAAACTATAGAAAAGGAAACTCTTATTTCTGGTCATGTGAAACATTTCAGGCACCTCAAGATGACTTTTTTGTCCACATTTTTCATTTGATCCACAATACCTGCTGTTTTTGGTAGACCTGAAAAAATTTCCTTTCAATTTTCCATCCTGAGGAGTGAAACAGCCTTCTCCTGCTTCTCTTGTTTATTCTTCTCAGAGGTCCTAAAACTCTAAGAGAAATCTGGGAGAATTACATATTTTTATTTACTGTTACTTGCTTGTACTGGCTGTAGTCATGCTGTGACTTCAGTGGGGAGCTACCAGAGAGTCACTTGGCATCATGTGGGGTCCTGTCTGTGGCTCTATGGATGGTGGTGTGGGCTATGGCAGGACAGGAGCCACCTCCTCCTTGGGAGCCGGGTCTAGAGCCAAAGGAAGTAGATTGCGGTCTAGTTCCCTTGGGCAAGATGTCAGGCAGCTTTGAAATTCAATGTGACAGCCTCTTCTCCTGACTTGGTAGCTCTTTGGATTTCTCAGATTATAGGAACATTCGCATAATTTGCATCAGCATATTGGTATGCTGATTTTTTGAGGGAACTTAATTACAGTGTATATTTTCTTAGGAGTCTGGAAACAGGCTTATAACAGAAGAAGCTGGGACACTGAGTGTTATAACCACAACTGTAATGAGTAACGTATGGAATGGTTAGTTCTCTTAACAGCAACAATAAAAAGGCAAGAGAACAGAACCAGGCAATTTTTCAATCAAAATTAGCTGTTAATAAAGGGAAATGTTACTGCCAAAGAATTTTTTTAATTTGCTCTAATAATGAAGTTGTAAATAGAACAAAACCAATTGAAAGGGTATTTTGCTTTTTAAGTATCAAAACCACAAAGGCTACTTCAGATTCTTTACTGATTCATTTTTGTTCTCCCTCATTTTCCATCAAGTGCAAAAGAATTAAATGGTGTCTGGGATATTCCCTCATTGCTTTGCTTTGGTCATTATTTGCATTTCATGTGGCTCAAAATCATATTCTGGAGACCTGTGCTTCTGTTTTCTACTGTTCTTCAATATTCCAGTTACAATCTTTAGATGCCGCCAAATCTTGTGTCTTTCATGATTAATTTGCAAAGGTTGTTGAGGTGTTGTATTTCACTGAGTCAATGCAAGCTTTGATAAAGTTGTCCAGAAGTAGTTTTATGTGCTAAGAAAATTTGATTGAAGTCCAGCCATTTCTGTCATTAAAATTATGGTTTCGAAAGACATGAAAGAGCTATATATTCAATTATAGCTTTAGGGTTTTTATAGTAAAATTTTGATGTGCTGAAATACCATTTCACATTTTCCTTTCCCTTTTGAACAATATATAACTACAGGAGAAATTGCTTTATAACTGTCAGTACTGATAAAACTATGATACCTTAATACATTCCATTGTTGGGGTTTCTTTTGTTTCTTTTTTTTTTTTTAATTTTCGCCATGGACTGAGTTATTAAGATAATGGCTATACAAAGACATTATGTCTACTGAGCTCATCTACTGAGTCTTTTTTCATCTGCTCCTTAGAACTCTCCTATCCTCATCCCAAGTACCAATTGTCTGCTTATTTGCTGCCTGACAGCAGTGTCTGGAATCAGTAATTCCTATGTATAAGTTTCTGTAGCAGCTCTGATAAACATTTGTAAAAGATGAGCAAAATTAACGGACAATTTCATAGTTCTTGTCAGCAAGGTTTTTGGAAGCAAATACAACTACAATACTTTTGGGAGCTAGTTCAGACGGAAACTGCACTGTGACTTATAAACCACAGCTATCCCTGTGCCTGTTAATATCTGGCTTATTCCAGGCTGGAATAAGGGCACCCTGAAAGCATCCCATCAGCACTGAGTCATGTTGGTGGGATTGGGCAGCACAGTGCTGCTTCAGGAGCAGGTGCAGGAAGGCAGCGTAAGCCCAGCAGCTTGGGAGGAGCTGTGGGAACCCTGCAGAAGGTGGCTAGATAGCTCCATGTTGCATTGACATCTCTGGAGAACGATACCAACAATAATTAATTGTTTGTGTGACGGTGGTGCTCACTGTCAGCAAGTAAGCATGGTTACTCCAAGCACTGTGGAAACATACACTGAGGCCTTGCTCTGTGCTACCTAAGAGCAAAGACTGAGGAAGAAGAAAGCAGGCATAGGCTGGGAATATCATTTTTTATGAGCTGCAGTATTTACTTAATATACATTCTGTTTTCAAATCAGTCTAGTCAGAGATGTGTTAAGGCCAGAGCTTGCACTGACATTTGAATGATCAAGTACAAAACATTTGGCTGCAATGGTTGAAATTCATTACAAATGATCTCATTATGGTTTTCCATTTTGCAGTTAGCCAAGGTCTTATAAAGTTTCATTCAAAGCAACAGTACTGTTTGACCTCAGAATGCATTGAAGCTGGTAAGCAACAGTTTTATCCTCTCTCTTATATCAGTTCTAGTATGCTAATGAGATATTTATACGGTTTAATTTTTTTCCGTTATACATTTTACTCATTTTGCAAGATTACAATTTAATCTTTGTTAATAATGACAGAAAAAAAAAAACTTTTTAAAAAGTCACTGTTTAAGTTTCTGCAGATCTGTTTGTTTTCTACATTTAAAATTCATGTTTTACATTGTGTTAACTCTATTCTACCCAGGTTAATTCAAAGTTTCCCATAGGGTTTATCTATTTTTAAAATAGAAAACAAAATGTTGGGTGACCTAAGCGTCAGGTGTGTTTTGTTGTTTCCTTCCTTGTAGCCAGAAAACTAGCAAGTGAATTGTTAAGCACAGAGATGCTTTAGGGCCAGATCTTACACAGACTTGCACAATTGTATTGTGGTGGCTGTGACTCAAAATCTGCAACTACTTCTGCATTGGCAGACTCTTTTCCCCATGCAGAGATACACAAGGCAAACCTTATAGAGCTGGGACACCTATTTGTATTAAATGTGAGCTAAAGGGACCAGACTTGGTAGGGTCTGAGGGACGCCCATTGTACACTGGTCAGTTTTGACAGAGTTTTGCTCATGCTAAATCCACGAGAGTTTTATCGTTAAATGTAATGACAACAAAGATCAAACAATAGTTGCCACATCAGGAAATCTACCTCTAGAACTGCTTTATTGGAAACAAAGTGGAGGTTCTGTGAACTTATAAAAGTATTTATTTCCATTTGGAACCATATGAGTCTGATACTGTGAGGTGTTTGGCGTGTATTTGAAATCCTGACAAATTCTGTGGGGCTCCATAAATTGAGAAAATTGCAGATCTCAACATTACCAAGATGTTTCTTGCCATTCTGCTTCCACTCTGTGCTGCACTGACAGTGCTCTTGGCCCCCCTGGGCACCACACTCTAGAGCTGATTCTCGAATGAGTGCAAATACTTAAGTAAGGTGGGGTGATGAATCAAAACAGCACCACCCCCAAAACCCCAGCCAAAAAAGAGTGAGGGGCTTCAGCTTGAGCTTCAGAACAAAAAAAAGTCACGTAAGAGGTTTGAATCTGAACTGACTTTCTTCTTCTCATGTGCACACAAAATAACACCGATTTTTTTGTAAGTTTAGCAGAAGCTGGGATTTTGCACTAAGGCAGACGGGGACACTGGCGTGACCTGACTGTTTTAGGCTAGAGTGCTCTATGTAGAGACTACATAGTGTCTCAAGACCTGACCCTTGCCTTGCTAAACAGCTTTTTGGGAGTGATAGAAAATTGCCAAGCATGACAATGTCCTCAATTCAATAAGTTTTGAGTGTGTGAGAGAGAATTACAGTTGAGACACAGCAACATCATAGAAAGAGTTACTCTGGGTGGATGAAGAACAGTTACTGGATGCTAGAAATAGTACCATAAAATCTGTTTATCAGATTTTCTGCTGAAATTTTTAGCCAGTTATTTGGATAAGCCTCAAAACACATGATCATTTAGCCAAAAAATGTCCAGTATCCACATATTCAGTGTTACTTGACCCACATAGATTTATACCACAATCACTATAATGCATTAAAAGAGTAATGGTTTTAAACTAAAAGAGCATAGATTTAGACAAGATAGAATAAATTTTTTATTATGAGGGTGGTGAGACACTGGCACAGGTTGCCCAGAGAGGTGGTAGATACCCCATCCCTGGCAATGTTCCAGATGAGGTTGGATATGGCTCTGAGAAAGTTGTTCTATTTGAAGATGTCCCTGCTCACTGCAGGGGAATTGGACTAGATGGGTTTTAAAGGTGCCTTCCAGCCCCAAACATCGAATGATTCTGTGATCTATGATTAGATACTCAAAAGCTATTAAGTCTCTGGCTTGTCAGAATGATCTCTCTCTTACCTGTCTCACCTGCAATAGCAACTGGTGGGGATGCAGTCACAAAATGGAGCTGAAGATACTACAGTTATCTTTTCCAGTGAATGATAGATCAGAACTTGATTTGTTTTCTTGTGCAGCTATTCACCTAAATGTAAACAGTGCCTAATTTCTGGAATACTAATTACAATCTGCTTGATATATATTGCTACTAAATTACTCAGGCAATTATTTCTCTCACTGCAACAGTGGAGAGCCTGTCTTCAGGTGTCGGCTCCAGCAGTTCACGTTCCTGTAGTGCTAGGTTCGGTGGTCGTTGCTGTACAGCACTCAAGAACATTCACTGCAGATAATTTGTCTTGTTTTGCTTCTCATGTAGGCACAGTTAGATGCTAGAGAGGCTTAGTGGTATTCTTGCTGCTCTTTAAAAAATGACAGAGATCAGGGTCCTGACTCATCAGTCCTAGAACAGAAAGGCTTAGCCTGCAAGTGAGGCCAGCATCATGTTGTAAAGACTGGTAAATGTTAATAATGATTTCTGGACTGTGGCCTCCTGTAATTATTTAGGAAAAAGTGTTCCGCAAAATCTATGTGGTGTCTCTTTTACAGCTGCTGGCATCCTAAGCAAGATAAATCAGTCTGTAGATCCATGTGAGAACTTTTATCGATTTGCATGTGATGGCTGGATATATAATCACCCTATTCCTGAAGACATGTCAAACTATGGTGTTTATCCTTGGCTGCGACACAACGTGGACCTCAAACTAAAGGGTAAGTATGTAATTTCTGAAAGTGTTTGGTTGGCTTGTCACTGTAGCTTGTTAACTGGCGGACTTAGAAATTAATGAAGACTCCACACTTTTTTCTGATCATTAGATAATATCCAACAGCTCAGCTTGATGTTCTAAGTATAATTTTGGGTTTTTTTTTTGTTTTTTTTAATTGAAAATAACATTGAGAGATAGGGAATGATAACAGAAGAAGAATTTGGGAGGAAGAATACAACTGCTGGAAACTCTACCAGTTACTAATGATAAAAGGTTACTCCTTATACCAAAGGAAAAGATGAGGAGATTTGAACTCTTCCTCACTTGCAGGAGATGGGTAGACCAGAGTGCAGGAGCACAGCATGCACATTTAAGAATGTTCCAGATCCAGCCAATCTAGGATAGCACTCTGTCTCTAATGATGGCAAATTTCAGGAAAAGAGTATAGTAAGGCCAAACCAGCGTGATATTTTCCAGTATAGTTACCTAGCTCTTTGCAGGAGGCAATTTACTGACTGCCAGAGACTGTGGCTGTTTGGGTATTGTGTTTCTTTCACATTGCTGTTCAAGCTGCCATTGAAGTACCTGAGCTATCATCAGTGAAACAGAAGGCTGCTTAAGAATGTGTGTCTGGAGGAAAAAATAGTTCCAGAGTGGAAACATGTAGGAAGAGAGGTATTTTAATCTGCGTGTGACTTGACTTTGTGCTATACTCTGCAGCAAGGCCACCTCATCAGGAAGCTGTGCAGACCAGCTGGGGAGAAAGGGTGATGATTATTGTTAGGAAGGAAAACCTTGCCACATTCTTATAATCTTTGCTAAAAGTGAGTCAAGCAAAAGAAGGGAGATGTGCAGGATTTATTATTGTTGTTGCGGTGTTTGAGCTTTGCACACCTTGAGCATGTTATTGACCTATTAGTTGAAATAAGAGCCTGCTTTGAGCTCACCACAGAACAGAGGTCAGTTTTAGGATGTTGTGCTTAAAAACAGCATTTATTTTGCTCTTAGATTTTGTACATTTGTGTGTGTGTAAGCATTGAAGGCCTTCTCCACTTGTTTTCTTCAGCCGTATCATGTTCAATTTTCTCATCATTACGTATTTTAAAAGCTGCGTTTGGGTTCAGAATATGAGTTTGGAATTTCAGCATAGGATATGATCTGATAACTGCTGTTTTAAGTCTGCTGAAGATGTTGCAATCAAAGGGAAAATGTATTGCCAGAGCCTGTTCTAAGTTATGCTCTGCTTTCTAATTGTTCTTCTGCCAGAATCGGGCTCTATTAGATAACTGCACATCCTGCGTGAACCATAGCAACAAAGAAGCCAGTCTTAATTGAATATAGAGCAGCAAGCTGTGACTCTCATCCTTAATTTCCTCTTTTGACAGAGGCTAATCAAGAACATCATGCTAAGCCACATTTTAATATGGTTTTCTTACTGCAGTCCCTTTAGAAGTTGCTAATCCATAGCTAGGAAAATACAAGACAAAGGAAGAAACATTTCAGTGAGAAGCATTTGTTTAATGGAAACTCCATATCAAAAGAAGGGTGTAATGAAGTGCATGATAATTACTTTAATAGGAGGCCTAAACTGCTCCTTGGCATAGTACAGGGACAAAGATGTGAAACATTGGGTATTGTAGAGAAGTCGGCTTAATATAACATTTGTCATCTTGTCCTTAACTTTTTATTTAATAAACTTTCCAAAGTATGTTCTTGGTAATTAAAAAAGGAGAAGGAAAAAAAAAGAGTGTTGGATGTCAGTGCTGGTAGCTGAAATAACAAGGCATAACTTCAGCCTTTATGTATGTTTGTGTTTTAACTTGAGTTACTTCCATAAATTAGCTTGACACTGAGTTACTGTTTTGTGGATGACCACAACCTTGCTATCAAAAGTTTTAGCAAGATGAAGAACTCTTGGATAAAGAAACATATATATAGATGACCAGAAGTTGGAAGACAATTGAGTCTCTCCTTCCTAAAGAACTCTTAGTGGAACTTTGTACTTCATTGTAAATGTCCCTGTTTGACACTCAGTAGATTAAAAAAGCCTCAGACTTTAAAGAGCTGATTATTACGCAAGTTCCATGTTCTGAAATATTAATCATATTGAAGAAAACTATTAATCTTAAAGTGATAACATGGCTTGGCCAGAAAGCCACATTTTTCATATATGAATATTCTTTGATGGTGTGATATAGATGGAACTATTTATTCAGGCAATATATTAAAAAAAATATGTTACTTAAAATAAATTATTTGAACATCTAATCTGTTTTCTCATCCCTGAATGTTACTGAGCCTTACGCAGAAAGGTAGTTTGGGTATTTGTGCAAAGACCTGTGTGCAGCCTTGGTTATACAAGAGTATCTTCAACATTCTGGAAGCTTCATTTTTTGTTCAGGGGCAATAGCTATGGAAGATCTTCCAGCTGGTAATGGATAACAAGTGCAAGAATTAGTTTTGCCTTGTCAAAAAGTGATAGCTGTAGCTGTATAATGTACTGAAGGGTTTGAGAGCAAAACTTTTGGGGTTTTTTTTTCTTTTTTTTTTTGAGTTTGAAAGCATACAAGCATATGACTTTGCAAGTGTCAGCTTCAAGAAAGGGTAGAATATTTTCTGTATTGGTGAAGATTTTTGGTGCTTTCATTTCAAAGAGATAGGAATGGAAAATAGCTGAGGACTACTGGGTGGTAGATTTTTTGCCTCTATCTCTCTGGTTGGTTGAAGGAACAGAACAAGAAATGTTCAATTCAGTGTTGTTTTAGATTTGAAAAACTTAATGTGATAGTTAAAAATCTTGTTTTTTGTAAGTTTTGGGTTTATAATGGGGTAGGAATATATATACACACATATACATATATACACACATGCACATGTATATATATAATACTCACATGGCTTTTTCTAACTGGTCCCAGGATGGATTAAAATTAAAATTGTCTTCATTTCCTCTTTAATTTCTTTTTCATCCTCTGTTTGAGGATGACGTGGATTTCTTTTTTCTGCTCTCAGAGGAATCCACAAACCACATGTGTAACTCCTGGCTATACAAAACGGATAAAATCCTAGCCTGGTGAAAGCAGTGGTAGGTCTTTCCTTGTACGTCAGCAACAGCAGGATTTCACGCATTGTGGACGAATATACAGAAGACAATTGTAGGTAGCCAAAGGTATGTCAAAAGCAGAGACTTGTGGTTTTGGTTATGTCCCAGATCCAGGTAAGGGACATCTAATATTTAGGTCAAAATTTCTTGGTTCCTTATAGAGCCGTCCTGGGGAGAACCAAAGTACTCCTACTTCCAGTTAACCATTCCTGGCTGGACCAGACTGTCTCTGACTTGAAGCCAGCCTTTCATTGGCAGATACACTGCAGGCATGTTAAAAAGTGCCTCTTCTTTGTTAGGAACAAACACTTTTGGGGCTGATGGGTCTCCGAGGAAGCTCGTTTAGTCCTTCAAAATGGAGAAAAAGGTTTGTTTGCAGCACCTGCTATATGAACAAAAGCTATCTCTGCAACTGCAACGGTTTCAGCCTTATGTCAGGTCAAGATTGCAACATCTCTGTGAGTTAATAAATGGTTTTCACTCACCATAAAATTTCCTGCAAAGCTATTTGTGCTCCTGCTGAATTTTTCCACTTTGATTGGTGACCTTAATTAAGAGTTTAGGAGCACTATTTTCTTACCGTTGAAATGCAAGTGGCTTTTAGGGAATAATTCAGAACTGGAAGTCTGAGCCAAGTAAATCAGTGCCTGTTACCTGTGGTGAATGTTGATCGTGAACCAAGCAGTTTCTTTTTCTTTCTCTGAAGTCTGCAGAGCAACGATGTACAGCTGGGGTTTTGGTTTTGTTTTTTTTTTTTTTTTCAAGTGGACATACAGGAAGCAATAAATTAAAAAAAAACAACAAAACTATGCAAACATTCCTAAATCTCAGCACTGCAAAAGAGCTGGTTTAAATTATATGAATCATTTGTGAAAGGCCTTTTAAATTTAATTTATGTCTGTGGAAACCAGTTTACAGAGTAAGTCTCCATGCTGATCCAGGCCCAGTGAGACACCTACTTCAGACTAATTTGCTGTGCTAAACTTTATAGCGTGGCTATTTTCTGAATGCCAGCCAATTTAAAGTGAGGAATTTCCAGTGAGGCAAAGAAAAAGAAATGGAGGCCTTTTAGGAGGATATGGTGTGGGGGGTTTTAAAGAACATGACACAGACAGCAAACAAAATAACTTGACAGTGTAGAAAACTTTTCCCAAGATAATCTGCAGTGGTTTTCCTTAGAAAATAAATTCTTTTTAAAACTTTAAATCAGTAAGGTAAAAATATTTCAATATGGAAATTTATACTATTGGTCCATGGGATAGTCCTTTCACACAAATCCCAGAAGCTGGTGATGAGCAGCTGCTGTTGGTGTTGAGTGGCTGCTGTCCTGCACAGAGGACTCTGTGCCACAGGGTTCTTTAGGGCTAGTTTGTCTTCTCCCACCCTTCAGGAGGTGCTCAGTTGTGACAACTGTGATGGCTTGGATGCAGCCCATGAAGCCTGTGATGTAGCTGCTGACATTCATCCCTAGGTTTCTGTGTTAACTAACCCATCTTTTGTGATTTCTTTCTTCAGAGGCAGCTGGTTGAGAGCTGTCCCAAGTAAGAGGGAGAATACCAGAAGTAAATAAAAAAAAGCCACAGAGGTTATTTATGTCATTGCCTCAAATATCTTGTTGTATAGCTACTCCTGGATAATGAGACAGCAGCAAACAGCAACAGTGCTTAACACTGTTTTGCTTGGTCTTCTCTACCACAAATGGATATTTTTTTCAATGGTGCAGACAGTTTTTTTTCAGTGGTCCAGATCTATCCTATAATGGCTTGTTCATCTAAATGTAAGAAAAAATGTAAGTTTTTGTGCCTGGCACAAGTCAGGTAAATCTCTCTGGGCAATGAATTAATAGCTTTTTGGTAAAATGAAATACCTGAGTCAAAGGTGAAGTGCCAGGACTTTTTTCAGGCTTTGTGGCTGCTCAAAATGAAAGTTGTATTTGTAATGGGTGATTCTGGGAAACCATGAGTACAGAAAGGAGATAATTTTGGTTCCTAAATGAGGTTTTAAGGCAGCACAATAACTGAGCCACA
The DNA here is from genome assembly GCA_013400335.1 of Eurystomus gularis. Lineage (NCBI taxonomy): Eukaryota > Metazoa > Chordata > Aves > Coraciiformes > Coraciidae > Eurystomus > Eurystomus gularis. The sequence goes on along the minus strand of VZZY01022198.1, from coordinate 22,649 downwards.
GGATTCCCACAGCATCTCCCTAGCTGGGAGGCTAGAGCCGCATCCCTCTGCGAGCCCTGCACTGGAACGGGAGTGGGGCTTGTGGGACACAGCCATTCCACATGCGGCACAATATTCTGCCCTCCAGATTTACAGTGAACCACTGTTTTGGCTGTGGCCTACAGGAGGGTAATATGTTCATGTCTACAGATACTGAATTTCAAAGTACTATATGACTGTACCTAGGACTGATAATAGTGCAGAAAGAGGGTTCATACCTTGCAAGGCATAGCAATCCATGACATCTAATTTCCCATTTTCTGAATAACAAAAAAATTATGCAAATAACATGTGGAAAGTATTAGTATAATGAAGTAAAGCTCAATGCTGCCATTTAGTACGGAGCCCCACCTATATTGTAACAATTGGGTATCATGCAATCTTCTGGTTTAACTGCAGTTCAAACTCTTATGCCTCATACCATAAATACATGTGTTATCCCCTACAGCATAATACTGGGAGGCTAGAGGGGAGGGGAGAATACTGCTCAAAAGATTGAGATTTATTATTGAAATTAGATTCATGAACAGAGGCTCTCACATCCTCATAATATGATTTTTGGTTTTGTTACAGTTTGTGTACAGTTCTGTTAGTAGACTTTTGGAGGAACTCACATCATGTGCATATCTTTTCATATACAAACTCAGAGAATTTACCAAATGCTGAAACTGGAAACAAACAGCATTGTCATTTTGGAAATGTGCTGTATATTAGAGCACTGAGCAGCATTAGGAAGCATTTATATAAGCACAGCTGTTTGAATGCTATTTCCATGAGAACTTCCATATTGCCAAAATGGATATTCAAGAAAAGGGTTGGGGAATTTCTTCTTAAGGGATAAGGGGTATATTGATTGCCTTTATTTGTGTAAATACCACATCCTTTTATGAAGCTGGTGTTTGGGAACACTTGTTTGATTTACTTGATTTATGTTCCTTGGGAATTAGAACCTATATGAATTGATTGATTACTAAATCTTCATGAATTCATGTGGACATGCATATTAATTACATCCTCATTAATGCAAAATTAATTCATAATGATTAAATGTTCTGTCAGAATGTCAGAGGAATTAATAATGATGAGCTCGTTATTTTCAAGAGTCACTAGTCTATCCATGGTGAGGTGGACACTGCCATCAAGAAAAAGGCTGATGGACATTAATTGTCTCAAATACGAAACATGTTTGCCTGAATTGATTAATGATGTGTTGATTATCATTAAGTGCCTTTTTAAAAAGCCAACAAAACAAACAAACAAACAAACAACTCTCTCCCTTCAAACTTGCAATATAAAACAAGGGGTGGGGGAGAGACAGTTTATCAAAACAAGGCAGTCTTAGATTAAGGCATCAGATCCACAAAGAAAATTCTAAAGAATGACCTCCTGGAGCTGCAAATTACACTGGTAGTTTTTATTAATAAAATAAAAAAAAAAAAGAGGTTAATGATTTGAAAATATGGAAACTAGTATATTTAAGGCATATCTGAGGCTGTGTAAGCCAACACAAGGCCTTCCAAAAGGGACCAATAGCCCCATACATTAGCATCCTAGATCTTCTGCCTTCCAAAGAAGTAGGAATATACACTATGGTGGGCAGTAGGACAATCCAAGTTGTGTCTAGTACTCTGCTTTATTTCATATTCCTGTGTTAACAAGGAGTTTGTCTTTATGAAAGTTGCTTGGAATTATTATTTTGAGTCCTTATGTACTCCAGTAAGATGATGCTGGTGACATGATTATTTGCAATGGGGAACTAATAGAAAAACGAGAAGAAAGTAGTAGAAGGCTGATTAAGGAGGGAACACAAAATACATGAAAGTGGAAATAATATATGCTTTGGTAAAATTTTAAAGCCACATTATAAGCACTTGAAAAGTGTATTGACTTGGTATTTTATTTTATTTTAGGCTTAAAATAAAAAGCTTTATTTAGGCAAGGATAGTTTTAAGCATACAGAGAAAGATTTTTTGAAGCCTTTGATGCTACTTTGTTTTTCCATGTATGTATTTAGCAAACAGTAGAGAAATATGGACCATAATGTATTAGATGTCTGAAATCGGTGCTTTTAAAATACATTTAAATACTTTTTGTAGTGCATTAGGCTCTGACTGCTTCCCTCTCAGTCCCCTGAAGCTGAGCAATGTTTACAGTCATCAAGAAGATAAAGGAAGAGCCTTAATGTCAGTAAGGTGCTGGTATTTTTAAAAAGTATTTAACTACAATGGTGAGAAAATTTTTCATTGTCTTTTTACTTGTGAGAGAGTGAAAATTGTATCTTTAAACAGTATATATTTTTACTCTGGAATCCCAGAAACGAACTTCTATTTAAAAATCAATAATTTGCATCTCACTTCTTGTGATGGAGATGAGGACACCAGACTGCACTTATCAGACAAGACACCTGAACTAGCAAGAAGCATGGCAGAGCAATTAGCAGAAGGGGTAGAAAAAAAAAAAAACCAACCTAAAAACTATTAGGTTAGTTCATATTTTAGGGAAGCCTCAAAAATCAAATATTGCTATCAATTGTTAATAGAGGAAATAGGTTGTATTGTACCATACTCTGAAGTTGCATAGCAGGAGAAATTCTCAGAAGAACTTGGGTTTTAAAGCCATAAAGGAATTTAATTGGGCCTTGAAATTATGTATTTGAAGTTGAGTTACGCTGGTGTCAGAAAAGAGCTCGAAGTAGGCTTCTGCGCCCTCCACGGAGGTTTGTCTCTGTGGTGTTTTCCAGGCAGGTGAGAACTTTCTCTGCTCTTCTCCTGAGGCTTCCAGATGTATAGCAGCTCTGAAGTAGAAGCTGGACATGTGGACTAGTGTGGGAGTTTCACCTGTGCCAATAAGCCTACTAAGAGGGGTGAAGTTGTACTGAACCACTAAATGTTACGTCCTACAGCAGGAAATGTCCATGTCTTTTTCAGGAGACTGCTCTGAGAGAAGAGATTTAACTCTACGCATAATTTTGGCTTGACTATATTTATCTTGTTCCTAGGAAATAAGTACAGCTTTGAAATATGTCAGTTAAGTCTGTCACTTCCTTTTAGAACATATATATGTACACACCCATATATATATATACTTCACCCTTCCCTCTATACCCCTCTCCAAGTATAGGGGTCAGGTTTACAAGCTGATGAGAATAAAAATATACATGTCATTTTATCTTATTTGGTGATGTCATAGCCTGGACTGTTTGTGTTGCAGTCTATTAAACTCATATTTTCACATAGCAGGACAGGGAAGTTATCATTGGTCAAGCGATCACAACAGTCTTGTGTATAATTTTAGATGCTCTGGCCAGTGCTTTTATTTTGAGGTAGAACATTGTGCCCCTCATAGGCCATGATCCATAAAACTTAACACTGCCAGTTCTCCTTCACTTAACTTGAGGTTCTGAAAAAAAGGGATTGGAAACTAGATACTCTAAATGAACATCAGCTGACCCCAAGCCATTCTGAAATAATCACTCTTGGAACATGTAACCTCACATTACTGTAATTAAGACTGTACATTTGTCTAGCTGTGATTTCCATAACAGCAGTGTGGTTCTGAATTTTTTTTGTGTGCCTTTTGGCATCCTGGCCAAATGATTGCTCCATCAACTGTACTGAATTTGACTTCTTAAATCCAGCACACTGGGAGTTTGTAGAAAGGGCAGTGCCTTCATGACACAGTTGGGGTCCTTTGATACCCTTAGGGGCACAAGTGCAGTTGGCTACTTGGGTTTTAGAAGTTACGGCTGCTTTTCAGGAGCTCTTTTGCCATAGCTCTTTAGTGTGAAGAAAATACAGGATTTAAGTTAGTCAGTCTGAATGAGGACTGGGTTAACCATGATTACCTTATGGCCCAGGGACCTCTGGGAATGACATTCTGCACACAAGTGTTGTGTGTTTGGTTTGATTGCCAAACTCAAACCAAGGTTTGAGTAGGTTTTTTTATATTTTTTATCTGAAATTCCTTACAGGACATCCTGCTGTTGACATCAGAGGCTCTCATGCAAATTTTCAAAAGATAACTGGGATTTTGCCTCTTCACAAAGGTAGCACATAATTGGGATAACTTGGGAAGGAAACAAAGCTTGTGACTGATAGCTGGAGATGGGTGAACAGCTCTTTTAATTCTTCTTCTCATCGGTTTAGAAACTCGACCCCTATAGCTGTAGAGCAGCATAGATGGGAGGGTGAAGAATAGAGTCTTTATTGCTCAATAACTGAAAGGGAAATCCACCTTCTCTGTCATCAGGTATTTGCAAAGAAACTCCCTTTCCACAAGCAGAGTTTCTGCATTGTGATCTGAGAAACTGAAGCTCATAAACATGCACTATGGAGCAAATATCTGGTTGCTGCCTACTGCTACCTAAACCAAAGAGAGAGTATGCTGTTGTCTGAGGTTTTGATAGGGCCTTACTGTGGACATAGTTGATGAGGGAGATCCTTCTGCCTTTTGCCCAGTGAATGACCCAGGCATAGGTTTCTGAGAAGTTCTTGGGCTGCTTTCTGTATCTGCTCCTTGAAACAATGCATTACAAGTTGCTTTCAGTTGCAGTATCATCTGGGCAATGCTGGGCAACTCCCACTGTCACTGACATTAAAGGGACTGAGAGACATTCACCACCTCCAAAGGATCAAGCTCTGTAAGTGTTTGGATCAAGTTCAGCAAGCTTTGTGGTCATAAAGGAGCACCATTCCAATCAGAAGGACTCTGACATGAGTCAGATAAGGAGGAAATAATCCTTTGTGGCTCACTTTCTTTATCTCCTACAATGGATAATGGCTGTATCTCCTTGGTCCCACATGTCTAAGAGTGCTTTGAGATCCTTATCCTAAATGTATAGAGTGCAATGTCAGGAGTAACCATTAGATTATCTCCTATGACCTTTCTTGTATCACAAACAATTACATTACCCATGTAATGCAGCTCAATAGCTTGCATTGGGATAAAACATAATTCATATTAGGCTAAAGCTTATCTTCCAAAAAAACATCAAGTCTTGAAGATGTTAAGGGGCAGAGAAGTCACTATCTCCCTTGGTTGCTTGGCTCCAGCGGTTAATCACTGTCACTGCTGAATTTGTCTTCATCTTTCAACTGATTGTTAGCTTTCTTTGTGCTTTTCTTCAGCAGACTAAAGAACTTTTTGACACCAAGCATTTTCTAATGGTGAAGTACTTCCAGGTGGTAACCCCACCAACCTTCTACCATCTCTTGTGAGACAAATTATGCTCCCTCACTGCATGCCCCCCTC